>CANUEZ040000004.1:600000-1071473 GCA_948099385.1 Fasciola hepatica
GTGGTGAGTTTGGCCACGTGATCTCATTCATTATTTCATTCATGAACATAAATAACTCTAGTGGGAATCGGTGTATACAGATCTTTTCCTGTTCGAATGACCTTGACAAAACAGTCGTTCGAAATCATCAGTATAGTACTCCAGTTAAATTAAAAACAAAACTTGTTGATCGATAGACTTATTGGGCGTTCAAGGTCTATTTCAATCCCTGCAAAGTTTCACAAAAGTGACACAGATGGGCATTGATTGACAAACTCAGACATTATTTTCCTATCACCCACACATATAACATGGAATAGTATAACGTAACCAGTCATGACTAGGAAGACGAGCCATATCTAACTGGGACACTCAGCAGGCATCTCAGAGTCATTAACCAAGGAAGCTGAAGAGAGGTAACCTCACAATACACAGGTTCTAATTGATGGCCGTTGTTTTATCTTGTCGCATTAACTCCAGTGAGATGTCTTTTCTCCCGGCGAGACATCTCATTTCACCTGTGTAAAACACTATATATCAGTTGTTGACCTATGTACTCTCTCGTTGCATACAGCGCAATGGTCTGACCAGTTTCGGCGACCAAGCTACGTGGATCAAACACCGCTGACTGGATGCATCTCTCATCTACTGATCCACGCCCTCGACTGGCTATCCTGCCCCTCGATGTTTCGTTGGCTCGGTACTGGGCGGGTGCCAAAGCACCGTCTGCCAGTGAGACTAAGCAGTCTATCGAATGATGTGTTAGGCTAAACCTTCACAGGCCTGAATTCATAGCATGGATTTCATGTTGTTTTTCACTGTTAGCGCTCCAGAGCACGGTGTACGAATCGGGAAGGTCTTTTGCTAAACACGTGTTCTAAATAACAAAGCGGACGATGTGTTGATAACGCATCTGTTTAGTAAGCTCCAACTTATCTTATAATAGAGGTATTTTCCTTTCGTCGTTGCAGACTCGAAATTGTTGGAGATCCTGCATGATGTCCACACCCACTGAGGAAAGGAAGCAAGCAACCGAAAATCCGTCACTCGAATTTAAAAGTCACAGGCATACGGAAGCACACTGCAAGCAGCCGCTTCCTACGCCTTACCTTCCAATGACTAACTGCTTGTCTCCGGAGATGTTTTATTTTGAAAGAGCCTTTCCGGAGCCCCTGTTTTCCGGTCTGCCACTTATTTATCAGCCATCGCATTAGCAAAAATCGAAACTTATCAGTAGATAACGTTACTTACAATCTTCAAGGTGACAAAATGAAAGGTGATTGTGGAAGTTGATCTCTGTCGTTATTTCAATGTTATCTCACAGTGAAGATGGGAAGCTCAAGTCGTTTCGCGAGATGGACAAGGACAGGGTTTTAAGAGCACAGTGTACCACAGTGACGCAGTCTCCGTAGTCTGAGTACACAGATTTGTCTCCATAGAGAGGCCATATGCCACCAACCCTCTGAATGTTCCTGAAGAAGTCATCTACCACGAAGTCGATGGTACCAATGACCTAGATTTTATTCGAAGTTCAAGCTTACCAGTAACGCAAATAATGCCCTAGATAATTATTAAAAATTGAACTGGGACTGAGTTGTTTCAGTACACACAGTTGAGTTTTCAGTTCATTATAAAGTCTAACCAAGAAATAGCCTGATTTCTTTGACCTCAAACACGAACTTTGTCAACCATTAGCTATAACAAATAATCTAGCGGTTATGAGCCAAATTTAAGAAAACAAGCGCAAAATAGAATATCAGTAAACGTGACAGAAATTCCTTTATCTCCCTCAGTAAAGCAAAGTAAATGGCGCAATGCACGACAATACTCAAGATTATTTCCGGTCAAAATGATCAACCGAAGAGACCCTCGTTTGACCTTTTTCAACCTCCATTTAGGCACTCACGTATACTACGCGGACAGTCGATCAATACCTCTCTCATGCATGGACATACGCCTGTTGATATTGAATGATGCTTCAGCCCAGGCAACTTATCGGTTTGCCTTGCTTAGTCTCTGTTGAAAGAAGCCGTCACTTCTTCTTGAAAGCGATTGTGACTCCTTTCAGTTACTGGCCAACTTACCTGAACCATTGTTTCCACACTTGCTTGCTTGCTCACTGCTGGCTGCCCGCCCACCAGACAAGGCCAGGTTTAGCGATTCCAAACAGGCACAGAAGGACACAAAAAGCTATTATCGCATAGAAACCTAGCGAGATCCTTTGATCCCTACCCAAAATATGTTGGTATTATCATGCACGAATGCTTCTTTTTCTAAATCACCGTTGGCCGGAAACTGACCCTCACAGTAGTTTGACTGTTCTCTTGCACTAACCAACTGGTCACATTCTGTCAAGTTGGCAATCCCAAGGGGAATATATGGCCAGGGGTAAAATCTATGCTTATTTATTTATCAGGCTTTGGTTGCCGAGACGAGGTTGAAATGGACATATCTTAGTCGACGTCAAATACGTGGGGTGCTTTGATGAGCTTGGAGTCCAATTGATTTCGCATGCACTTTGTGCACAGTCAGACGGTGAAGAAGTGGACAGCTGGGGGCGGGTAATTTTTGACGTAGCTGAATAGATGCTGGCGGACCCGGCGAATTCCCTATGCAGAAGGGTTTTGTTCGCAGCAATCCTAATGTTCTTGAACGGGGTTCTCGAGGCGGTGATAGATTGGTTATTATTGAATTCTTCGTCAGGTTTCTCGTCAAGAAGTTTGAGCAACAGTGAGCAAGATTTGCGTTGAATGTCATTTCGTAGCCGAACGCACCGGAGGGTTGGTGTTTCATAACAATAGAACTCAAAAGGCTATGCTTTACTTCTTCGACAGGGATTTGGTCGGGTATAATAAATACAACGCCGTTTTCCGAGTTGCTGATCCTTCGCACAATTTCCGAGGCAATGAGGTCTATGAAACGCCCAGTCGTGAATAGGTCTTGGGCCAACGGATTTAGTGGGGAACTAGAAATATACTTGAGCGGAATCCCCTTGGAGCGGTTTGTATTAGTGTTTAGGTATCTCAGACTCATCCGCCATAATTCCTGTTCCGGGTTGGTCGCCATCTGTGGAGTACATATGTCTTCATAAATGTTCCAATAACGGAGACTTTACTGCCAGGCTTGGAGGAGGAGGCAGCTTTGATGTAGTTGGCGAAGAGAAATGGGGCTCCACGACTCATCTCGATGAAAGTGTCTTGTGCAAACACGAGAAACAGTAGGTGGCCGGTATGCCATCCTGTATTATACTGCATGTAACCGGTTCGGTTTTATACTAGAATTCATTTTTTGAAACAATCTGGAAGCAAATGGATGGGCAAAAGTTGATCCAAGGTGGTTGCCGGTCGATGCTGCCAACCACCGCCGGTATTTTGGTTGGGCAGATGGACAAGTACCTCAACAGATACGTCGCGGTATATATTTGGGGCTTTGGCCAGATAAAACAGGGAGGCTGAATTCACAGACCGTAAAGTATTCCTCTATCAATTATTCGGATATGTGTAAAGTTCAACCTGGATTTATGGAACCTGAGTACATCAGTGAGAGGGTGCCGACATAGCAGAGTTCACGTTATTGTTCTTTTCGAGTCGTATAACAAAGGTATCATCGGGCAGGGACGGGATGGTCAGCGGCTGCACACAAAACAGGGAAAACTGAAACTGATGGAAGCGTGGCCAACATTTACATGTGGAGAGCTTGAAGGCCATGCTGTCGCCCCGCACAGGCCCTGACGACAATAGCTGAGAGCTGGATCAAATGCTGTACTACTTGAGGATTCCGGTATACAGGATCCGGTATAGGCTAATGCTTGAACTTCCTCCGACGACGGAGAGGGCGGAGATCGTTGATCCAAAACCTTCAAAGCCAAAATATTTTTCAAGGTTCTTTTTACTTTATTGTGGAGCTGAAGAGAATGCGCATTCGGCGCACTATGTTTCCCATTTCTCCCCAACCAGACTTTCTTTGGAAGTGACCCATGGGATCCGCAACTGCTAGGGCTGGCCGTTTCTTTTTGTCTTGAAAAGCTGTTGCCTTCGGGGGCATCGCCAACTGAATTGGTACAAAAGTGAGACAAACTAAAACGAACTCTCGGACAGTGGCGGCATTCATGAGGCATTTTACCGCTTTCTTCCAGTTAAAACAGAATCTTGCCGAATCCGGAGTGTTTTTGGGCCGTCTGGCTACTGCGTCGCTGGCTTTGATACACAGAGCAACATCAAACTCGTAAAAACTTTGCTAAAAGATATTTTCATCCGTTCCATTCGGTTGTAAAACCAGTCCTGAAACAGATTACCCGTGGTGACTGAAACATCGACAACCTACCAACGATTTCGACTATGCTGTGTTATTGAACAATAAAATTCTACTATTTTCATCAGCCTTGTGAAGGCTGACCGCCAGTCGTTGCTCTGACGCTGCTGGATCGGTGCTGATGCATTTGAACTTTCAGGCCTCTTGTATCAAGCTGAAAGTTACGAATGATGTGCGGGGAAGGTCTCCATATTTCCTAGGCCCTGACTGGGCAAATTAAGGATAGGAATGGATAAGCTGAAACCTGACTACGGTTCAAGATGGGGCAGTTTCGTACGAGGTTCCTGCAGCTGTGAGGTGTGGAAAATCCTCCAAGGACACCATGATATTTTGGATTCCTGACAATGTTTGATTATATACACTCTTTGTGTGCCTCGTAGCACCCGTGTGTTCGTGCACCACTCCTTCTTTATTCAAGTCCAACAAGCGATTTTATCTTAACTCGTTTGAGCCTGCGCAGCTCATGTGCCCGTTCACTCACATCCTGAACCTGACTCTAATTTTGGGTCCGTGTGATCACATATTTTCGGTTTGTACACTTTCTTGGAGTTGCCCATTTCACAGTCCAGCTTCGAAGAGTTTGCAAGCCCACCTTTGTCGATTTGGCTCTCGAGTGAATTGAATACGCATTTCTTGAATGTGCTCTAAAATACTGAGGTTGAAACTTTTCGCACGATGGAATGTCCTTCCTGCGTAGAAGATCAAAACAAACATGAGATGGGCAGGAAGTAACGCAGCAGTTCACTGTGGGGAGTCTGAGAGCACTTGGCTAGTTAGATGCTGCCAGATCTGCTGGTCCAACCAGAGCAAGCCGATGTTTGGTTGAAGATGTGTTTAATTCCCAAAATGTCTATCTTTTCCAGCTTAGGATATCAGAGCCAAAAATCAGTTACCGTCCGCTGGGCAGCAGACTTAGAAAGCAGAGAACGAATTTGATCACAGCGAATTGAAGAACTGAGCTAGAGAAAATGTCCTCTACAATAAACCAAGCCATCTACAAGAGTAAATCCTACTGCGGTCAGTTTGTCCAATGCAACCACCATTCGGCCTCCCCACAGTGAAGTCGGCAATCTATGACGGACTACCGGAGCCATAATGTTACTTTGCTGAATCATTCGAAACCTTTATCGAAGCCAAAGTAATGGACTCCGGGGCAGAGGCTGAAACGCCTAACCCACTCTTGCCGGCGGTGAGCTGGGGAAGCTTTTGACGCTCATACCATGCTCGACTTAGATAGAGGCAACATAAGGGCGCGGAAGATTCTGAAGGACTTTTTCCGCGAATTAAAATGCCCGTTAAATAAAGGAACGCCTTCAGTCATCTCTGCTGGCCTGAAAACGACTTAGACCGCACACTGGACAAGTACAGGCTGACGATTCATCCCTTTGGAACCAAATCATCCCCTTTCGGAGCTAACTTTGCCCTCCGAGAAATTTTCAAGATTTTTGGCAGCGCCAGCAATCTGTTAGGAAGATCAGCGGACCATTTCTACAGCAGTGGTTTTCTATGTTCCTTTGACGACCTAAATATTACTATTCTATATATGACCAAAATAACCGCCACCCTAAAGGCAGGGGGGTTCAACCTCACAAAATGGATCTCAAACAGCCCTGAAATTCTCAACGTTATTCCGAAGTCCGGGAAAATTGAGTGCGCTCGAGAGCTTTTGGGAGTTTGAAGGAAGCCCGAAGGTGAAGAATTCATGATTATCCCGAACTTACCCAAACAACCAGCCACATGGACAGGAACCCCACCATCAGTCTCCTGCCTCTATGGTTCTTTGGGTTTTGTTCCACCATGGTTGCCACCGGGAAAGTGTTTGCTGGAATCGCTCTGCCAGAGAGGGACGGGTTGGGATGTTCCTCTTCAGGAAGACAACAAGCCGTGGCCTGACTGACTACACAGTATAGATCAACTTGGCGAGATCAAGATTTCAAGATGCTCGACAGGAATTAGGTGTATCAGCGTTATCCTACTCCACTTGTTTTCCGGTGTATCAGAAGCTACGGAGCATTGGCTTAAGGCTCCTGAGTAGACGAAAATTGTGGGCGGCACGGTCAGACAGTGTTCGCAAAGTCGAGACTAACTTCGCCGGTAATGGTATTGGTCTGTTTCTCGCAAATGGACGAGATGCATGCAATAAGTGTGATCAGAGTTTACGGGTCATGCAAAAATATAGAATTGGGCAAATCAGTGTCGATAGTTTACAGGGCAGAGTAAAAAGAAAGGTCAAATTAGATTTCTCAATGGTTTAGGTCAATTCCGGAGGATATACCCGGCAATACTGAGGGTCAAGGTCGTTTTAGAAAGACGCATTGGGTGGGGGTCAGCTGACTGAACCGTCGAATAAAGCGAAAGACTGGAGTGGAGAATGGTAGAAATGACTCGATAGTGAGATAGAGCCAAATCATGATCGTTAAATGATTTCAGGATAGCAGCAGCCAAAAGCCTATCAAAGCAAAAACTGGTAAGAGATAATGCGCAATAGGATGAGTTCACTGGTTTCCACTCGCAGCTTTATCGATTTTTGTTCTACGGAAAGTGGACTGAAATAACCATTCATAAAAGTTACACGGCGCTTACTGGAAAGATTCGAGAAAAATCCCGTTGGGTTATGTGAAGTTGAACTGAGGATCGCGAAGCATGTTCCGATAGTCTCCAAAACAAACCAATAATATCAATATTATTATTACTATTCTTATTATTATGATTATTATTATTATTATTATTATTATTATTATGTGATGGACACGCTGAAGGGCTTTTCGAAAAAGGTGTGTCATGATGTGTCTACAGAACCACAATAAAAAAACGAAGTTGATTTGCATGGATTTTGCACGGTTTTTCCTCTATCGAATTGCTCATACGGTTTCATGCAAATAAGCACATGTTAGGTGGATTGTGAGAGGTGATGAGGAGAGTATCAAGGGTACAACCCAGGAGGTTATTTGATATTGGTTCCGGGACAATGCAAGCTATTCATTTATGAGGTTCTTCTGTTGTTCATAAATTTTCGCTGTCATATGGTTCCAGGTGCGAGTAAATTGGTAAATACCAATGGAGGGAGATAAGAATATCTTTGCAGTGTACTGAGCGGCCGGATAATTCGAAAATTCTTTTCGTGGTCGACATTTATGAAACTCTGGAGGAGAGAACTAACCTGGAAAAAAATCAAAGAGAGGTACTCTGGATGGGTTCCAGCTGTGGCTAATTGGTTACCGGTATGAAGTTCATAAAAAACCCGAACCAATTTCAAAGGCCCTATCCTCCGTGAAGTGGGAGTCGATAATATGGATTACTTTAGGCACTACAAGGAATTCATCTACCTTCTTCCTTATCTCTGATGCGTGACCGAGTGAACAAACTTTTAGTGGTATTTTATTCCAAAAAAAGAGTTTTACTGTGAAGAGATAAGGCCGCAAACTTGTCTCAGAAATTGAGATAGCCACAGAGAAACTCCCTTGCCGTAATGACTGCCGAAGGTCAGTGGGTAATCTGAGTTGTGGTGGTGAACCACGAATCTGAATTTAGTGAGCATATGGGAGAGAGACAATAATTTTTGGTCTTCGTAGCCAGAGAGTATCTAGACGTGGAAGATTGCAGCGTGGCTTGTTGTTCAGTGTCGCAGAGCAACCTAGCAATGGCTTCGCGAATGTTCTTTGTGCATTCTCAATGGATATTTGGTCACACTGTCGCATACTGGAATAGACTGTTGACCCATACTCCGAAAGTGGTCTGACATGGGTTTTAAAGACATCGAATTTAAATTCTTGTGATGTAAATGTTCTATGAAGTAGTCCAATAAGCCTTTAAGCACCCGAAACTTGGATAGCTGTGCTTCACGAGAAGTTAAACGAGCAAGAATAACGAAGACCCAAATCTCTCATCGATGACTTGCAAGCGATTGTTTGACCTTCTATACTAAGCAGCCCCGGTGGTACAGTAAATTTTGTAAGTTAGAATACTTCTTTTCTCAGCAGAAAACTTCATCAACAAAGTGATCCCACAAGTGCTTGGTGAAGTTAAGTCCTGCAAAATGTTACTAATAACAGAGCTCAAATAATGGCGATCGGATTTATTGAAAATTCTACGTCCTCAGCAAAGATAAAACGAATTCCATGATGGATTACGCCGACTTTGTCGCTTACATACATTAGGAACAATATTGGTCCTGTTACTCTACCTTAAATGACTCTGCTTGTTACTGATCCCAGTAGTGACACTGTGCCACTTACGCTTATCACCCGATAGCGTGAAGACAAATAAGACGACTGTCATGAATATACGGGGTCAATTATGCCATGAGTTTTGCTCCGGCTAAAAGTCAAGAGTGAGAAACTCGGTCAAAAGCTTTAGTCATGACAAGAAAGATTATAATCATTCTCTTGCCGTTGTTGCAGCCATCGTTGTGGGACTTAAAAACCAGTCACACTAGTAGAACACTAGCGGCTTCCAAGAAAACCTTGCTGGGCCTCATTTATATTATTATTTTTCGGGAAGGTGATTCGTGAGCCCAGCCTTACTCAGCCTTCCCATGATTCTAGAGAAAACTGGGATGTGATTATCAGGTCTATATCCTGCTGGATCTTGTTTTGATGCTTTTTCACAAATTAGAATATTAGCTTAGGTTTCCCACTGGCTGGGATATAGGCTATACTGCATAGATAGGCTAAATATGTTTGAAAAAAAGGAATATCGGGTCCGCCTAACCTGAAAATGGCCTTGGGTAACGCATCGTGCCCGGGATAGCAGGACGGTCTAATTCTTGCCAACAGAGCTGATATGTATTTCAGGTGAAAAAAAAAACTGTAAACAGAATTTCCGAGAAACAAAGTGTAAGAATCTGAATAGCTTCCGGAGACTCATTTGTCAACTTGAATGCGAAAACATACTGAAAGCCTCCGATATGTCTTTTGCTTTGTTTGCACATATATGGCTGTTGAAAGAAGAAAAAGCTGAAATGGACCGAGCATGTACACGTTTCATTAATTCAGCTAAAACCTCTACTCTTTTTCAATTACGCAAAGCATTTTGTTCTTGGTTTTTCCTTGTCTACTCTGAATAAGAGATGACATCTCGAGAGAGGTGGACGGATTGTACGTACAACGATAAATGTCTTGTTTGGGAAAGGTACGTTGTAGTTTCTACAGTCGCCGTTTCTTTCGGGATATTTTATTTTATTCAGAACGTTTACTGCAGTCATGTTTGGGCGTAATCATATCAAAGCAGCAACTCAAAATAGAATGAGGTTTGTCTGTTGCCTCTTGTGGTTTGCAAGATGGGAAAACTTCATCCCCACTCTGGGTGCGTATAAGCGAAGTTAAATGGCCCCATTCAGCATGAAGGGATGAGCTGGTAACGGGTTGATCTCGGTGGATTATTTTGGGGACGGAGAACCTAAGAGGGACTACAGAATGATCACTCCCAGGAAATTTCTCTTGGACCAGAGTGGATGCCTGTGTAACACCTAGGGTGAAGATCAAGTCGGAAGTGTTATTTAATCTTGCTCGCGAAAGCTGTCCATTCTGAGGCTGAAAATGACTTCAGCAGTACCAACAGTGGAGGCTGCATAGCTGATTAAAAGATGTTTTGATCGAACAAACTAAAAAAAATGTTTAGACGGACTCAGCCAAAGTACTGCTCTACGAAACATCACTTACACTCATTTTAACAGCTTCTTAGCCAACAGACTCACTATGTTCCGTGAGTCGACTAAGACCGATTAGTGGCCCCATGCACAATCCGCCAGGAACCCGGCCGAGTTCTTCTCGTGAGGCTTAAGAGCATCTGAAAGGCTGCGGACGTGGACAACTGTACCAGACTTCCTAACTATATTTAGAGAGTTGTGGCCAACACTATTAGCACTCTAGCCTGAGGATGGAGATATCAAAGTGAATCCACCCGTATTGGCCGCAAACTCCGCGGGGATCGTCAGCTCAACAGAAAAACTATGCCATTCTTCCGACTGGATAAAAATGCTGTGAACCGCAGCCTCGTGGACATGACACAAAATATCGTGGCAGTTTTGAAGGGCACACAGCAATAGAACATGTTAAACGGGGAAACGATACTACCGGTAGAGTTGGACTAAGCTGAAATCGATGTCTTGCTTCCACTACGACCAAAAGTCTTCCTACTCGAGACCCGTGAGCTGGCCGGTATAGACGATAACACCAAAAGAGCAGGTTGTCGCATGGCAGCATCTGAAGAATAAAACCCATGCTAGCCAAAAGGCTACTGATATTGGCGAGGGCAACGTCGACGATACAGGCCAGGCCAAAACGAAGTCTACTGATATCAACTGAAGCTGTGTTTATTTGTTTACCTTTCATGCATTCTACCGTAGCTTCCCACTCTTCACACAGTCTCTGAAGTTCTTTTATGTATAGTGTTGAATCTGTTTTGCCTGTTTCGATCCTGCTCATTCATGACCACCAACCCGTGCTACGTTCGGACCCTTTTGACATTCCTAATTCATTTGATGTTGACCACATGGTTGCACGGCTATCAGTCCACACGATTCCTCATCGCTCTCAAGCGTTGCCCGTCCGTCACACACACAGACACACACACACACACACACACGCTGAACCAACACTCGGTCGATTGACTAGACTGCTCGATTGGGCACCGAATTCTGATCGGCTGCACCCGGCAGGCATGTTTGATCACGCACATGTACCGATGCATACACACGCACCCACACAAGATTGTGACCTATTCGACCCGTGACTAATCGTGTATTTGCGTGCCTGAGCGAATCCCTGCCCTACTCACTGGTTGGTCAGAACCATCGATCGATTTCCGCCTGATCGCCTTTCCGTTCGTTCATGTCCCTTATATGCGCGTTCCTTTGCTTGTCATTGTTAGTTGTGGTCGTTTCGTTACCCTACTTGGTGACTTGTGCCTCGGCCTATTGGCCATAGAACGTGTTATCCATTCTGAACTGTACGGAACGTTAGTAAACGGTGATTCCCGTGAGGACGCCACGTTTGAGGTTTGTACATTTACCCCTTTGATTGATTATTGTTTGCAGTACCGCTAATAAACCTCAGCTAGTTTGATTTGGTTTCTGAGGAGAGCGCGTCACTCCAACTCGGCCTAGACACCGAATAAAGTTGACTAAAGTTCAGAATCGGACGTACGTATCTAACAGTACTCAAACTGTTCTTCAACCGGGAACTTTGAAGAAAATACGATGCCCGTGACGAGGAATATGAAGCATCAACTGGCCGCGAGCGGACAATTGCACTCATCTGGCGGAACGGAGGAATACAGAAACACCCACTTTCCGAATCTGGCGAACGTAGAAGACAGTCTGGGTAAGCAGTATTCTTCCCGTGCCCCATTGCTTGGTATGACTAGAATAGCGAACGAGGTAGGGAATAGGAATTTAGTGGATCGGTCGTCGGTCATTTATGATTCCAGACGTCTCAAGAGAGATATGAGAAAGCTAGAGATAAAAATGGTACTACTGGAGTTAGAAATGAAAGATGTAGAAATCAGAAAACGGCAGCTGGCTATAGAAAGAGAGCTGGAAGATTTAGAAGCCGAGCAACGACAACTCCCACTAGAAAGCGAGAATCCATCTGGATGCGTCCCGATGAATGGCGTTGAGGCGTCATCAGATGCGCAGCCAGATCACGCACAAATGGATCGATCGGAAACGGTGAGTACGGTGGAAGAATGCCAAGCAATGACTGATCTCGATGTTTTTGATGATGCTTCCACGGAAACGATGATTAGTCGTGAACCACACTTAACAAATACCGAGTTGAAGTTCGTCGGTAATTCTAAACCGGCACGGAGCCCCAAGGTGTACTTGCCCATGATTTTGCTCGACAGCAGTGAGCCATCATGTGGTTTCAGTGAGTACTATATTGATGGAGCCAAAAGGATTCATTTTGCTCAAGACCAAAGTGCTGGGAACTCTAGAGGGTCATATGCTACCAGGACAATGCTGGGCCGCACACTTCTCAAACCCACGCCCACACACGCGATGAAAATGAATTATACGAAAATTCTACCTACCGAAGCTACCCTATGCTCTGAAATATTCGGAATGTTCGTGTTGGAATTCGAAGAGGAGTACAGAGATGACTCAGCGCTCTCATTGAAGGATAGTGCGGCATTAAAGATCGTTACGGATTCAGCCACGGTCGTGAAGGTTTGTTGTCACTTCCATTTACCCCGGGGACGAGACCGGCGCGATCTATCGGACATCAGCCTATTGTCAGGGAAGCAAATGCGACACATCATGAAAAAGGCCGGATGGGCCGGTGCTCAAGGCTATGGCGAGAATCTCCACGGCACCATTACGACAGGACGATTGCTGCAGGTCATTCGAAAATTTAGTGACAATAGGGGCCGACGACTGGTAGGTTAATCACTCGTGAGTAGGGCGTGCTTCAGTTCGGTTCCTGTGATTGTGGCAAGAGTAAATTGTACCATTTTTGCATGGAGCCGTCTGGAGTGTGCACAGTAGCGAGTGGGACGTTAGTAAAGCCGTGCCGGCTTTGGGGTGGCGGTGTTGAATCTGTTTTGCCTGTTTCGATCCTGCTCATTCATGACCACCAACCCGTGCTACGTTCGGACCCTTTTGACATTCCTAATTCATTTGATGTTGACCACATGGTTGCACGGCTATCAGTCCACACGATTCCTCATCGCTCTCAAGCGTTGCCCGTCCGTCACACACACAGACACACACCCACACACACGCTGAACCAACACTCGGTCGATTGACTAGACCTGGACTAGACTGCTCGATTGGGCACCGAATTCTGATCGGCTGCACCCGGCAGGCATGTTTGATCACGCACATGTACCGATGCATACACACGCACCCACACAAGATTGTGACCTATTCGACCCGTGACTAATCGTGTATTTGCGTGCCTGAGCGAATCCCTGCCCTACTCACTGGTTGGTCAGAACCATCGATCGATTTCCGCCTGATCGCCTTTCCGTTCGTTCATGTCCCTTATATGCGCGTTCCTTTGCTTGTCATTGTTAGTTGTGGTCGTTTCGTTACCCTACTTGGTGACTTGTGCCTCGGCCTATTGGCCATAGAACGTGTTATCCATTCTGAACTGTACGGAACGTTAGTAAACGGTGATTCCCGTGAGGACGCCACGTTTGAGGTTTGTACATTTACCCCTTTGATTGATTATCGTTTGCAGTACCGCTAATAAACCTCAGCTAGTTTGATTTGGTTTCTGAGGAGAGCGCGTCACTCCAACTCGGCCTAGACACCGAAAAAGTTGACTAAAGTTCAGAATCGGACGTACGTATCTAGATACGTACGTCCGATTCTGAACTTTAGTCAACTTTATTCGGTGTCTAGGCCGAGTTGGAGTGACGCGCTCTCCTCAGAAACCAAATCAAACTAGCTGAGGTTTATTAGCGGTACTGCAAACGATAATCAATCAAAGGGGTAAATGTACAAACCTCAAACGTGGCGTCCTCACGGGAATCACCGTTTACTAACGTTCCGTACAGTTCAGAATGGATAACACGTTCTATGGCCAATAGGCCGAGGCACAAGTCACCAAGTAGGGTAACGAAACGACCACAACTAACAATGACAAGGAAAGGAACGCGCATATAAGGGACATGAACGAACGGAAAGGCGATCAGGCGGAAATCGATCGATGGTTCTGACCAACCAGTGAGTAGGGCAGGGATTCGCTCAGGCACGCAAATACACGATTAGTCACGGGTCGAATAGGTCACAATCTTGTGTGGGTGCGTGTGTATGCATCGGTACATGTGCGTGATCAAACATGCCTGCCGGGTGCAGCCGATCAGAATTCGGTGCCCAATCGAGCAGTCTAGTCAATCGACCGAGTGTTGGTTCAGCGTGTGTGTGTGTGTGTGTGTCTGTGTGTGTGACGGACGGGCAACGCTTGAGAGCGATGAGGAATCGTGTGGACTGATAGCCGTGCAACCATGTGGTCAACATCAAATGAATTAGGAATGTCAAAAGGGTCCGAACGTAGCACGGGTTGGTGGTCATGAATGAGCAGGATCGAAACAGGCAAAACAGATTCAACACCGCCACCCCAAAGCCGGCACGGCTTTACTAACGTCCCACTCGCTACTGTGCACACTCCAGACGGCTCCATGCAAAAATGGTACAATTTACTCTTGCCACAATCACAGGAACCGAACTGAAGCACGCCCTACTCACGAGTGATTAACCTACCAGTCGTCGGCCCCTATTGTCACTAAATTTTCGAATGACCTGCAGCAATCGTCCTGTCGTAATGGTGCCGTGGAGATTCTCGCCATAGCCTTGAGCACCGGCCCATCCGGCCTTTTTCATGATGTGTCGCATTTGCTTCCCTGACAATAGGCTGATGTCCGATAGATCGCGCCGGTCTCGTCCCCGGGGTAAATGGAAGTGACAACAAACCTTCACGACCGTGGCTGAATCCGTAACGATCTTTAATGCCGCACTATCCTTCAATGAGAGCGCTGAGTCATCTCTGTACTCCTCTTCGAATTCCAACACGAACATTCCGAATATTTCAGAGCATAGGGTAGCTTCGGTAGGTAGAATTTTCGTATAATTCATTTTCATCGCGTGTGTGGGCGTGGGTTTGAGAAGTGTGCGGCCCAGCATTGTCCTGGTAGCATATGACCCTCTAGAGTTCCCAGCACTTTGGTCTTGAGCAAAATGAATCCTTTTGGCTCCATCAATATAGTACTCACTGAAACCACATGATGGCTCACTGCTGTCGAGCAAAATCATGGGCAAGTACACCTTGGGGCTCCGTGCCGGTTTAGAATTACCGACGAACTTCAACTCGGTATTTGTTAAGTGTGGTTCACGACTAATCATCGTTTCCGTGGAAGCATCATCAAAAACATCGAGATCAGTCATTGCTTGGCATTCTTCCACCGTACTCACCGTTTCCGATCGATCCATTTGTGCGTGATCTGGCTGCGCATCTGATGACGCCTCAACGCCATTCATCGGGACGCATCCAGATGGATTCTCGCTTTCTAGTGGGAGTTGTCGTTGCTCGGCTTCTAAATCTTCCAGCTCTCTTTCTATAGCCAGCTGCCGTTTTCTGATTTCTACATCTTTCATTTCTAACTCCAGTAGTACCATTTTTATCTCTAGCTTTCTCATATCTCTCTTGAGACGTCTGGAATCATAAATGACCGACGACCGATCCACTAAATTCCTATTCCCTACCTCGTTCGCTATTCTAGTCATACCAAGCAATGGGGCACGGGAAGAATACTGCTTACCCAGACTGTCTTCTACGTTCGCCAGATTCGGAAAGTGGGTGTTTCTGTATTCCTCCGTTCCGCCAGATGAGTGCAATTGTCCGCTCGCGGCCAGTTGATGCTTCATATTCCTCGTCACGGGCATCGTATTTTCTTCAAAGTTCCCGGTTGAAGAACAGTTTGAGTACTGTTAGATACGTACGTCCGATTCTGAACTTTAGTCAACTTTATTCGGTGTCTAGGCCGAGTTGGAGTGACGCGCTCTCCTCAGAAACCAAATCAAACTAGCTGAGGTTTATTAGCGGTACTGCAAACGATAATCAATCAAAGGGGTAAATGTACAAACCTCAAACGTGGCGTCCTCACGGGAATCACCGTTTACTAACGTTCCGTACAGTTCAGAATGGATAACACGTTCTATGGCCAATAGGCCGAGGCACAAGTCACCAAGTAGGGTAACGAAACGACCACAACTAACAATGACAAGGAAAGGAACGCGCATATAAGGGACATGAACGAACGGAAAGGCGATCAGGCGGAAATCGATCGATGGTTCTGACCAACCAGTGAGTAGGGCAGGGATTCGCTCAGGCACGCAAATACACGATTAGTCACGGGTCGAATAGGTCACAATCTTGTGTGGGTGCGTGTGTATGCATCGGTACATGTGCGTGATCAAACATGCCTGCCGGGTGCAGCCGATCAGAATTCGGTGCCCAATCGAGCAGTCTAGTCCAGGTCTAGTCAATCGACCGAGTGTTGGTTCAGCGTGTGTGTGGGTGTGTGTCTGTGTGTGTGACGGACGGGCAACGCTTGAGAGCGATGAGGAATCGTGTGGACTGATAGCCGTGCAACCATGTGGTCAACATCAAATGAATTAGGAATGTCAAAAGGGTCCGAACGTAGCACGGGTTGGTGGTCATGAATGAGCAGGATCGAAACAGGCAAAACAGATTCAACATATAGTTTGATGCGATATTCACGATATACAATGGAGTTAGTTGCCGAAACTCCAGTTGAGCACACGACACGACATCGTTTGTGAAGTAGCCGAAACTCTTGAACAAGCTCTTGTTGACCGCTTGCAGAAACATCTCTGTTTCCGCGACCTCCAATTTGTACCATCATCCAGCCTGCGCTCAAGTGGATATAAATTGTGAGTCAAACATTTATAATGTGATAACGCCACACGTTGAGCCACTGATGTTCGAGTACCCTGTAGCCGTCTCTTGATTCTTCATCGAGAATTATGTCTTCATTTTGCCACGTACTTTACTCTTGTTCAGGAAGCCTTTTTCTTCTGCAATCCTTAATCTTTCTAGGCATTTCGATCACACCGAAGCCCACTTTTGTATACCAGTAATTTTGTATCATCTTCAGATGAAACTCTAAGATACCAATGTGTGGAGCATAACCTCAAGAAAACCTGCAGGCGAGTTTGCAACTTGCCAAAAATAGATGAAGCCCATGGCGGCCTACTTATGCACTGACCTTAGGATGTAGGTAGGTTAGGGCGGATAGGAGCCCCTATTTACTCCTTGAATGTTCACCGTTTCATAGGAGGATTTGGTGGGCCATGTAAAGTACATATATGGAAGTCCTCCCTAGCCATTGGCGCACACTTTTATTGCTAGGACAATGCTCTTTATTTTATTGACCCTCGAACAAGCACGGCATGCATCATCATTCACTACACTTCAACATTTGTTTATATTTTGCTCACGTGAAGCGGCATATTTTTGATTCGAACTCGGACTGCCGTGACAGTGGTACCTGACATTGACATTTGTCGAACTCTGGTCCTTTTTTCTAGAGGTTGTGGCCGTACGGTTGGGGATTTTCCATATTTGTATGCGTGTAATTTGTCAACCCAACACAGTAGAAGAAACCAATTAATCTTGTCCTGACTTTGGGACTCGTTAGTTGGGCCACACTTTACTCACGATCGGAATAGCCGATACAGAGTTTGTCCGTCTGGTAATAACTGGCAACTTCAACTCACCTTTTATCGGTACTCAATGTGCTTACGTCTCAAACCTCACCTCTTGTAAAAGACGTCCAGATATCCTTCTAAAAATGAATGGGTAGAGATCGTAAACGATCCGGCCAGGTATTGCACAAGACATTATTCCCTCTAATAG
Organism: Fasciola hepatica; assembly: GCA_948099385.1. Lineage (NCBI taxonomy): Eukaryota > Metazoa > Platyhelminthes > Trematoda > Plagiorchiida > Fasciolidae > Fasciola > Fasciola hepatica. The sequence continues at coordinate 617,673 of CANUEZ040000004.1, forward strand.
ACTTGATCATCACTAACAAGTGGTTACCAATGCATTTGGTGCTGTACTTACCCTCTCTCGCTAAAAGTGATCGTATTTTCATTAAGCCGGATTATGATGGGAAATAATCTTCTTTCTTCTCGGAAATCGGAACTTTGTGATTCCTCAAAAGTACTAATTTTGACCAGGTCATTGCCCTTTGCCCCACCTTGCAGGGTAAATGTTTGTCTTAACCTCCCCAAGTCAGAACAAATGTTCCAAAGGGATCGATCTTAAGTCCATTTGTATTCCTAATCGACGTAAATGATCTTCCGATAACCCTTCAGGTAAACATGATCTTGCGCGCGCAGGGTAAAACCCTCTGAAGTTCAAGCGATGAAAACCTGCATTTGGCAGTAGATGAAAAGAAACTGGAGTCCAAGAACTGGATCTTCTCATTTACTGACGGGAAATGCATGAGCTTGTAATTCGGCAGACCGTCCGGTCACAAGTATTCTGCCAGCAACATGACCAAACAGCCAAAGAGTGGCGGATATACCGTTCGTGGTTTCTGTTTAGGTTTGAGCTGTCTTTCTTACGTCCTCACCACTCTGCGAGCAAGTCTGCGTTCCTGGTCCTAAATAGCATTCGAAGTTCTCTCTCGCGCATCTCTAGGGACGACGACCTCTATAACCTTCGGTACGCATACCTGCGCTCCGCTAAAGTACGGTTCTCCGACAGTTTACCCTCTTGTCATCCGAGATTGTGACATCTAAGAAAGAGTTCATTGGGCCTCCACCAAAGCAGTACGGGGACTTTCCCACCTAAATTACACCGTTCTCCTCTCACTGTCCAATCTTTTTCCCCTTTAGTTAACAAGCATGGAAAGAAATCTCGTTCTGACCTTTGCCTTTGTGAACCAGCCCAGAGGGCCAGTGAATTCTCTTTCTTCCCAGCCTCCACTGCCGGTGAATACCGTAAAAAGGTTTTTAAAACTAAACCTCGTACCTGTCTACGGGTTGAGTTCTTATCTACAAGTTTAGTATTCCGTGAAACGCCCCTTCGAAGGGTATCGCTCCCCTGCAGAACAAAATTGCCTTGAAGAAAAAGCTAGGCCTCTAGCTCATTCCCTCTAGAAAGCCTTCGTCCGAAAAGGTATAAGTGAATTAAAGGCCTTCTACTGTGGGTCTGCTCCGCTAAATGACTCTCAATGACGTAGCCTCTGTACGATAGCCCCGAATGACAGCCTTTGGGAGCAACAAAAAAAGAAACTCCACAGCTTTCAAACCCGAAATTAAGGAAATCCAGCAAACTGGATTCACCAAGAAGCTGAAAACCCACAATGATTGTTGTGTATCTAGATGTTGAGCAAAATTAAATCACAAATTTGCAAGTAGCAATTGGCAATGCATGTCCCCAAGATGATCGTCGGAGCCGAACAGAATCGGTGCTGCCAGGTTACCAAAACTTTATTGTCCGAAGGATTTGAAAAGGGGCGTGAAATTGAGATAATTAGGCAAAGCTTGAGGATAAAGAAAAATTAACAACTGCCGATGAAACTTATAGATCTCAGCGAGCTTTATTCCATATGCAGTTCGCCACGGCTATTGTGCGTCCTTAGTACTCCTCCCGGGAAGGTCCTTCGACTTTCATTCTGCGTAAAGATCACCACCGGAATCATCGGTGGGAATTTTTTCTCTATGTCCAAAATGATACGTCCAAACCAACAATGGGCCGATACACAGAAGAACAAAATAGCTAGGAGGAGGTCAAGGTGCACCAGCGGTTCCGTTCAGTCTTCTCACCGAACGACTCAATCATGAGCTGTCGGACCTTGAATAACAGGCGGCAAACAGGTTGGAATGCCACAACAGCGCAGGTGCAACGTATGGAAATTAACTGAAGTTTGATGAACAACGGAAAGTAGAAAGGTTTTGATTGGGTTGCGGTACCTCAGCTATGTCTGTAGGTCACAAGAAGCGCAATTTGAGCAAAGCTTGGCCAGGTCATGCGAATCCCAAAACCAGAACAAGATTCGTGCATAGATTCTCCGTTACTGAACTTAAAATCGCAAAAGACAAAAATATGCACAAACCTCATCTATGCAGCTGGAAGGCCTAACATTGAAACCTAAACTTCCAGAGTCCCGTGCTCCAGGCAAGACAGTCACAAGGGTTCGAGGCCAAATTCAAATAGTTCAAGTATACAAGCAAATGTGCAAAGGTGTTGTGCGTACCTCAGCTTTGTAAATCTTTGTTGGATATATTTACGCTCACAAAATGTGAAAGATAATTAAAATAATTTTCAACATATATCTCATTCAATGCTTAAGACTTCATGCACTGAAGGCACTCGTTGAGGTGGTCAACTCTTCATCGTATCATCGTTGATCGAAATGTGAAATCAGGATGCATCTAAACGAAAACTCCACCGTTGCCGGAGCACCGCAGTGATCAGTTCTCGGCTGGTAATTAAAACCTGTTAAAAGTACTTCAAAGATGGTGTTTTTACTTAATTTACCTACGTTCGTTTTACTTATTTACTCGTTGCTCTCTCCTGGTAGATGTCGGCCGGTTTTACCTTCGGCTTGCTCGGATTAAGCCCGCCATGTTCAATTTTCAAAGGCTTACGGCTGAACTAAGCCCGAATTATGATTACCCGTTGGGTTGTATTTTCATATAACCCCGAGATGAACCGAGTTAAGCTGGCTTTTGTACCGTTTTTTCACTTGCACATTGAGTACTTGGATGTCGCGCCGATAATATAAACGATTCTTTGAGTATCGCTCAGTTGAAGTTCCGATCATCGGGTCAGTTTACTTCGGGATTTGCGATAAAGGGAGTCGTGATTGATTCCCTGCCCTCCTAAATAACTGGAAACAGGTTGTCATGATAAACTTTTACTACCTATTGGACTTTCGATAAATGGCCCACTGTGAACCGCTATCACAGTTTAGTTACGGCACTTGCCCCGGAGAAGATTTTGCTCTTGTCACTGAACAACAATTTAACAATACCCATCTTTTGTCGAACCTTTGGTCTTCTTTGCCCCTCCCCTTTCGTTAGTTTGCCATCGTCTGTGTACAAGAGGTTGGGAAAGGTCGCGATTCGCGACCGGCCAGATAAAGCCCCAGAACACTCCCCCCCCCTCCCTCCTCAGTTAGGTCCTTTCCCAAATGTTTGTTACATGTTGGACGCGATGACCTGTAGTGTGAGGCTCATATACAGCTAGAGGGTGCTTAGTTGGGGCTGATAGGCATCTGTACATTCCCGACGTTTTTCATGATTCTCAACGTACCTTCGTGCAACACTTCTTTGTTGTAGCGAAGCTTCAATGTAAAACTAACACACGCACCTTTTTGAACATCATCGCGCAATACAACAAGGCCGTCAATAAATCTTTCATTCTGGCACGGTCTAATCTTCTGATTTGAAGTGTCTCGGAATTTTATCCATCGGAACTAACCGTGAGAGGCAGAACATTTTAGAAGCTTTCACGTCTTCGATTGGCATTCTTCTCAATGCCATCCCGTTTGGTTCAACTAATGGTTGACGAAGTGAACCGAATTTAGGACATTGGCGGATATTGGCTCTTTGGCCCTCATTTTTCAATCACAAGGAGGGTGAACAAACTGTAAGCTTGTGTCATTTCTCTAGCTTCGTTTTAATTCCTAATGTACATACCCTTCTAGCCTTTTATCACAACACACTTCTGTGCATATCTTAGTTTGCTAGTGTCACCTTAGATACTCGTGACACTAACTTGGTGTAACATATAGACTGAGCAACGAGCTACAGGCTTGCGGCCGTTGAAGCCATTATTTGGGCGGAGAGAGTCAAAGGAAGAGCAGTTTAGGAACTCAATTATAAGAACAGCCCTGTACTTGAGGTGTACTCATATAGTGGTTTGGATTTGGGTGAGCACTGAGGTACCAGACTCTTACTGGTGAGGGACGGCGTTCTGCCCGGTGGGGCAATTTGCATTCAAAACTGTCTGCCACAGGTAAAGCAATAAAAATCACGACGATATATTTCCTTACGGCGGCCAAGGGGCACGCGTGAGAGTGCGATCAAAGTGTATATTTTCACATGGTGAAAAAATACAAAGTGGCCACTTTAGCGAAGGATTGAATAAAACTGTAGTGACAACGGCCTCCTCTGTAAGTAAGAGTCAGCTTTGATTTCATCACCAAAAACAGTGAAAACCGACGGGGCATGAAGTTGTTGAAGCAAACTTTGCTTCTAAATGCAGAAGATACAGTACTTGCAAAGACGATGCAGAAGTGATGAGGGATGCCTTTTCTAATTCGCTAAACAAAACGAGGGGAGAAAACTGCTGGATGTGCTTAAGAAAATGTTTTCGAATACGAAGAAAGCCAAGTAACTGTGAACGAGATGAAATGATGACCAGGAGTAATGTGTATCATCCAATGGTGTGTATCCGCAGATTGCGGAAAAAGGATGATGTCTCAAGGTACTAAGAATGAATAGCTAAGCAGAGTATCGTCAAGGGGGGACAAACTGTTGAAACAACGGCCGTGGAAGTTTTAGCCTGGACTCGGGCTGGCCACTCACAAAATGCAAAATTGAATATCCCATCTAGTGTCACTGGGCCCTCCTGCAGCCGAACTGGGCGTTATGAAAGTAAATGGCTCAAGGTATTTTTGATGCACTTGTCCACCGATCTCAGACGTTTTGGGAGGAAGGGCATCACTGGCCCCTTATCGTGATAGGTTCGCCTGAACTTGACAGAGTGAGGTTTTGGCCAGGTGTGATGTATCAGCAGGTGACTGCCATGGGGAATGCATATTATCTTGAAGGCATATTCCTCGTTCGGGATGTGTTGTCGAGGCAGAAGGATTATCAGTCATTTGGCAAAATAAAAAACGGAAATTGACAAGCCATGCCGGCTGAAAAAGACGGAAATCGATTGATTGCGCAGTATTGGTTGGTGTGCGGTTCGATTTTTCATGGGCTCGTGTGGAGGCATCAAGGGAGAAGAACTATCAAAAACTTCAGTCAGTCAGATAGGAAGCTCTTGGAAGAGTTTTGCGCTTTCCGTTGAGTTTGCGGTCAGGTTAGCAGGTGGACAAAAGACTCCAGGAAAGTCTTAGTAGACACATTCATACTTTACTCCTTGACAAATAAGTATGAAGAAATATGTGGTAGAATCAGCCAGCACATGAAACCATGCTTTAACTCAAGGTTTACAATCGGGCGTTGTGGTGGATAAGACAGTATACAGCGGGACTTGAAATAAATAGAGAGCGCGGCAGTCTGGAAGAGGTTCCAGCTGGGAATTATGATGAGCATTTTAAGGGTCGATTAGCACAGGTGGGATATGACAATAGGGAAGAAAGATCTTGGCCTGCATGAGTATGCAGAAAGCTTACTTTGCCTCTTTTCCACATCAGGCCCCACCATATACACTTCAATCACCTCTCCGTGATTTTGAACTGGAAGATCTGGTCTCATTTCCCTCACCTAACGTGGCTCACTAACTGAACTCAACATCCAGTTATAACGCCACCAGCTCTGCCCCCACCCTATCCCGTAGCTACGTTTCCTCCGTTATTCTTGCAGAAACTAATCTTTCCTTCTGCTAAATGACCACTCTAGTGAAATGATAACCTTCCCATTGAAATTTCAGCCCCCACTTCTGAGTTTCCTTTTTTAGTCTCACTTTCCATGGCCTTAATTTGTCTTGGGAATTCGCTGTATCGATGAGCCCTTGCCCCAATTTTGTTTTTTTTCCGTGAACCGTTGATCCTAAGCTGGGCTATACACGGACTGCTTTTCTCTATCTCACTTCCCTTTCCAGTGATCCTCAATGCCGGTCAACCACCTCAGGCACTACGCTGGCTACCATCCTGGCTGGTGCACCTGGATGATAATGCTGTATGGTCGTCTGTCGATCGTTGTTCCCGTTGGCTTTGTTGTCTAAGTTCCCACAAACTGCCTTATTGGTCCTGGACCATACACCCTTATCGTGGTGTCTCTACCCTCCGTACAACCATCAACGAACATTCACGCCAATTCCAACGTTGCGGGGCGCGGCCTGATCCCCAGCTTTGGCCTGCGCTCATCGGGCTTGCAGGTCGTCTGCAACGATGTGCGAGTGCAATTGGGCCGGTGGATCACACCTCCTGTGTTCACTTCACTAAGAATTTTTCGGGTTAGGTGTCCAGACGCATGGTCAGCCCACCCACTAGCACCAGTTGCGAATTTCACGTTCCAACTGTCCTCGCCCTGCCGCATTCATCACTGTATGTAGCAGACCTCATGCTCCTACCATTCCTCTGCCAAGTTTAGCTCATCTATCGTTCTCGTCAGCATTCTTATCATTTCCCTTCCTTGTCGTTCTACCTCTGTATGCACACCTATCCATTGCTTTTGTTCCTATCTGTTTTCACAATGACAACCCTCGCTGCATGATGCCACTCTCGCCCTATCCATTTTACTCTGCCTAGGCCCGAAATGTGTTCTTCTCCACCCATTTCACCTTCTGTCAGCTCCTAATTAGTATTCACTTGGTACCTCCATACACTTATAAAGCTCACTGATCGCGTACCTCACTAGCCACTGGTTTTCCCGTATCCTTTTTCGTCCATCTTATACCTTCTACCATTACTCACCGGACACATCCGTAACCATGACCAATCATCATATAGTGACCCGCCGTTCTAACCCTTGCATAATTTTATGACCAAATTTGTCATCGTTTTACCACCTCTTTTTTCCCATGCCTGAGTCCGTATTTCTTCCGGGATCTTCCTCTAAGGCAGTGAACCGATTGGCATATCTCGGCTCAATCCATTTGTGTAATGGCACGCAACTCTAGTTTCGTTCTCCCAGCTCCGACGCACAACTATCTCTCGTGCGTTTTCGTTCCATCGCAAGCTTTCCCCGTCTAGGTCATTTTCTTCTTCTTGGTCTTCATCCTGTTTCGTCTGCAGTGAAGCCATCTGACTTATCATCCCTTACCTGGTTTCATCTGGTCAACAATCTCAGGCGCTTCATACTCTGCTGGCCACAGGCATCGTCATTGTGCCTTTCAGGCTGAAGTGCCTTTCCGCGTTCCACCTAGTGTCAAGTAATCTTAACGTCGTTATTCTCACCCACAGTTTCAAACCATGTGAAGTACCACTACCTGAGCTTCCTGATCCTCCGCCTCGTTATTTCTCCCATGTTATTTGCCGTTACAACTGATGCATCTTCGCACCACAGTTCTTCTAACCTCCAAGTTACCCTTTCCCAGTGATATTTTGCACCCCTCCAACCACCCCGTACACCCATTTTCCCTGCGTTCTCCAGCGATTTTTACGGCCATCTTCTTCTTGCGTAGTGTACTTCCACTTAACAATGCTCCACCCGTGTTTGGCCGTCACCACATGTCACACTTGCAATAATCAGACTGTTAGATTAACTCTTGCCTGTGTTCTTCGATCCTTTCCTTTGCACTTCCTCGTTTACCAACTTCTGCTCACGGCCATCACTTCTGTGCCTCCAAAGTTGGTCCTATCTTGCAATTGATCCCCCACGTCAACTTGTCATAACCTAATTCATCAAGGTTTATCCAAGGTAATTCCGTATCATTTTACATTACCCTACCTGTCTCTTCCAAGCACTTCTTCCTCAGTGTTCCGTCTCTCGACAAATATTTGCTCCTGCTCTGACATATATTTGTATACACATACATATATATTTATATATCCAAGTATTTTCTCTGCCTCCTACAGTTCTTCACCGGCCATTTGTCCTGCCATCGAGCCGCCGCTTCTCCTGATTTGCGTCTACTTTGTCTACCACTGTGCCTCACAGTTGCCGTATCTTGATCCTTCCGCGGCATCACTGCCATCTGACCCATTCTTTACATCTTGCATTGCCAACTCTTTTTATAAAACTGACACCGCCCGTTTACAGCAGTAAAGTACGGCTCATGGCCACCTAGCCTCTCGCCATACAACTCAACTTTATGTTATTCCTTTCTTTCGTTTTTTCCTTTTTTCTTCATCGTTTCTTGTAACGATAGTTTCTCCTGCCGATTTTTAGTCCTCCTCGTGTAAGATCCCCAAACTCCTTTCTGCTCCATTCGGCCCGGCCAGCTGCTACATCTGACCGTGACCTTTGAATTTTCCGGGTCCAAATTTGAATCCGTCCTGGGTTCACTTAAACTCCCTCCACTATTTACTGATGTGCATACATTTATCTCCCCTCATCTCCCCTCCATTTATTCCTACCCTCATCCGTCTTGCGTGTTTCTAAATTTTCACGAATTTTGTCGGTAAGTTTTGTCGCTTGTAATAATGCTGATCATGCGTAAGGCGTGCTTGGAACGTCTCCGAAATGAACTAATAGTATTTGTAGTAGTGCTCCAATATCCGGCTTGGGCACAGACAGAGGAATTATTGGCATAATTGGTGAACCGGGAAAGCAGCCTTGGGGTACTTACTGATCGAGTACCACTGGCTGGTGTGTGGTGTTTGTTTGCAGGAGGTTGCCGATAAGTTGGGCTGTAACCACAAGAGTGGGTTAGATGCTAGGACGTGTGGAATGTCGTTTTTTTACGAAAATGATGAAAGACGGATAGGTGGAAATGTGAAATGAGAATGGCTTCCCTGTTCTCTTTCCTCGGAATTCATTGCGGGAGTTTTTCGTCGTCTTTTGTGCCCACAGGCTATCCAGATCCGTGGGCCAAAATTCAAGGCCTCGGTGATGACTGTAGTTGATAGGAGGCAACTAGGGTTTACTGGAAACCCAAATTGCAGTTTGTATATTTGGTCTGAAGAATGTGACACGTGCAGCCATGGGGTATTTACAGGACTGGTTTCGCTGGCTGATTCGGGTGTTGGTTGCTGTTAGGTGGGGTTTTATTCTAAAGCTTGGCTTGGATACGGGGACATCGAGGAGGCCGCATTTTAACGAAAGTGACCGAGGATAGAAAATATGGAAGACTGAAGAAGTACAGTTTTCCCTATGCCCCTGAGATTTGTGGCTGCTCTTGGGGCAGATTTTTGTCGTCAAGTGCGTCCACATGCAGTCCGGAAAAATGGACTGAAAGTTGAGGCTATGTGTGCATAGGGAGGGTACGGGGTGAATAGAACTTGCAGCGGGAGATGGATAAGCTTGTGTAGATAGTCCAATGCGCAGTCACCCCAGAAAGTTTCATGCCTAAAAACCAAAAGCTTTTCGAGCGAACAAGGGCGGTGTGTGATTTTCCCTTCCGAAGGATCAGGTCTGGGCTGATGCGAGACAACCATAAGTAAAGGTTCCCCATTTCTTTCACAGCCAGGTATCAGTGGTATTCGGAGATCATATCCATCCCACTGGATCTGTTTTTCGTTTCCATTTTTTACTTCCTAAGTTTTTCTCCCATCAAAGGGGTAGTCGTAACTTTATATAACCCTTCCGTCCGACTGCAGTATCGTGTGTTTTGTCTTTTTTCGCAGGCTCTACTGGCGACCTAATTTCTCCACGTACGGAAGAAGCTACCGCATGGGCGCCGTTGACATCAGAGGCTTCACTATCGTGGGCTGTAGAAATGCAGAGTGGGACTAGGCAAACACTAACAGTAGGACAACGAATGTTGTAAGACAAAGGGCAGAATACGTGTATCAATCCCGTGCAACGTCAGACCATGCCTAACACCATCAGACACCATTTTAGGTCAGCTGATCTGAATGGGGTTGGCTCTACGAGTGGTAGATGGTATGATGCATCAGAGGGAAGATGGCAGTCGTTGGTGTGTGTTGAAATCAGAGTTGAGATGACAGAACAGGCATCAGGTAGTAACCCGTGGGTGAGCATTCAGCGTAAGAGATTCTGGAACGGGAGAAATGAGGAAAGCGGAATAAGACTGGAAATCAAACCCGGGTAGGTAGTGGTAACCTAAAAGGGTGGGAAAGAAGTAAGTAGACCAAGGAAGTTAGCTGACGACGAAACCTAGTGTAGTAAGATCCAAAACCACGAATTTATTTGACGCTGGAGTGATACATCAAAGACCTAAATCCTTGAGCGAGTTGGCAGTAGGAAAACGTGAACGTGATCTGGAATTAGGGGGACCGGCATTGAACTAGTCATGGGTGAAAAAGACAGCAAACTGTGGTCACTGTTATGTAGAATTTTGCCATGTTATCTAGTATAAAAATAGTCCCCCTAACGTTTGTCATAAGACGAGTAGTAAAAATGCAGGTGTAGGGTTCTATACCCCTGGTAATCAAACTCGGCTTCGTAGGCCAGCTCTTCATGGACACTCAGGCAGGTAAGGAGGATCACTTCGTGAACATTCAAGAAGTGTGACAGCGAGCCTCTGAACTGAGAGATAAAGAGAACCTCGCAAATGTTCATCGGGAGTTTACTCCATAGCTTTGGGTATTTTATAAGGAAACATTAGATCTCAACGTTAATTTTGACCTAGGGACAGAGAGCTGCTTTGAGCACTGACGGAGAGCACGACCCATGGAATAAGTGTGGCGAATGTGTCCAGTACATGAGAAGGCCATGGGGTGGTGTAGCCCAAACTGAAGGCATCAATTGGGCTTCATGCAACGCAGCCATAAACGGTCAAGACTGAGTGGGGTGCATCGATCCCTAAGACACCGACTGCAGGAAAATCCCACTAATTGTTCGGCAAATTGGTGCCGCACGGACTACAGAGAAAAGCGGGCAGTGTTCATCATGTTGGTGAGGATGATGGGACAGTGGTCAAGGAGAGGCTTGGCGTCAGACTTGAGGATTCGCCTAAACGGCGTCCGGGCCTACTGCTGTATGAAGCCCCATAACCCCTGGTTCTTGGCTTGTAACACAATAATAAATGGAAAGGGTAGAGCGCAAAGGCGCAACTCAAACCTCTGAAGTTGGATAACGTGTGTATTGGACGAAAGCAGAGGCATGAAGACGGTGCACACACCCGGAGCAGGTGGCGCCAAAATATTCGGTAATTGTTTAGATGAACGAATTCGGTAACCCCCGTATTTGTGTGTCGCATCTGTAGCACTACATGACTCGTAGGTGAGCATTTTGCAGTCTTTCACCCGTAAGTTTCTGGTGCTGGGAACAGTGGTTCATCTCGTCTTGGCAAACTGGGAGGAATATATTCAGAAAACCTAAATTTACAAGAGTATTGAATACCAAGGTTTTGAGCTAACAGGCTGTACGCAGTGGGTAGTTCATGGATAGCCAGGGGGGCCACTTGACATTTGGAGACTGTATAGCAGCTCTTATAAGTTGAGAATTTCGTACTCCACAAATGCGTCAGTCTTCAAGTTGCTTCACATCTCTAGAAATTTCATCCAGCGTTGTGTCCATGTTCTGACGAGGAAACTCGTGAACATCCTTAAATCTCATCGGCTGAACAAAATAGGGTCTCGTGGTGCAGAATTGGAACTATATTGTCAATGTAAACGAGTAAATGCAAGGGACCTGGTGCACAACCATTGATGACCGAAGTGGGTTGTGAGTAACAGCTATCAATGGAAACCACTTGTGAAAGCTGCGACATATATGGAGTTGGCCACGATAAAGAGGACCAGAAAACCCTTGAGCTTTGAGTTTGGGTACTAATACGGGTTGCTGGACACGGCCAAATGCCCTAGTCATATCAAGGTATATAATATTGATTGCTTCGTTATTATTAGCAGCCGCCACCACGAGGTGAAACGTCGTACCGGCAAAGGATGCACGAACTTTAATTTAAAAAGCTGTGCTGCCCATCATAAATCAAGTTATAGGACAATAGGGAGTCAGACATCTGCTGTTCGATAGGGCTTCTCATCAGTCTGGAAGTAGTTGGAGTGTGTTTGATAGGGCCGTAGTTCGACGGGTCATGTATTGGTCCATTCGTGTGACTTGGAATGATGAGCGCGGTCCTCCGCTGTGACGAAAATATACCGTACTTGAAGAATAAATAGTAGAATTCCAATAGTGGTGCTGTGACATCGATTCCTCCAAGACGTAGAAGTGTTGTTGGAGCACCAACGTGGCCAGGGTGTGAGGACATCCGGACATCGGTAGGCTGCTTATTCACCTCTTTTGAGCAAATTCTAAATCAGGTAGTGCATGCTCGGTGGCAGAGTCTATGTATGGGGTAAAATGAGGAGGTCCGTAGCCATGAAGGCAGCAAGGTAAAAATTAAGCGCCTCGGCTTTCGCCACAGGTGAGTGGAAGTGATCACTGTTGGCTAAAACTAGAGAGGGGATACCAGAGGGCTTGAGCTGATTCCTGTTTTTTAGTAGACTTGTCAAATTTGAGGGAGTACCGTAGCATTGCATGTTAGATACTCCTGGGTTTTGAGCTTATTGTCAATCTGGGTTTTGATTGCTACCGAGGGACTTTGGAGTTGCAAGAACGACGATAAGTCACCATCTGTGTGATATGATTTCTGAAGCTTTAGGTAATTGTTTTACATTCGGATCAGGACCGAACGATGGCCTCAGTTTGATATGGTACGAGTTGTAGTGATTGCGGACAGGAGGTAGGATAAGTCAGAACATAGAAAGTCAGCTGCCAGCTAAGGGTCGCCTTGCTAGATGTCGTTCTAGCTTAACACTTGAGCCTGCAAATAAGATTGCCCTTTTGACCGGAGAAGAGAGATGATTGGGTGGGTGGAACTCATTGAGGTCCCGAAGAGCCTCGAAGGTGCGAGAAACCATTCTGTGGTCACCTCCTGGGAAAAGTTCGACCTTTCTAGATGAGACATAAGATAAACCAATGGTGAATGACGAATCAGGAATGTTGTTTCCTCTGATTGAGGAAGTTATGTGTTGGATCCAAAGCCGTACTCGGACGATCTGCAAGAAGCGCAGTGAGTTGCTTGGGGAGGATAGAATATTCTAAGTAAAGCTCCGGGTACTGAAGTTTCCAGCAATAAGTTTACATGAACAGAGAAACAATGAAAGATAGATGAAAGCGCCAGTAATCCTGGTAAAATTCATGGCCTAGGAATCAGGTGGCCAATAGTGCAACAAGTACGAAGGTGGGAGTTAGTTATTGGAATTGTTGAAGATACAGAGTCCTGAATAGCATCCAAAGTTTGAGGTTTGTGGGAAAGCCGGCAGAGTGTTTTGACGTAGGTTAAACTACTTCTACCATTACTGGGCCTCCTTCTTCGGAACATCGGGTAACCAACTAGAAAGTGTGTATCTGACTGGATGGAGTCCGTTGGCCTATTTTCAGTTTTGACGATAATGTCAAAGTGGGAGGGCTGGACAATGATGCGGAACTCCTTGGTTTCGTTCAGTATTGAGTGGACATTTATGAGTGTGACTGAGTGAGAGGATTCTGGTCTCGGTGGAGATGTCAACAGTGGCAATGATAGGGAGTTTTGTAGTAATGGTGATAGTGAGAATTCGAGTGATGAGTGCCGCAAGGACCTCAGTTGTTCCAAAGATTTGATAATTTGAAGCCTGGAGGGAGTAGTGTAAGGAAAGATGGATGACGTGGCATTCTTTGGAAGAGTAGTGACAGTGAGGTGAATATTCTTGAAGGGGACTGGCAAAACAACTTTGCCACCTTTGGGTAGCAGTACTGTACCAAATGAAGCGGGTGAGTCTTGTGGGAGTGAGGAAAAAACGTGAGGCATGGAGATAGTTCCAAGGGAGTGACTGCTTAGTGGCTAAAGCGTAGAGAGGTTGGTGTGGTGGACAGAAATGTTAAGGAGCCGTGAATGGTGCCCGATAAAGTGGATTAGGTAGGGTAAAAATGAAAAGGCAGTCGGCCGAGATTAAAAATTAGGACTCAGAGCTACACAATAGGCTGGCAAAGCTTCGCTGAATTGTGCCTTTTTCTCATTGTTTGCATGAGCTTTACACTGATAGGCCTTGTTTAATTAGGCGATAAATTGACAATTTCTGAGGGCGAATCTCTACTGGCGGGCTAATCAGAGGTGATGGCCTGGGTGGTAACCATATAGATTCAGATGGAGAATCGGAGAGTGCAGTGGGTGGGCTCAGAGACCTGGTTGCTTTACCAGGAGTGTCAGGGAATCAGAATGCATGGGGATAAATAGAGGCGGACTAATGGCGCTGTGAGTTACAGGTATGAGTGAATAACCGGACTTGGAGCTAGTAGGATGACTGGGGCCATCCAGACTTTGGGAGCATGCGTTCGTGGGTGGATGAACCGGGGGAGATTTCATCAACTTTGTGGATGCTAGGGAGCCTGTTCCAGCCTATGGACTTGTTTTGGCTATTCTGAACCTTGGGGGGTTTGCCAGGTGGTTCAGTTGGCGAAAAAGTCAGCGTACCGTCTGAATATTCAGTTACATTGGGACTTATATTAGGTAGCAACTTTGGCTGATTGCCAGTGATGAGTACGTCAGAGTTTGGGTGGGTTGTTGGTTGCATTTTCACCAGGGTTCTTATTCTGGGAATGGCTCTTGCGAATATCCCTTCGCAGGGGGGGGGGTTCGTCGGAAAATATCTTGGCCTACTTGAAGACAGTTTTAGCTACAACGAAAGACGGCCGGTTACTAAAGACCTTGGCGGGAACTTCATTCGTAAGCTAGAACAGAAATGGTGCGCTGGGACGTTTTGCTGGGTCTAACACGATGGCAAGGTTGTGAGTCAAGTTTGCGAGCACTCAAGGTCATTTTTAGCTAGTAGAATTGGCATGTAACCTGGGATGATAAACACGATCGCGTCGCTCGCCTCTTCATGCATCTGAATCTTTCCAAGGCAACTGCCTCCACAAACTCCTTAGCCAACAATGAGCTGGTTTTTGTGTAGTGTGCGGCTGGATCATACAGGAATGTTGAATGCATCAGACGACCGATGATCAGATTGGCCGAGTCGAATAAAGAGAAAAGATTACTGATATTTTATTGGTTTCCGTAGTTTATCTATTGGCATGTCCATATATATCTACCGGGGAAAATGAACGGTTATCAGGTGCTTTTTGGAGTCCATTGGCCTCACCACGGCAGTTGGTGTCAGTCATTTTGAGTCGGCTGGTAGCTGTGCGCATACCTATGGTGGTAGAGATACTGGTGGTCAGTAGAATAATTTGTGGCAATAGGCAGTGTTGGAAGACAGATGCAGAAGCAGCGGGATAAGTACAGAAAACGGCCAGCATATACAAGCTTCAGGGAGGGAGTTTCAGTCGCCCGGGGTCAATATCCGGGAATAACCTATGTACTAATCATCAGGCAAATAACTGCAGGTAGTTTTTGCGGAGCTTGCTGTTGGAGTGTTCCTGGATACATTAATAATAATAATAATAATGGTATATTTCTGGACCGTGGTCAAGAAGCACGCATGTAAGCAATTCAGGAAGGAGGCTGAATAGTCGAGATGTAAACTGTCCCACAGCCTACACATTCCTGAATACGACGGTTGGTACGAACGATACAAACCAATTCCATTCTCTGTACATGTCACAGCTCGTTATCCGCACTGATCTCTAACACCAGGTGACAGACTGCATAACTTCTGCTTTTCCCAATCAGTTAGTGACTAGTTAAACGATGCAATAAAGTTCCTTTCATTCTTTTTCAGGACTAAAAAGAACGGTGAAGAACGACATAAATACGGACAAGTAAATTGTGAGTATCAAACACCCAGATTATGTTGCATTTTGTATGAATGAAGCTGGCATCACTTTCATAATTTTTCACTTTTTTGTGATCGAATGAGATCTAAGCGCAGCATGGGACCAAAAGTGAACTGAAATCATTAGGTTTGGATCAGCTCGGCGAAGTATAGCATGCAAAGTGAGCAAAGCTGGCAAACCTTTGGGCGAACCCAGCCGAAGCGCTGCCTTACCACGACCTTTTTACGGCCGGGTTTACCCGGCCGGGCCCCCGATGCAAACCCGGCCCGAGCCCAGCCAAGAACGGCTCTCGGCCCCATGCCCCCACTCCGAGCCCGGCCCAAAAATTTCGAAGTCCGGACGGGTTTGCTACTTAAGCGCTTTAGTCTGGATGGCTGGTAAGTAGTGTACATAACGGAGACTATTCACGAAGCAGTATCTTACAATCTACTAAGGCTGACTGATTGAGACTGGAGTTCCATTTTGATCGCGCCCTGCGATGTAGTTCAGCGGTCACTTTTGCGGATACCCCGCATCACCGGGTTGCCCCAAAGACTAGTGCTTAAAGAAAAAGTTGCTGAATTTTTCTCAGTTATGAAAATCCTCTGGGGGCTTCAATTCTCAGAAATCCTCCTGAGTAGGTCGACCAAATCTACGCCACACTTATTTTGTAGGTCAGAAAGAAGGCCGAATAGCCTTGAAGTATTTCAGCCTGGACCGTCTTAGCTACTTTACGGAGATGATTGTCTAGGCGGTATCTTGGAATCTGCCGTAGTGATCTGACTGTGACTGGTGTTTTGTGCTGCTCTGACCCTGATAGTAGTTCATAGATCACTTTTCCAGGTGTCTTTTATCACAGGGTAGCCACAAATTACGGTGTTCAGAAAAAAACCCTGGATTTTTTCCTGGTTGTAGAACTGCTTCAGGAGCTGTAGTTTATGGGGTTATCCTAGATAGCCTAGTGAAAACCTCACCGATAACAGCGAGAAAACATCTCGGTGTAATACAGCCAGTTAACGCATTCGCCGCCGGTTCGGGCCGATGAAGCCGATGGATCAGATCATCTAATGGCAGTTCAAGGAAAGAGTAAATAGCCTAGTTCGAGATGACGGTCACCTCCTTACTTATCATTTGGACTACCCTCAGCCTAAGGCAAAATCAGCCATTCGTGGTTGCCTTCTTTACCCTGCCAGCACAGAGTAGAAACGGACCCAAAACATAATGTAGGAAGTGTTTAGTCAGGGGCATTTGGTCGCAAGATCCATACCTGAAGAAAAGACCATAAACGGTTTTGGTAGGGACTTACATGAATAACTTGACAAATTCTGCCGATGCTTTGAAACAGTTGGTATACTTCGCTAATCTTAATTTGATGCACACCATTGGAGCGGTTTTAAAACGTTGTCGTGTTTTACGTTGGTTAACTGGTCGAGGATATCGAGGAACATATGGCAAGGTGACCGAGAGCCCTATTTCCGCTACTTGCGCGAATTAGTGCTCTCAGCGGATCGTCCGCGGCAAAATCAGTGTAATTACACTTTTTAAAACCGGAATTCAGTAGCGGACTGCCCAACCAGAGGAACACCGTGCACATAAGTGTTTGTAATTTACCCAATAATTAGATACTTTGCCTTCAGTCTGCAAGTGAATGACCTCAACAGCGCTTAACTCGATCGGTTTGCTCGCTGTTATCGAGAAAGTTTCCATTCATCTATCTTGGGCAACATTAAAAATAACCGGTTTTTAAGACATTCTTGCAACCCAGATAAGTTCCAGGAACTTTCCTCAGCGGTAAATTCTTGGCTAACTTTAGTTTGACTTTACCCTTTTGCTTCACTCCTTTTGATACTTCGGAATGCCAGGTGTAGTATAAAACCCTTCCAATGTTACCCCATCTTCTTATACTCCATTTATTAGGAAAAATAGGCTCATTCAAAATCTTGCTGCCCTGAAACAGTGCTGAGTTCATACCTGTGACTTTGTAGGCTTTGACGATGGAAGAAACAGCTGTTTCTGAAAGTGGAAGATACTTTTTCTTCACCTGCTCCCCTACTGTGCACCACTGAGAGCTCCGAAAATTCTGCCCCACAAAACCTGG
The DNA here is from genome assembly GCA_948099385.1 of Fasciola hepatica. NCBI lineage: Eukaryota > Metazoa > Platyhelminthes > Trematoda > Plagiorchiida > Fasciolidae > Fasciola > Fasciola hepatica. Next base: position 635,253 of record CANUEZ040000004.1, read on the forward strand.
TAGTGGCTGGCTGCATTCTCAAACCTGTTGCATCCAAAGTTTACGCAGGATTGAGAAACTCTCGTAATGCAGTGGCGTTCACTGTCCCAGAGAGGATGGCCCTCGAGCGTGTCAAGCATACGGTGCTGAATGCTTTCGTTTTGGCCCACCATCCTTGTCCAGTATCAAGGCCGCGTAAGCTCTACCAGCAATTTACCTGCCCAACAATTATGCTATTTTTAGATGATCTATCCGTCAAAGATTTTTTCAGGATGCGTAGCATCATAGCCTCTAATTCTTCCTACAAGAGCTTAAAAAACAGTCAACGAATAAATTCTAGTCGAAGGGAAGTTACTAGATCGCTCTCTACTATCCACGACAGTGATACCTGATAATCCAGTACCAACGACACAGACGGCTGAACACCCCACCTCTTCCTCCCACGTCCCCACCTTGTTATCGTCACACCAGCCTTCTTCTTTTTCATAACCAACAGCTGCCCCCTCCATCTGCTCTCGTACCGGAATCTTCGGAATCTTATCCTAACGCTCTTGATCTGGACATGTCCGTTTCCCCCCTCCCACTGCCACCCAGCAAAAGACCGCGGCTATTGCCTCGCTATCCCACTTCATCGCCTTTTGTGCGTACTCCCAACTATTTGTCGCTCTCCGTTCCCTCCGGTGATAAACTACTCGTGGTTCAGAGGAATAGGTTTACCATTCCCTTCCACCCCCTCCTCACAGAACCTTTCTCATCCAACTGTCTCCCCCTTAATCAACCCGCCTCAACCCACCTAATCCAGTTTCGAACGTGGGAAGTATTTCTCGTTCTTATGCATCCGTGGTCTCTTCAAATCCGCCTCATTGTCTGCCTGCTAATACCAAAATACGGCCGCCGCAGGCTGATCGCTCTCCCTCAAAACGTACTCCCCACGTAAAATTGCCCTACTGTTCCTTATACTAATTGCTCCATATTTGGCTTTTCATCCAACTTGCCTTAGCCCTCCCATAAGGCGCAGCCTAATCTACCCCTTTACTCCCTCATTCTCAAAACATTTTCAACCCTTACCTCAGCACCCCTCTCAGTCAGTACCCAAATAATGCCGGTCCGTATTTCTCAACTTCTCCCTATCACACTGCCTGCTATGAACCCCCATATTCCAAACGTTTCTCCCCTTGCTCCAACTTACCCTCCCCGTTGATGCCCAGTTTTTCTACCCCTCAGCAGCCCTCGGTACAGTACCACTTACTCCAGCTCGGCTGGAAGCCACCCCATCTGATCTTTTACCAGAATCAACACTTCTACTTGCCCGTTTCACTCTGAGCTTTGCCCCTCCCAATCGAGATAGCTTGTTTTATCCCAACCACACTGCTTCCTGGTATGCCCGTACCACCTCCCACAAATGGAATGTCTTTGGCCCTATTCAGTTCTCGTTCTATTTTTGGTAAGCTCTTGCACCTTTAAAAGTTGTCCCCACATTTCGATGCGACGTCATCTTGCTAACGAAATCCTGGCCGCCTGAGAGCACTGCCAATGATCAAGCATCCCCAACGGGGTACAATCCTCAAGGACCAGCAGGCTGAATTAGGGTGGTGGTTGCCTAGCCCATATCAAGGAAGCCTACATCACGACCCCTCTTTAACACCCTGCGCTAGATTCTAGCCCCGATTCTCTCTGGGTCACTATCAGCCTCAAAAGCACTTTTCTTAACATTGGCTGCATGCATTGCTCACCAAATTCCCCTACTTCCCTGTTCCCATTTCATATTAGATCTTTTTGATACCTCTCTATCTCTTTCTCCGGAACCAAGTTCATTCTAGGTTGCCTCAATCGCCCTCAAGTTCGTTAGCCTATGATATCAGCTCCTCCAAACCTAGTTGTCCCGAATACTAGTATTCATCCTGGTGGCTGCACACGTGTTTAGAAACCTACCAGAAGTGGGTGCGTACTTGATCTGATATTTGCTCGCAACGTGCCCCTCATCGACGTGTTTGTAGCACAAAATTCCTCCTGCAGTGTCTATAAAACTGTCAGCTGCATCTGCCCCTCAGTGGCCCACTTTATCCTGCGCACCAGTGAAACAATATATTCCTGTGCAAAAAATGGACTTTGTTAGTCACGCTTATTAGTCAAAAAGACTGGGGTGATTTTTCCCTCACCCGTGGCCCTCAGATTGCTGCAGATATTTTCTACTCCTTTTTCGATCTTCTGAACAGAAGGTCTTATACTTCTCCGTCCGCACCTAAGAAAGGGCCTCCCGTCTTGCCACTCCACAAGAATTATCATAAACTCCTAAAGCAGCTACATATTTCCGACCGCCTTCCAAATTTTATTTCCATCAACCGCCTCTCTGTTCTTATTGGAGGACAAGATAGTACGCGATTTCTTGACCGAGGAGCTAGGGAATTGAGTCATCCGAATGAGTCGCAACTTCTATCCACTTTTCATATATACGGAGTGCTGATATCAAGGCTGGCTTTCGACTCCTGATTCTGGATAAAATCTCATCTATAACCTCCCCACCTTGGATAACCGAACCCTTCAATGCATTCTTTGCCTCAGATATGGTTCTAGTCGCTGTCATTGCCCCTCCCCCACCTTAACCCATTACTTACTCCGTCCTTTCCGCCATACCCTCCGACGCCGGAAATATCACTGAGCTACTATCCAACGGTTAAACTTCCCCTCCTTTAGGCCATGATGGTCTACAGCTAGTTGCTGTTTTCAATGAAGGACAGTTTTTCCCCTTTTGCTGCCTAACCACTTCACTCCTTCACTTAATGGTAGAACCGCATCTGCTAATTGGAAGCCCTCGGCAGTCGTTCCCATTCATTAAAAGAGAACTTTACATGAGGTACCCAACTGTCACCTTGTTAACCATACCCGCGTTTTATCCAGAATAATGGAAAATTAGTTGAAGATCACGTTATTAACTACTAAATAAGCCTCAATCCTAGTAATGACAGCCAACATGGATTCCTCTGTTCACGGTCCTGAGTGGCTTGTCAGTATTATTTTCTGAATCTTGTGACTGGCTCGGCTAAAGTGGGAGATCTTTTGCCGTTCTTCATCTAGACTCATCTAGACCTATATGCAGCATACTATCGCGTACCTCATCCCTACTTTATAACAAAGCCACGGTCATTTGGCACTATCGATCTACTACTTTCTTCATTCTTGTCTTACTTATCTCGTTGTTCACAGGCTGTTTTAATTACCGGACACTGCTCTAGCCCTAGACCTGTTACTAGTGGTATTATACGTGGTAGCTTTTTAGGCCTACTTTCCCTCTTATACATACCTAATGGCAGCCCGTTCTTTTTTGCGGACGACATCAGGATAGTCTTCACTTTCTGGAGTGGCAACCTCAGTACCACCATCCCAAAAGTCTCCGATGACTTGGCAGCTCTTGATGAGTTGTTCTTCTCAAGGGCGATGAAATTCTCCTCCGTTAAATGTAGCCCACTTATCTATAAGTGCCAGGTTCCTGCAGGTTCCTAATGCATCGGGAGTTCACTCTTCGACAGCCAACCCCTAGTAAAAGACCTTGGCCCAAGTTATTCTTCCCAATTTAATCTTTCCGAACGTTTTTTTCCGGGCGGCAAAGGCTAAAATGTGCTTGGTCTTTTGTTCGGGTTCCTTAGTCTGGGGATAGCATGCCCTACATCTGCAAAATACGTGTCAGGCCCCTTCTCGAATATTGGCACTTATTCTTCTCTACTTTGCAAACATCCGACTGGATTATTATTGAACGTGTTCAGAGAAGATTTACAAAGTAGCTTATTGGCTAGTCGTCAAACTTAGGCTACAGGGAACAATGCCTACATCTCAAAATCGAACCAAAATGGTTTTGTAATACCAATTTCAACCTGGTTTCTGTGTGCAAACCATTGACTAAGCAATCTTATTTCTCCAATTAGTGCTTCCCTGGGGACACTGGATATTTCCTCCGTAATAGACTGTATACTACTATCACACCCCCAGCAAAGACTGTTCTACGCTTTAAGTTCTTCCCCTTCAAGTACTCCAGATTCTGGAATAAACTCCAATTGCGCATCAGATCTCAGTCGGAGTTTGAATTCCTGCATGCTATGGATAAACTTATTTCTGTCCCAACTATTTTGCGCCTATTCAACGTTCACATAACCTAAAGTCAAGCTCACGGGAAAGGCCTCGACAGTGGAGCCCTCATTCTGATTTTTTTGAAATACCACGCCTTCCAAGATAGTTTGACACCTTTATGTTCTCAAAGCTGACCGTTTAAAAATTATGAATGCTCCGGCTGGCCATTTCACTTTGGACCGCACCATCGACCTACATAAAGCATAACTGCTTTCACTAATTGATTTTTCATGCCGACTTATGGAATCCCGCCAGTTTCGCTTAAAAATAATTCCTTCTCGATGCGTCCACATGTTTGGGAAGGCTACTGTAATACTACTCACACACTGTTAATGTGCCTCATCTGCTCCACGATTTGCTACCCTTATTTAGTTATATCACTTTTGCAGCCCAAAAACCAAGCTCAACGGACCTATAGGAACAGCATCAGTATTACCATATCCGTTAACTCTATATAAATACATCTATATACATATAAATTCAAACATGTGTACATTACCGTCTAATAATTAATAGCGATAACACTGTTGGTAACTCAAGGCTCCTTGGTATCGTTTTGCTTACTTCACCTCTTTTCCACTTCAGGTCCCTCCGCATACACTTTCGTCACTCTCTCAGCGGATTTGGACTGAAAATCTCAGTCTCATTTCTCTCACTTGACGCAACTCAACAACGGGGCCCAACATTCAGTTATGACCTCACCAATTCTGCCCCCACCCTATCTCTCAGCTTAGCTTCTTCCACATTTTTATGCAGAGTTAATTTTTCCCTTCTACTGATTAAATAATCTAGGTAGACTCATAGCCTCATTGCAGACGAGTAAAGCTCTTACTCAACCGCTTCCTTCCGTAGCTCTGCCATCTGTGGCCTCGTTTTTTCTAAGGGACCCACTGTGTCGATTGGCCCGTGCTTCACTTTTGTTCCTCTTTCCTTCAACCTTTGGTCCCTAGCTGTGGCATACCCAGAGAAATGTCCTCTACCTCATTTCACTTTCCAGTGATCCCCAAGGCCGGTCAACCAACCTGGGCACTATATTGACTATCTTTCTTACAAGTGTACTTGGATAGTAATGCTACATGGCCCTCCGTCCTTGACTGTTTCCTGTGGATCTGTTGTCCAAGTTCTCACATCCTGAGTGGTTGATCCTGGATTAAATACCCTTACCGCTGCTGCTGTATCCTCTGTACAGTAATTATTGAACACTCACGCCAATCCCAACTGTGCGGAGCACCGTGAGATCCCCCGCTTTGGCCGGCACACATCCACAACGATGTGTGATTGCAAATATGCCGGTGGATCACGCCTCCTGTGTCCACTTCACGCAGTGTTTTTCAGGTTGGATGCCCAGCGCGCTGCTAGCCCCGCCCACTAACGCCGGTTGTGGAATGCACGCTGTAGCTCTCCTTGTCCCACCGTATCGATTCCTGTCAGTCACAGATCTCACTCGGCCACAGCTTGATCACTTACCCTTCTTACCAGCACTCCTAAAGCCTCCCTTCCATGTCCCTCTATCTTTGTATGTACAACTATTTATTCTAGTAACGGGATGATAATAATAATTGTATATTTCTCGGTCATGGTGGAGAGGCAGGGGCAAGCACGTGATCATGGTGTACCACGTCACCGAGTAGGATGAAATATTACCAAATTTAAAGAACGAAAATCAAAAGTGTCGGCGAAAGAAAAACTCAGCCAGTGATAGTTTGAATGAATCGCTCTAATAACGGTTTGTGCAGCTAATTCAACCCAGTTCCGATTTCGAGCTGGGCCGTCGTTGTGCGCTGTGGGGATGCCGAGAATGTCGGTTAGACGGTGCTAAAAATGCATTATAAACGACAATGACGCAAGCAATGGAAAACGGAGGCTTATTGGGGTTCTGCAGTTAGAGTACGTTTTGAGCAAGGAAAAGAAAAAATAGAAGTTTACTCGGGAAAATCAATGGATATGAAGAGAATAGCAATCCGTGAAGATGATGCAAACCCTGAGTGATGGATTCACTGGGGTTTAATAAACGGGATGAGCTTTGAAGCAGAGTGACGTGAAACCAATTTTCTGAAAATGCACTTGGGAACATTGGTGGATGTGGAAGGAACAGCAGTCCATAAAAAGCTAAGGTTAATTTCAGGATCAGTAACCTGTGCCATTTAGAAAAGTGAAGGCTCAAAGGGGGGTCCTGGAAAAGTCCAGAGTCAATTCCAAGCCGGCTACTTTTCCAGAGAAAAGTGAACTGTTGCAACGGATACTGAAGTGGGAAATCTCCACATGGACTTCAGCCTTATTTGGCTATTTTACTGACATATGTATATATATATATATTGAAGCACTGGGCTTCAATGTTATTCAACGTCACTACTGGTAGTGCAAACTATCCTATGAGTATGGTTTGTCTGGATGGGTAAATGATGTGTCGATCGATTGGTCGGTTGGAGCTAAATATGACGGAATAAACTGATGACTGGCATTGTTCGGCATACTAACAGGACGTGTGTGAACCGTTAGTTGCGTTGGCTGCAATGGTGGTACCGGCAGGAGAGGCTTTTGCGGTCCCAGTTGCTATGACAGGTTCCACTTGGGTCTTCGTCGGTGTGAGTCAAAGTGGCATTTTTGGTTACCTAGTTTGGCGACTGAGATAGCGGGAGGCGACGAATCTGAAATAAATTGGGCTTACAGTCTGGACGTGGTTTCATCTGTGGGTTGTGGCAATATATGACGACCGTGATAATAAACTGGTTAGGGTTATGTGAATGGGGCAAGGACAAGATATCCCTGAGGCAGTCAGCGGCTCCGACGCCTTGTTCTAGGTAAAAGAGGCTCAGAGGGGATTGTGATATATTTCTAAAGGCTAGCAAAGTTAAGCACATCGGTTAGGCAACTATGTATGCATTCCAAAGGATTTATGGTTTGCGAGTTGGTGCGGCAGTGCTGGGACACTTAGAAAAACCTGAGGCTTCAAGATTGAGAGGGATTAGAAATGGTAACCCTCAGTTTCCTTACGCAGAATGCAGTTCAGCACCGAGGAGGCAAGGTAGGTTTGAAAGAACAATATACGAGTGAGTGTGACTGGTACCCTGCTCGCATAGCGCTATACTTGTAACTGTGCCTTCTGGTGTAGTGGGTGTTCTACACTGAATAGTTTCTGAGGAGCCTTAAAGTAGAAGAAACTATTAAGGTATCGGTGGTGACGCACTAGAGGAAATCGGTCACTTGCCGAGAAGAGTATCCGTAAGTTCGTCCATGCTCCTATTTAATGGTGCTAGCGTACTGAGATCAAACTTGAGTGTAAGCAGGGAAATTTGATGTAGTGGTGAGTGCACGGTTACCGTGGTATTTTGGTAGTCGTTAGCATATTACAAAGCAGGGCAACACCGATGTGGGGGCTGGTTTGGAGAAACGTGAGAAGTAGGAACGGGACCGGGCCGAATCTTTGTCAGAGGAGCAAACTCTGACGGTCCACGCTCAGTGCTCATGGTAGGCGGCACTGGGGCCTGCTTCATTTGAGGAGGTAGCGCGATACACATCCGTTGGTATCCAGCTCCTGGGACTCCAAGGGTGATCCATACATTTCAAGGCGTTTTTACTATTTTTTATAGTTTTATCACGTTCAGATATCTGGCTGTCAGGTAAGGCGGAGCTGCTTTTCGTAAGTGGTCATAGCTACCACGCCCTGGCCGAAAAATGGACCGCAAGTAACAAGTAGCGTTGAAAGTAGGTCAGCCACACCAGTCAATCCGTAGCAACACCGCTGCCCGGAGACACGGGTCACACGTGACAAGGCTAATGTGCCTGGAAAACAAAACAGTGAGGTATTTTTCTCCTTTTCATGCCAATCTTTCACTTTTTGATGTTCAAGTCTTCTCTTTGGTGGTCAGCTCTGTGTAGGGAGACCATAACAGTCAGGAGTGCTTGCGGATGGGCCAGGCTAACACTCGCCATATCCCTGAAGTCAGAACCCCAAGGCCGTTTACATGGGACGGATAACGCAGAAGGAGCTGAATTCAACCATAGCCTGCGATTATTCGATGGGATTCATGTTCACCGAAACATTAGTTTGCTCAATGATGGGACACTACTTGCAGCACTAACAACGAGACGCATGGGGACAATCCACAGATGTTTTGCAGTTTTGTGGACCAAGCATCAGAATTTATATGGGCCAATCGTGGGAGGGTTCTAGATTTGTGCGATGAGGAGAGAAGTTGAGCGATGAGTGCTTTATGAATCGATTCAGGGTGACCGCCGGATGAAGATTGAGTGGGTTGAGAGATGCTGCGGCTTGGGTGGGAGGCAGAGGCGGAGACCAAATAAACATTGGCACCGGGAATGTTTAAAGACTATCTTTCATGCAACTAGTGGTATTTCATAAAGTTAAATACGATTTCGAAGGCACAGGCCTCAGTCATGAAAGTAACTTAATCTAGGCGTTGTAACCTGGTAAGTTAAGTCTGAGGTAGTCGCAACGACGGTAAATGGTATGGCATATCCAAGAGATTAGCTGAGGTTCAGCTTAGTATCCAACGCTTTACTCGTAAGCTCTACCAATAGTCATTTATGGATTTAAAAGAGCCCTCGGTTTTTGGATGTCCAGCACTACTTGTAGCCCAAACATGAATATAGTTGCGGAATCTATGGAACGGATATTAGCTGAGAGTTTATTTCCCAAAGTTGCTTGTTTATGGAGGAAAAAGTTTCACCTTAAGGATTTTCGAGATGTAGGGATAGTTAAACGGTGTTCCCTCCTGCGCAGCTGATGTGTCGAACTTATACTGAACTGAACTTAGCTACAGGACTTAGCTTATCTGTGCAGCAAATTAAACAGAAATTCAAGGTTGAGTTTCATTCTCCTAAGCCACGGAGGGTCAAGTAGCAATGGCGTACACTGCTGTTTGTGGCGTAGATTCGTAGAAGGCCCAAATAGTCTTTGGTAAATCGACGCTGTGCATCTTCAATTTCGATCATATCACGTTTGTGCATATTTGAGAACACAAATGCACAGCACTCTAGGGTTGGGCGAACATGATTTTTGTACAACTCTAACCCATTGCTCGTGAGATGGAAAATTTCTCAGCAACAAGCCTAGGGACTTGTTTGCCCGTGAAGTTGTGTGGGAAGCGTGTTCCGAGAAATTGAAAAAGTCAGAGTCCTGTAGTCCGAGGTCTCGTACTGTTGGGGAATATGGGAGTGAGATACTGCCAGTCATAACAGTAGCATGAGGGTTGCTGCAGTTCAGCCTGATATAACTGCTTTCGTTTACCGAAAACTCCACTTCACAGCGATCACATCAGGAGGATAATAACGGTATGCCGATCGCGATGTTATATATTGCTACTGTTAGGTTTCCTCTTTCGAATTCGTAGGCTATCTTCATATCGTCGGCAAATAAGAAAATTTCTCCATAAGTGATGATATCGCAAATCTCATTTATATATGGTTAAAATAGCACTGTTAGCAGAAAACTTCTTTGGACAACCCAGCTGTTTACTGGGTGGGGTCCAACACCTGGCCTTTGATGCTGGTAACGAGGTGACGGTCCCGTAAATACAATGTACACCAACTGATTTGAGGGTTTTCAATCCCGTATCCTCTAATCTTGTTCAGAAACTTCAGATGCGGGAATATGTTAAAGGTTTTTGTCATACCCAGATGGATGACGATGAGTGCTCTGTCTTTGTCAGCGGCTGTTTTTACCAAATTCGGAAAGTCCAATTGGCAGAATGAGCCAGAGCGTGATCCCATAAATCCGTGCTGTCTTATGCTGATGAGTTTATGTGCGGAAAGGTAGTTGGTCGGGTGGTTTTGCACGACTTTTTCTGGCAGCCTTGAGATCACTGGCATATGATAATTCGGGCCGTAATTGGTAATGTTATGCTCTGCGCCGCTCTCATGCTTGGGGATGATAACGGTATTCTTCCATTGGCTGAGGGAGGTTCTGGTTTGAAGAGATGGATTGTACAGGTTTAGCAGTAGGAGGGGAATGTCCGGGCCACCAAGAGCGAAAATTCCTGATGGTACGCCGTCAGGTCCGGGGTGGTAGGTGTGTTTTAAAGTGTGGATGTATCTGTTAATATCCGTGGTGGTGACCGTGATAGAACCGAGTGAGGAATTTTTCATAGACGGGCTGGCAGGCTGCGTACATGTTGGACCGAGAGACAGGGTGGTTGTGAAGAATGTGTTAAGCACGTCAGCTATCTTTCGAGATGAGGTTGAGATTAATCAAATGTATGGTCTGTTTTATGCCTTGAGTTGATTGTGGTGCACGAGCCCCGTGCAGCCTGGCAGAATCTTGAGCTTTGTTTGGGCGACTTGTTGCTTTGGTTTCTTGCCTTAGTTATAGGTCACTGGCCTTGAGATGGATTTTGCGGGAGAGGAGTTCCAGTAGCAAGACTGTAGAAAGGTCTCTTTTTCGTCGGCTCCGCCGTCAAGGCTTATCGTGTTTCTGCCTTAGCCTGGTTGTTTGATAGCCTGCTTGTCTGGATGGATAGCAGGGGCTTCATATGTTTCCGATGCATGAGTGTAGACCTGATTATGGGAGGTCAACGGCGTACTAAGGAGTTTCCGTTAAGAAGGACTCATCCCAGTTTCTGGGTCGAATGGGCCAGTGAATTTGGTCCCATTTTCATTGACGGATGGGAGGACCGTTACACGGTAAGGTATCAGTGTGTGGCTTGACTTGAAGTCCGCAACTGACGATATTATGGTGGCTACCTGTGTGGTCTTTTGGTACGGAGGCAAAACATTTGTTAGGCCCGGGGTAAGCATCAGAACATGAATGTTCTTTCTGGTAGGCTTTTTTACATGTTGGGCCCATTGGCCCAGACGAACCCATGTGGCGAATTTGCAACATATTTGTGGGGGCCAGCAAAGGAAGACCCGTTGATGCCCGGGGCATTGAAGTCGCCTGCTAAGAATTTACCTTCAAATGGCAGGTCAGCGAAGTAATCACATGCATCAATGAAGAGGTTCAATGTAAAACCGACATCGCTGGGGGGTCAATGTATGAAACCTATGACCAGGGTCATCTGAGATAAAGAAATTGTAAGCCATGTAGTATCTCCAACTTTAGTCAGCACGGTAGTTACCAGTAGGGTGCCAGATGGACTGCACCTGATGTACCCCATGCAATCTCCACGGCGGCGGTAGATTCGTTGAGTCCTGAAGGTTAGATAACCGGTCAGTGATACTTGGTCGGAAGGTGTGTTCTCGGTGAGCAAAGTTTCAGTGATCAGGATAATAGGGAAGTTGTGGACGACTGTCAACCACTTTACAAGGGAAAGTTTGTTCAAGTCGGAATGAGAACCAAATAGTGCTATGTGAAGCATTTATTTTGGAGGCTTCCAGTCATCAGTAGGTTTAGTAGCCAAAATGTGCGTAAAAGAGTGGCGATAGTGAGCGGATCACCCACATATAAAGGCTGGATGTGAGGTGCTGCTTCCCTATGGACTGCCGTTCTCACCGCCACAGAGTGTAAGTTGGGTCAAACAATCATGCAGTCCAGCAGAGAATAACTCCGTCTGTTGAGGTGGTTTAATAACTCGGTACAATAGATCTGGAGGGGGCAACGCGACCCAAGGTGGGACCTTTGGGGCGAACCACTTATAAATTGCGGGAGAGTTTATAGGGATGCTAGTGGGTCAATATGGGGGTGAAGGGCAGTGGTGAATGGGCAACCATGGCTTTGACAGCGGCCTCGTGAGGAGCGTGACGAATGGCAGGATAAGTGGGATTGGGGTGAGACGAGTATAACGCTATGGATAGAAATCGTTAAAAAGGCAGACATCGCACAGGGCTCCATGGAATAGGTATGAGTGGGTGAAGTAGTAGCCAACGGGATGCTGATAAAAGAGGCCTTGGTATGAAGGGTCTTTTGGCATGGTGTGTATTGAGTTCAGAGTAGAATACGGCGATGTTGGGTGGTGAGGGACAGAGGACGTTGAAGTAGCGCAGGGGTAAAATGGGGCATGCCGTAGGGTGGAAAATGGTCAGGTGCGGGCCACAGTTTGTAGTTCCGGTTGTCAGCCATGCTGGTAACTTGTTCTGTATGATTCGGGTCTGGTAGGGCTTACGATGGAGGGGGTAAACTTGGAGGAAAATTCGTGATGTGGTACTGCGTCTGTAGATTTGATGAGGATGGCTTCTGAGAAGATGGATGTGCCATGTTGTAGTTGGGTAGGCGGATCTCCAGGGAACCGAGTAGATGCGCTGGTGGTCTAACTCCAGGGTGGGCTGAGCTATTTCGTAAGTATGGCAGTGGTGGAGGACGCGGATGGGTATTAGGCCGGTTAGCAGGAGCGCAGAAGGTCATAGGTCGGCCGTCGAATAAAGCTGGGAGCTTGACGATGTTAGTGCAAGAGAGGTCTTGGCCTTTGGGGGCAATAGAGGATGAGGGTGAAATTGTGACTGAAATACTAGGAGACAAGGTTGCAGCTAGCTGGTCGGTGCGCGGTGGCCTTTTGGAATCCGGCTACTTGTTTGCACGTTGGGCAGATAGACCGGGGCGCGAAAGGCTGCTGGCGGAGAGGAGAGTCTGTGTTTCTCCGCTGTGGGTAGATAGTGGTGGAGACTGGGGTGCAACATGGAGCCTTTTAGGAGGACGTTGTGGTATTGGAAATGAACGGGGCGAATCTAGGTCTACATTTTGCGCTGACCCACTGGTCAGCATGAGGGCGGGTTTTTCCTACCTTTTTTCTCCATGACAGCCCTCACACCATGTTGCACTCTGGCTTTATTTCTTTTACTCTGTCCTAGCCCGTTATATTGCATTTTACACCCATGTCCCTCTAGCCAGCTTCCATTCTCTATTCACTTGGTACCTCACTAGCTACCTTTTTCACACACTTTTTTAACCTTCTGTCTTATACCCTTCGGTTATTAGACACCAGACCCACAATTACCCATGAAAGATCCTCAAAAAATAACCTGTTGTACCAAACTTCCCATTTTTTACAGCCACTTTTGTTGCCTTCTCACCATCACCATATTTCCGTTGCTTGACTCCGCAATTCTCCTGTGGGCCTTTCACTTGGGCAGTGCCTTGACTAGCTACTTTTGGCTCAATCCATCCGTGCGATCGCCCGCAGGCGAGAAGCTCTCCGGTTCCATTCTCCCAAATCCAACACGCACGTGTTTCTCGTGTTTTTGCTCTATCGCAGGTTGAATTCACTGGGCATTTCTTTTCTTTATTCTTCTCGGTCTTCATCCTGTTTCATCTGAAGTAAAACGAAGCGACTTGTCATCTCTCTCCTGTTTCTGTTCGGTCTGCGGTCTCATCCATTTCGTATTAGGCCTGTCTCGGACATCTTTAGCGTGCCTTTTAGGCTGCGCCGCTTCTCTGCGTTCCACCCAGTGTTAAGCTAACGTTACTTCATTCTTTTTACGTACAGTTTCAAACCCTATGATTCGCTTTTATCTGATCTTTCTGGTCCTTCACTTCCTCATTTCCCTCTCGCGTTATCCACCTGTAGAGTTACTGCTTATATGCACCATGGTTCATCTTACCTCCAAGTTACCGTTCTCCACTGATAATTTACGCCACTGAGATCACTCTGTATTTTCATTCGCTCTGCTTTCTCTGGCCATCTTAAGGCCGCAGAAAGTACGTCCATTTATTAAACACTGAATTATTTTCGACTGTCACCACATGCCCCACCTGCGTTGTTCAGATTTTAAGATTTCCTGCAACCTATTTTCTTCGATTCTTTCCTTCATATTCTTTCGTTGATCTACTTTTGCTCACAGCAGTCGTTTCTTTGCTTTCAAAGTCGCTTCCTTCTCTCTGGCTCCCTCCCTAATGCTCACCTGTCATAAGAAAGCTTAACAGGATTTGTCCAAATTACTTCTGTGCCATTAGATCTAATCCTGCCTGTCTCTTCCAGGCACTGCTGCTTCTGCGTTCTATCAAATCACCGACACTAGCTCCTTCTTTTGTTATATAAATAGATATACATACTTATATACAAATTCATATATTTCCTCTGCATCCTCCAGTTCTTTGCCGGCCAATTTCCCTACCAACATCTCACTGCTCCCCATGACATCCGTCCATTTTCTCCCATACATGTGCCTCATATTTACCGTTTCTCGATCTTTCCAAACCAATAATGCCGTCTGACCCACTCTTTAAGGCTTGCGCTGTTCGCTTTCAGTTTTCAAATCGGCACGGTCCTTTTATCGAAATGTGGCATACTCAATGGCTATCTAACCCCTTGCCGTACGACTCCATTTTTCGTTCTGCCTTTCTTTCCTCTTTTTCTTTTTTCTTCATCCTTCCTGGTGACCGTCTTTTCCTGTGCCGATTGTCAGCCCTCCTCATCTAAAACTCCCAGACCCTAATCCGCTTCACCTGGCTTAGCCAGCTGATAGTCACGCAAGGTCCACCCTAAAAGTGGTCATGCTGCCGTGATGAATGGATAATTCGGTAAGCCATCCTAAATGATGATTTTCTGCGTGTAAAAACTAAGAATCGCATATAGAACGATAATTGGATCTTTGTTTTGGTCAGCCTCAAAGCTGTGTATAAGCAACTCTGTCCAAGGTGTCATTCGGTCGTCTCCGCTGGCTGTCGTGTCTGCCTCAACTGGTCCTGCTGCAACGTTAAGTACAATGATCGATGACACCGACCTTTTCTGTTTTACCACTCGTGGAACTTACCACTGTAGAAAAATGTTTTCAGGAAGATTCCGAAGTTTCCCAACAGAACGGCTTGAGCTCTTCCTATATTCAAGCAACCTTCAGTGCTGAATATTGGGTTCGCACACACCCTGCTGCATTCCCAAACTTTTTCTTTTATTATCGGGTGAATTATTTTTGTTTCCAATACAGGCGCCCTTGGAGAACTGCGACCAGGTAAACACTACGATAAGGTTGCCACTGACACTATAGATACAAGAATGTCCAGCACCCTGCCATGGTCCGAGTTGTTGAAACAGGTACAGGGTAGTGTCCCAATATTTGTGACATAACCGTGGATTTCATTTGTTCACTGAACAGCTATTTTATGGTTAGACGTTCAACTCTTGATTAGCAGTTTAGAATTGCTGGGTTGATGAAAACTTTTCCCTTCTAGCAGGAAATCTGTTTATATGCTCGACATAAATTCAGCAGGTTGTTCACGGTTGCGGACTTGCAGTCCAACAGAGCAAAAGCTGCTTATTTGAGCGGCACACAGACGCACTGCCGGTAAAGCACTTAGTGGTGAGGGCTTCGCGCACTCCGTACACTGGGAAGGACGAGTGCGGTATGCTTTCTTCAGTCCAAGAACGGTTGTTTTGTTGGTGGAAAAGTTGGTTGAAGTGTGGTTGGCTGAAGTGACTGACCAACTCATTTATGGAGGCCACTTTTCGTCGTGCCCATTGATTGTAGACGAAACTGGGTTTGGTACATCTGGTCTTTGTGCCATTCTCCCGAATGAGAGTGGTTTCAGTCACCAGCGTGCCATCAGGGAGATGAGGAACCTGTTATCCGGTTCCGTATATAGTTGCACATAGGCATTCAGCGCAATATAATAGTGGTACATTCTGGATTCGCCCAAAGCATACCTGGTTGCATAATCAGAGGAATCCTGTGGCGTCGAAACCAAAAATTTTCAGGAAGGTACAGGATGAGCGCACACAGCAGCAACGGTAGTGTTAAAGTGAAGTAAAATGTTAATAAGGCCTGGTAAATTTGAGGATCGAGGTTAGGTTGTCTCTTTTCTTCATTTTTCTATCGTTTGGGCCTGTTTTTGCTTAGCCCCTAGTAGTAATAGGTATCTACTCTGAAGCGCCAAGTTGTCCGTGGCAACGACTGCAACACACCAATGTGGGTCCATAACTTATTACCGCGAAAAATCAACGCAAACTTTTACTAGGAAATCTAGATTTATACCTGCCACAAATCACCCCTTGTGAGCCCATCTATAAAATAATTAGCGATTGTTTGCTAAATAAACCGTTTTAGTTATCGTTTCCTGCTTGGCTACAACTCTAACCCTCGTTCGTCCAAACAGTGAAACCACCTGGTCAACCCTATTTGCAAACGTCCTAGGTGACTTCCTATAGAATTTCAGCTCCGTTCCGTATCTAGGCTTTTTGCAGTCGCTGAAGTTTCAATAAAACTAGTTGGTTATCCGAAGCCTGCAGTTACAATGCGCAATCCCAAAAGGAGCAGACCGGCCAGTAAGATTTTGCCACGCGTAGCCGTACGTCTCCCAGTCACTACGCCATGCTCCGTCTCATTAACGAACATCTATGATGACACAAATAGCAAGCTTGACAGCCTATTACAACACGTTAGCTCACTCGAATCGCGGATTGAAGCTCTTGACAGAGCCACCAGAATTCTGACACCACTGGATCAACCCTCGAACCCCCTATGGTAACTACGGACTGTAACTTAGTTTCCACGTGTAACTTTATTGACAGCATATCTGCAGAGGTTTTAAAACGAATACGAAACTCGAATCACGCCATTGTATTTAACATTTCCGATAGGGTCCCACTCAACATAGTCAGCATTGCCTTGCTAAAGGCCGTAGCAGCAGACTACGCAAACAAACACAAAGACACCAATGCCCCCTACTTTTCCAATTTCCAGACTCACTGACAGCCAGTGAGTTTATTCATAGACAAACGGACATTGCTATTAATTCGTCATACAAGAACATTCGAATAGCACCCGACAGAACGCCACTACGACGAGAAGTGCTGAGAAAGTTGAACTCTTGCAAACATCCAAGGCAGAAACCCTCCCAAAAGACGCCTCACCCCGTCATTTCCCTAACCTATTCAATGCAACCAACGTCTATCAGAAAACAACTATCTGATGTAGACTTTGACGCAACGCCTGGGCCTTCTCCAAATCCACCAATCTCTAATCGTCCTAGGCTCGTCAACAGTGTTGCAGATGCCTGGGACTCGAATCCACTGAGTTCTGCCAGACAGCTTAGCTCTGTGCATCAGAAACAGCTTCCTAAATCGTGTAGCCTTCTTGACCTAACAACTTTGCATCACTCTCCCAAGACGACACATAAATCAACGTGCGGTCGTTCTTGCACACACCACATAGCCACGACTGAAATCCATCCGCCGGACAGCACCATATCATTGCCAGGTCATTCTCGCTCGAATCAAACCCGTCAGCCTTCAAGGCATACTCCCGTAAACAAGCTGCCAAGAAGTAGCGTAGCTAAGGACACAACCTCACTGTTACAATCTAACTTATCACCCATGGGCCGAAAGTTGGTGACGATCCATACTCAGCCCCCAATGCAGAGTGTCCATGCCAACGGTGGCACATGGCCGCAAATCCAGAATTCGGCAACCCACACTCCATCCCTACTGAAGGCCTCAACATTTAGTTCACTAAGCAACGACTGCTTCATATCACCAGGCTACACCCCGAAGGTCCTGCAAAGATTAGACGAGAACAGATACCCTAGTAAGATGTCACTAATGCCGGGACCCACAGTTTCTGTTCCCAAAATAGATAGTTTCTCAAACAGTAATTCCTCCCAGCAAACTCCCAGCTCTACGCGCATTTACACGGACGATGCTCGCAAAACACCTAACAGCTATTATTCGAAGCTGCATCTGCCTAGCTCATCATTTCCTAACATTTCCGTGCCTCCACCGTTCATCCCGTTAGTTCCTTTACCATACCAAAATTTTCGTTTTGCCCCACCGCAGTCGTTTTACGCGCAGGACACATCCACAAACCACCTTCGAGTAAATCTTTCCCACCCTGTGGCGTACAATCCCACAATCTTCCATCTTTTCTAGCCCTAATGAACCACTTTGGAATACCGGCACCTTACCAGTCGTTCATACGTTCGGTAGCACACCGAACTCCCCAGGCCAACTACGCAACACTGCGTATTACCACTAACTTCTTCAAAAATAACCTCCATATACCCCTCTACCAACCGCCTATTCCTATCTTTCCCCACCCGGGCAAGCCGCATCGGTGGGCGGCGAGGAAAATCCACACTCTACTAGTTCTTACTCTCTGAGGCCTGCTCTTGTCACACAACGCCAACCAATACCAAGGTTGTCACGTGGGAAAGCCAATACCTTCCATAACCACGTATTATATCACTGCACTGGGGCATCGGACGATCCCAACGAATCAGGACAAGTAGCAGGACTACTTCGTCCAAGGTCTTCTCTTTCACCTCGTAATGACCCAAAATTGATTATTTCCGATTCGTCCGCGGCTGATTCTTCCGACGTCATCACGGAGGCATCCAAGGCTCACTTTTCCTCCTCTTCGGTGATAGCTCCAACTCACCCCTCTCACCGTGCACTTTCTACGACCAACAACTCCCATACGTTACCTTACCCTGACACTCACTTCTACATGGGTGGGTTAGCATTCATCTTATTTAACTCGCGGTCCATCTTAAATAAGCTTCATCACTAAAATAATATGTCAAACATCCAGTCCTGACATCATATTTATTAATGAAACTTGGCTCACCGAACACACCAGCACAAGCGAAATTATGCTTGAAGGGCACAAGGTTTTTAGGGCAAATAGGATCGACAGGCGCGGAGGTGGGTGTTTCGTGTATGCACAGCACGCCCTTTTACTAGTCCCCATCAAACACGCCACACTCGACTCAATTCCGGATTATCTATGGCTCACAATTCCGTTCTCAACTGCAGTCAAGCACATTGGTTGTGTCCATCGCCCGCCCTCATCTACTATTTCAGACTTAACTCCTTTAATTGAAACCTTTGATTACCTTTCACTACCACCTTCGGCAGCAAAAATCATAGCCGGTGATTTTAACTGGCCTAAAATATCGTGGAGAAACCTCACGGCACCTCCCAACTTAATAGACTTTGTGTCCCATACTCACATTGGGGGCTGGGTGCAACACTTTAAAACCACTACTAGAAACGCCAACATCCTAGATCTTATAATCACTCACAGCGTTTCCCACTTTTCGGTTTCCGCTCTGAATAAATTTCCGGGTAGCGACCATAAGATAGTGGCCGGTAATCTTTCATTCCATCCTCATTCATCAGACTACCTGATCCCAGTCAACAATTCCGTCCGTTTAAATTGGAACCCTCTGCCCAATCTCATCCGTAACAAAGATTGGGGCAGTGTTTTTCTAACGGCTGACCCCCAACAAGCGGCTGATCACTTTTATCTTAACACGGGAAACTGCATCCTGAAATTTACCCCAATATCCTAAAACTCCTCCCTTAGGGAGTCCAAGCTTGCCTCCCTCCAACGAAAGTACCTTAAGATGCAAAGACTTTACCTCCAAAACCACGACTTCTCTCTTCTCATGAGGCTAACGCGTCTTACTGATATTATCCGGAACCTAAAGGAAAAACAGCTCCGCTAAGAAGAAGCCGAAGCCCTAAGGCATCCCAATAAAACATTGAAACTCTCACTCCTACACAAATCTAGGAATTTGGCGACGGACACTATGATCCAATACGTTATGTTACCGAATAAAACTTCGGCCACCTCCCCTTCTGATATCGCTGAGGCCTTCTACCATTACTTCGCCAATTCCATGGACCACGCCTCAGATACAGCACCCCCTTCTCTATCTACCCTAACCTTTGAAGTAAACTTCATTTCCAGGTTCACTTCGCGCTATAAAGCATCTGCGCATCCCGGACCAGACGGAATGCCCCCAGCTGCAATCATTAACGATGGATCGGACCTCCCACTTCTATTACTGAACCTATTCACTTTTTCATTCAAATTTAGTTTGGTACCGTCGAACTGGAAGCGTTCAGTCATCATTCCACGACACAAAAATGGACCTGTCCACGAACTTGCTAATTACCGTCCCATCAACCATACCCCTATTATTTACGGAATAATAGAAACGATTGTCAAAGATGGCATTACCACCCATCTTCTCGCTTCAGACCTGCTTAGCGATTGGCAGCACGGGTTTCTCAAATCGCGATCATGCACCACATGTCAGCTTGACTTCCTCAACCTAGTCACTAAGGCTGTTGATAGCGGGCAGGAATTAGAAATTGTCCACCCAGATCTGCCTCGTCCTTCACTGGCTTCTATATGCCTCCATTAACCGTCGATCCACAGCGGGGGCACACCCTGACTGCCCTTTTTTCATCTGGTCTCCTTTTCCAGTTCTCCTCTTACGCGAGTTTCACCCTCTACCTTGGTGTACGCGCCTGGATAACGCCGCTGTTTGGTCGATTATTAGCCGCTGAATCCGTCCTCTGGGACCCCTTGCAACCTGACCATCCGACTGCCGAACTTATATCTCATACTATCACAGCTGAACTACGCCCCACATGCCTAACCGCCGATAAACACTGGTTCCATTCCCAACGGTGTGGGGCGCGGTCAGATCAACTGCTTGGGCCGGCGCACATCGGGCTTGCATGTCATCTGCAACGATGTGCAAGCGCATCTTGATTGGTGGATCACACCCCCTGTGTTCACCTCAAAGTGTTTTTCAGGTTGGGTGTCCAGCGCACGGCCAGTCCCACCCACTAGCACTGGTTGCGGATCGCACGCTCCAATGCTGTCAGCTGCAGACCGTATGCTCCAACCATCCTTGTTCACCACTGTACGCCCACCTGTCGCTCTTATCACATCCATTTCTTCGTTCTCCTATGGTATGCACACCTGCCCATTATGTCGTTGCTTCTATCGACTCTCACTGTGTTACCTCTCATTGCACTTCACCATCGTCCTAACCACTTTACTCTGCCGACGACCGCCAATATTTTATTTCTTCGCCAATATCGGCGTTGCCGGCTTGTAGTACCTATCCACTTAGTACCATCCTAGACCTATAAAGCTCATTGATCGCATGCTTGCGCCTTACTGCCTACCGTTCTGTCAACCCCCCTCCCTCGTTCTCCCTTCTTATGCCCAATACCATTACACACCAGCCCCACCCGCACCCATGACCAATTCTCATATTAGAACTGCCGTTCCAAACTCTGCATCTCTCACAGCCACATTTATTATCCAGTCACTAACATTCTATTTTCCTTGCCTGGCTCCGCAATTCCTCTGTGGATCCTTCCACTTGGCACCCAAGTAGCACGTTGCCCCAACCTTTGGGGTAAACCTGGGGCATGCCCCAAGCTTGCCCCAAGTTTAGTATTCATGTGGGAAAGATGCTAATCGGTTACGGATTCACTAGGATTATATCCTCATGTACATATATTGCCACCCTGAGGAACGCTTATTTTGGCCCGTTTTGTTTTGTTACCTCACTATTAGTGGCGACCTTCACGCGGTCCCGTGCAGTCGTCGTTCTGTCCTTCACTTGACTGGCGTGCTTTCTCAGGCACGTGATGCACGAGTTCGAACGAGATTCGTACAAACCGTGTTGAACACATAACCATATATTTGGCTCGCGATCATTATAAATATGTCTGCCTATCTTTCGATATATATATATATATGTGTAATTATACATATATGTATAATTGTGTATATGTTTTATACTATACATCATATTTTTTGCCGATAGCGTCAGTACCTGCTATACGCATGTTTGATGTTTATGGATATTTGTTTGTAATCATCATATTCGTATTTCAAATGGAGATAAATGTGGTTTAGTGTTTACCACTGTTCTGTGTTTACAATGGACAGGTAACTCACATGGACCGTCCAAGCAAGTGGCAAAGATACCGTCGGCGTAAGCAGGCGTTGAGTGCTGTACCGTGCACTGAGTGCGGCGAGGCTTCCATGTGGGCCCATCGATACCGATGTCCGAGGATGACGTCAACTGGTACTTAAATATTTGCATCGTAATATAAGCTTCACTAAATCCAGAGCCAACGGTAAATGTGTCATCCAGTGATGAGGTTTCGGGTGGACATCCATCACAACTTCCTCACTCATCAACAATGAATGTGCAAGGATCAACAACAGACTTGACCACTGGTGTCGGTGAGTATATGTTATCTGTGATTTTATATAAATTGTTATTCTCAGGTGTCGACTTTGAACTGAGGAAAATGACGTCCGTGAAGATCAACATGGACGCGTTGTTGCGTTCATTTGCCGATGTGTTTGTTAGCTGCAGACTAACGATGCAGCAACGAAGGAGTGTGCTGAACGTTCTAAACCAATTTTTGCCCGGCGTACCGAAGGATCCGAGGACCCTGTCGCACACACCTCGTTTTCGTAAGAAGACGTTGCTAGCACAAGGTGTGTATATTCATATTGGGCTCATCGAAGGTCTGCGCCGATCTATCAGTGGACTGGGGCTGGTCCCGGAATCCGTCGACTTCCAGATGAATATCGATGGGTCGTCAATTTATCATTCTTCTACAATACAACTGTGGCCCATTCTGGCACGTGTGGTGCGTCCGAGATGTCTGGCCGTTTTTTCGGTTGGCATTTATTGCGGTTCAGGGAAGCCGCAACCGATAAACACGTATCTGGAAGAGACGGTATTGGAATTGCGAGATGTAATTGACGGCGGAATCAACTATCTTGGGTCATCAGTAGCATGTAAACTGGTGTCGGTGGTATGCGACACACCTACCCGGGCTTACGTTCGTCAAGTTAAAAGTCCGACAGGCTACTTCGGGTGTGATAGATGCATACAGCGTGGTCTGCATATCACAGGGAGAATAACGTTTCCATTGGTGGACGCTCGACCGCGTACTGATGCTGATTTTCGCCTCTTTAAATACAAACGTCACCATATTGGTGAAAGCCCGTTCGTTTCAATTCCAGTTGATATGGTGGT
Organism: Fasciola hepatica; assembly: GCA_948099385.1. NCBI lineage: Eukaryota > Metazoa > Platyhelminthes > Trematoda > Plagiorchiida > Fasciolidae > Fasciola > Fasciola hepatica. Next base: position 658,048 of record CANUEZ040000004.1, read on the forward strand.
AAATTTTCTGCTGGATTATATTCATTTAGTCTGTTTGGGTGTCGTGCAGAAATTGTTAAATGCATGGCTAAAGGACAGCCAAACAGAACGTTTTCGCTTGAGCCAGGCGACAGTCACAGAACTGGGAAATCGTATTGTTGGAAACCACTGCAACATCCCGTGTGACTTTCAACGCCTGTGCCGTCACACTCGGGATTTGGAACGCTGGAAAGCGTCCGAGTATAGACAGTTCCCTTTGTATATAGGCCCCGTTTGTTTGTTGCATTTGCTACCTGATGAGTACTATAAACATTTTCTGCTATTGTTCATTATTGTATGTATATTTTCTCATCCCCTTTTACACACTGAGTATCTTGACTTTGCTCACAGACTTTTAGTACTTTTTGTTCAACAAATGTCTGTATTATATGGTCCGCAGGATTTAGTCTATAATGTGCATTGCTTAATCCATTTGTCAGAAGATGTCCGGAAACACGGTATGTTGGACAATTTCTCATGTTTTCCATTTGAGTCACATCTTGCAAAACTGAAATCATTTATAAATTGGCCGGCTAAACCAGCTGAGCAATTGTATAAACGGCTCCACGAACTAAATAACAACTTTGAAACCATCACTGAAGAAACCCCCACGGATGATTTGTCCCTTCCAGTATCTCGCATCCCCCGTAGTAGACAATTTGTCGTTCTAAATGGTGTTTTATTTTCAGTAGATAGGCCCAACAACGTAATCATCATTAACGGACGTCCCGCGGAAATTGTCAGTTTCCTGGAGGATAATGTTTTCTTCAAATACTTCATTTCACCGGGCAATTTTTCCACGTACGCGTTAAAATCAAGCCAGTTGTATATATTTGCTGTAGGGGATTGAGATTCCACTTTGCACAGTGCACCCATCCACACAATCACATGTAAATGTATTCGTGTTTGCATTGACTGTTCCAGTATTGTTGTTCCCATTTAACATACGTTTTTGAAATAAAATTTCACATAACGCTCTGTGCTTCCCTTGCCACTTTTTCCGCAAATCAGCATGACGATCTGGTAAGATTATGTATTTCTCGGGTGATTGCGAGACGAAAGGTGTTCTCCTTTGTCGGCTGTTTTGACGTGAAGCGTTCGTATTTTGCCGTTTTATTGCTGTCTCCGTGTCCTTGTTTGGTATCAATGGCTGACTCGTGTTTCCCTTCACGTATGGGTGATCACTTAAGCGTTATTGTTATTGTATTCACCGTCCACTTGTTTCTGTACGTACTTAAATGTGATCAAGTCCCACATAGACAATTCCTAATGAGAATTTTCTTCCTAGATGTACGTAGTGGCTCACTTTCCCGAAGAAAACTCATACGCAGTGGTACACAAAAACTGGATGGTCGACGAAACGCACGTTCGTTGGCCACGAACGAAGAGTTTTCCCGACTACAGACGTCATCTGCTATCGGGAAAGGAAGTGCCGGACTCATGCCCGGAATACTACTTTAGACCTATGTACTATACGGGTAAGTCAGTGGTAGTATAACATTTAAATAGACAAACTTGGTGATGCCATCGATTTTGAGCATCAGCTGGTTCATCAGTCAAGTGCTGCTTCCACCGATGAAACGGAGAAGCAGACATACTTCTCGCAGCACTACTCCACAAGAAAGAGGTAATCAAACAATAATATTCACATACCTAAAGGGTTCCCGTGGAATTCTCTTCCGACGAGAGTCCTCAGGCGATACGGAGAAACCTAAAACCAGTTACGCTGGACTTACCACCCTCCCCACCGCCCATTTTAGAACGACTTGGGGGAGTGCAAAGATACATTTCTAACATGCACAACCGAATTCCGTTTTAGTTCGCCTCACTTGTCCTCACAGTCCACTTTGTCTGCACACGCTAGCACCGGAGTGCCAGTCGCATCCTCAAGGTAATTATTACTTTTGTTTCGTATTGCCCATTTAATTACAAGTAGCGGCTCAAGCACCAGCGCCACGCAAATGAACTTGGCCCCTCATCTGCGCCAATTACTATGTAAGTTCACATGCACTGCCGTTACCTTATGTTTTAGTAAACCAAGAAAAAATTCTACTGTCCATAGACAGTCTCACAAAAACTGTAGAGAAACTAAGTGCCTCCATAGAGTCTTTTTCCAACACTATCGGGGCGTCACGTTCACAAGATATGCCGCAGCCAATCACACGTGTGAACACTGTGGATAAATTCCACCATTTACACGACGTGCTGGGAACGCCAGAAGCTTTCAATAAGATGGTAAGTCACTATACGTGTATGTGACAAATATAGGTAACGACACTGCGGCGGTATATAAATAGAAATCTTCAGGATTCAGTCAAGCAAATGCTGTCTGCTGTGGTGAGCGACGACGTCGCAGTCAGGTGCTGCTGGCTCGGTAGCAGCAAGAGGATAGCCGTCTGCAATCATAAACTCATAAAAGCAATAAAAGGTATATCGGTTCATTAGTGGTCTCACCATCTACTAAACGCTATCGGATTCAGTTCGTTTTTTTCCGAGGAACCAACTATGAACATCGACAGACACATCAGAAATTGGTTCCACAACGCTCGTGATCGCGGAGCAGGTAACAGATGTAGTAGGTAAGCAGAATGAAACGGAGTTGCCTTATAGCCTCGCAACGGTTAGCAGAAACAAGTTTACTGTAAGACTAACGTTTGAAATACACTTGTCGTTTCTCGAATTACATCGGATTTACGCTTTTTCCCCTTACGCCACTTTCGCTGTCCGTATCAAATATGTTCTTCGTGCAAACCCAGCAGTTATATGCAAGCGTGTGTTGTTCGGTTTACATCGAAAGACCGCTCCATTACCAGATATTACCATAGATTGATATTTTTTCAACTTGCAACCATCATTGAAAAATATCATGTTATTCGTCTATTATATTTGCATCGGATGTCATTGTCACTTCTTACATAACGGTGCAGTGATTTACTGACAGTTCGCCAATAACAGTATACATTTTTTCCCATCTGCAGATATCGCGATCAGCGACAAATGTATCCTACGTTCAACGACAATGTGCTTTGATGGATCATTACAAATCTGTACAAAATACACCTTTTTAATGTAAATAAATTTTTCGTATTGAGAATTTGGCTTTTAATTTTCAGTTACATATTAGACAGAAATTGGTGCATGTGGGACGCGTACGCAAACGGCCAAAAAAGATTTATACATTAGTAGTAGACCATGAAACGGCGGTTGGATCTGGTTTCGTGTAACGTATTATAAAGGTTGGGGCTAGCCCCAAGTTTGTCCCAAGCTTACCCCATGCGGCTGCCCCAAGGTTGGGGATAGCACCAAGTTTGCTCCAAGCTTGGCCCCTGCGGCTGACCCAAGGTTGTGGCTAGCCCCAAGTTTGCCCCAAGCTTGCCCCATGGGGCTGCCCCAAGGTTGGGGATAGCCCCAAGTTTGCCCCAAGCTTGCCCCATGCAGCTGCCCCAAGGTTGGGGATAGCCCCAAGTTTGCCCCAAGCTTGCCCCATGCAGCTGCCCCAAGGTTGGGGCTAGCACCAAGTTTGCCCCAAGCTCGCCCCATGGGGCTGCCCCAAGGTTGGGGCTAGCCCCAAGTTTGCCCCATGGGGCACGCATGGGGCAAACTTGGGGCTGCCCCATGGGGCAAACTTGGGGCAACGGTAGCGCTGCCTCAAGTTTTTCAATGGTAAGCTTGGGGCAGCCCCACGTTTGCCCCAAGTTTGCCCCATGCGTGCCCCATGGGGCAAACTTGGGGCGTGCTACTTGAGCAGTGCCCCGATTAGTATCGTCCATTTACATCCACTTGTACAATTGCCGGCATGCACGCAGCTCCCAATTTCTATGTCCCCGACAGCCATTGTTCATGCGTTATGTTCGTTCACCGGTTTACCTGTCCCGGTGCTTCTTTCCTCTCTGCCTTTTTTGTGTTCCACCTGCAAAGAGATGATCTTGCTGGTTATGTCTCACCCGTCTTTTTCGGCTCGTGCTCCCATCTCCTGGTTCGTCTACTGTTTGCCACAGGCATTTTATGCGTGCCTCTTGGACCGTTCTGCTTTTTCACTTGCCACCCAATGTAAATTCACTGTTTCGTCATGGTTCTCATTCACGGCTTCAGTCCGTTTGATCCGCCATTACCCTCTGGTACCCATTTTGTTAATTCCTCTCCCACAATGTTTGCCGTCACAGCTGCTGCATCTTGCACCACGGGCAATTTCACCTCCCAGGTAACTTTCTCCACTTTGTGTGCACAATCGCTCTGCGCTGCTTAGCTATCTCTATCGCCACCATCTTCCTGCTGAATAATGTAAGCCCATTTATTATTGCTCCTCACATTCTTGACAGACACCACATGTCTCACCTGCGTAAATCAGGTTATTTGATCCATTCTTACCTCTTCTCTTCGATACTTTCCTCCATCTCCCCTTTTTTGAACTGCTTCTCAGTCGTCGTCTTTGCTGTGCTTCCGCATTCTCCACTCTCCACTCTCTCCGTTGGTTCTCCAAGTTCACCTGTCATGGAGATAATTCACCACGATATTCCAAAGTTAATTCTACAAACATTAGACTTAATCTAACCTGCCCCTTTTAATAGCTGATAATTTATTTCTAGGACTCCATTGTTATTGATCCGGTTTTTCTTATACGTATATGTATATATATGCGTTTATACGTATGTATGCGTTCGCTCTGTATCCTGTAGTTCCTCACAGGCCATCTCTCTTGTCATCATCCCACTGACCGCCATGATATGCATCCATTCCTTCTAAATCTATAACTCACATCTACTGCATCCAATTCCTAAGAACCATTTTTTTATCTGATTCACATTCTACGTCTCACTTTGCTCGCTCCCTGTTTTACAATGAGTTTTGTGCCCTGTTCGCCGACCATCTATTGCAAAGTACCAATGCTTCGTTGCCGCCTAATCCTTTGTAGCGAATCTCACTTCTTCCTCATCGTTCCCCGCTATTACAGTTTCGTTTGCTGATTTCTAGCCTTCCTCATGTATATCAGTCAGCCTTCAGATGTCCCTATACTGACCAACCAGTTCGAAAGTCAAGGATACCGGATACCGTAGCATATATATATTTATATATAGATGTCTATATACATATACATAAACATATATATATATATATATATGTGTGTATGTATGTATATACATAACCCAGTCCTATAGGACGTCCGTCGAATGATGGCCGGAAACGTTACCAATAAAGTATATATATATATATATATATATATATATATATATATATATATATATATATATATATATATATGTATATATATATATATATATATATATATATGTATGTATGTATGACGGTGCAGCCTAGTAACTCAAGTCCTAGTGTGCACTATTTAAGGTAGCAGACTTGTATTGTTCCTGGCGGACAATATCTACGAAGGATCGTTTGACATTTCTTTACATTCCCCAATTTACGTATTTCCAAAAAGGTATCAAATTTGCGATACAAATGGACATTCTGGCAGATACATAAGAAACATTCTGTAGACCATTTTCATATTTTTTAAACACTTATTATGCCTTAAGGTATGAACCGCACACTGCTATTTTTCCCGTTTCGATGGGGTATAAATTTTGAAACAAGACTCAGAATTTAAGCACATATGAGCTGAATTGGCGGCAGACTAATACCGCCATTATCTGGTTCAAATTTAGCGGGGTGATGCGTTCGGTGACCTTGCTCACCGGAGCCCGTCCAAATCCCATTTTGGTAGTTTCATTCATCGTTACCAGTGTAACACGCAAGCAGCAGTGATCTTCCGCCGGGGGGTGAGCGTGGTTGATCTGCAAAAGCACAAAAGGGAAAAACTCCATGAGCCGAGGCTCAGTAAGTGTATCAACGGCACCAACACTTACATTAAACGAACAACAAGATGGCGGCCTCCACTCTGGCCGTTACACTGCTCCCCCTCAACGAAAGAACACTGTCCACAGTGTTACTTACTCCGCTATCACACCACAGGAGTACTCAGTTCCCTGGGACCACGCCTCGGGCAGGCCATTTTACAGGTTCACTGCCGATTACGCAGTACCTCAAAACTATACAACCAATCGGGCCTTCCGCTTTATTACTCCGTGCAGGCCAATTCAAAAGACCTCTACTGGGCCACATTAAGACCGTGTCACACTTCACAGAGCACAATTATCTGTACGGCCATTTTCAGGTCAATCACCAAGGCCTCCCATAACCTCCGGTCCCGGGTCGCGGCACCAAATTTGTAACACGCAAGCAGCAGTGATCTTCCGCCGGGGGGTGAGCGTGGTTGATCTGCAAAAGCACAAAAGGGAAAAACTCCATGAGCCGAGGCTCAGTAAGTGTATCAACGGCACCAACACTTACATTAAACGAACAACAAGATGGCGGCCTCCACTCTGGCCGTTACACCAGCCAAATCCCCCACCTGACCTCGACTTTTCAAACTCACCGGGCGTCCATTTGAATCCGTCCATGGGTCCATTTAAACCAAGTACATTTGTTCCGGTGTGCATACATTTGCCATACTTTTATCCCACTTAACTCCCCATTCTTAGCCCGTTTTTCCAACTCCTGTCATGTAAATTTTTACATTTTCAAGTGTTTTGTTTGTTTATTCCATCACTTGTAAACAGTTGATCATGCACCAGGCATGCATCGGGCCACTCCGAAATAAACCATTATTATTATTATTATTAAATGGACGTTTTGGCTAATGGTGGTTGAAATGGGTTAAAAAGGGGACTGTATGGGGGTACAATACCCAAAAACAATAGCAACGGTAAGAAAACCAGCGAAATAGGGGAATATTTGTTAATAAACAAGAAGAAGGAAGAAAAAGAATGTTCATGGGGAGGAATTCAAAGGTTCTTTTAAAAGCTTCGTGATGTGAAAATTATGTGGATAAAAAAGGCTTGACTATGTACAAGAATAGATCATCAGAGACAAAGTCCCATAAATCGACGGCCGATGTGGCGGTAAAACTTGGTGGTGGGATGCCGACGCAGTAAATCATAAGGGAAGAGACCAACAAATTCATTTGATACGGGAAGACGTTTCAAGAGCGGCGATGGAAAAAGTAGCCAGAGGCGGGCCGGTATGTGTTCAACGCTTTATTTTCGTTAATATAATCTGTCACGAAATAAAAAGAAGGAATTGGAATCATGGCAGCAGCAAACCAGCCTAAAGTGCTTTATGTGGCGATTGCAGAGGCGAGTAGCGCGCAGAAGCAGTAACAGAGTGGGGGGGGTGGGTAGATATGTGACCTGATGACCATTTTGACAGGCAGATCTCACGGCAACTGTGGAGCAATAGCTACGGCAGAAACGGGTCTGATATGACAGACGAGAACGAGACATCGGATTCACAATAAAATAAAACAGTCAGCAGAAGTGGCAGTAGAAATTGGTGGGTAAATGCTGGCGGAGGCTTTTGCAACACGTGCAAGCGGCGCGTCTGGAGAGTTGAAGACAACACCAAATTTATGATGAGGTGAAGGCGCTAGAGGAAAACGGCAGCGGCAAGCGAACTATTCGTTTATGTTGGGTTGGTCGATAAACATAAGTTTAAAAACTGATGATAAATAAAAATGGGTGCACTTATCTACGGCGATAACGAAGGAGGATAGTTCACAGACGAGAATAACACTGTGGTTTATAGTATAACACACAGCGGTTACTGAACATAATATCGAGTGTACCATATGAAATGACAGGCGAAAAAAGCTGCATGACATGTAGCGAGGAGGGCCGGAGTGTTACAACAGCAACCGTTTAAATGATTCACGCTTAGGAGATATTATTGGAATGAGGACGCTGGTCACTTACGGAGTTATTTACATATTAGGCGAATCAAACGAATGGCGTAACTAGATGGAAGGAGGGACTGCCAAATTGGTGAGAGAACCGCCGACGGAGGCCAGGTAAGAGATTACTTGTTTGTGTACTGTGTGATAGATAGATAATGATACGTCAACATCGGGGTGAAGGTGATAGCTGGGTGATAAATCTATCTGATTTTGTTAAAAAATGATTGCATGGGCGACAGCACGCAAAGATGATATTGTGATGTGTGGACGGTGAATGAATGACTTTTGCCAACCGTTTTGAGGGAGCATTTTCCAAACAGCGCGATAGTCTTCTGCCGGTTTCCTGTTTTGCAAGACATGAGGCGGCATTGTTTTCACTTGGGTGGTTTGTCATTTGAAGACAAACTACGTCCATATATTTAGAGGATCAGCTTGATCAGCTGGGAGCACCCCAGATTGCGTTTTTCTATTTTTACCTTTCCAGACAACCACTGATGGTGCCTTCCCTTCGATGGCTCGGCATAATATCTGGCCCACATTTACCGCTGAAAATTTGATACCTGCTCGTCATTTCGTCACTACCACATAGACCCTGCTCTACAGGACCCCTCGCAACCTGGTCGCAAGCTTCTGGACTATTCGATCTTTATGTGACAACGCCAATATCATACCAGCGGAGTCCGTCGGGGCTGGGCGTGGTCAGATCCACCTCTATGGCCGGCGCACATCGGGCGTGCAGGACGTCTGCAATGATGTGCGGGTGCAGCTAGGATGGCGGATCGCACCTCCTGTCACCAAAAAAGGTTTCTGGTTGGGTGTCCAGCGCACGTTCAGCCCCACCCACCAGCACCGGTTGTGGCAAAAAACAACAGCATTTATTCACCCGAAATGCTGCAAATATGGAACTACCTCCCCCAGTTATCGCCTATTTTCATCGTACTTGTCTCCATCCTCGCCACCATAACATACCGCTTCTTACGCCCGAGAAACCCTACCTTCCCTAGAACATAATTATCGCGGAGTTAAAAGACCGTTTCCGTACTCGGCTCCCCGTTCATGATTCTTTTTCCTGAGGATTCGTGCCAAACCACCCGTTTGTCCCATTTGCAAACTTAACCAATCCCCGAGATAAAACTCGCTCTTATTTTATCACAGTTATCAATATATTTGCAGAAGTCACATTTAATGTTGCCATACACGTCCGTCCCACAAGGTGCAATCGGTATATTTCACTGAGGAATATTTGTCTCCAGAGCATCCCATCAGTCGGCTGTATTGTGATAGTTCGCTCTCTCTATCAGTCCTTCCGTTCGCCCATATGGCTGTAGCATCACAATATCCTCGCCTTGCAAAGATTCATGCCCTTCCCTTACACTGACATCTGTATCGCAGCTTTTTGACCTTTCGCCATCACAGGGTCCATTTCTTACAAAGACTACCAGCAGATGGCATTTCGCCTGTTAACTACTTCCCCGTCCAACTTCGCAACTGTATTCATCGGTTGTTTGAAGCTTTTCCATATCCGGTATTCTATCTTGGTAAATCCTATTAGACAATTTTGATTCTTGCATCTCTCTGGTCTTCATGTTCAGCCCTTAGACAACGATAATCGAAAGTAAATACTTACCTGTCATTTGAATACTCATCTGTGCACACCGTGTACCTGCGACTATCATGGCTACGCATCATAAATTGATTGGTCGCCCAGTTCCCATTTTCGTTTTGGGGCGTCACATTCCGCCTTTATTAAAGTGAACAATGTGCGCAACGATTTAACGGACTCAGCCGATATTTGGTCGCTGAAAGTTACAAGAAAAATCTTCGAAAGATTTTGATTGTTCTTTATCTGCAAATTCATTCCTATCATCGTCTGATTTCAATCCAGAGCCGTTCTATAGTCCTCGGAGCGCTATAGCTGGTTCATGTCTCACTTGGAAACTTCTTTTTCCTCAAGGTGTACAAAACTTTCGTCAATTCTGTTTGATTCTGTCGTTGCAAAGCCCCTCTTTTAGTACTATTTCAGGAAGAGTCTACTACCTCCGACCAGCCCCACCCTGACTTGGCCGGGCTGGCCACCCGACCTTGAGTTCAAATTTGCTGGGCGCCGCTTTAAAAAGTAACTTAAGTACTTTCTTTTGTACAATATCGGGTGCATATACCTGAATTATCCTCTTGTAATTCGGACTCTACGTCCAATTGTACCGTTTGATCTTGCGTTACATCATGCCTCGGGGTTATCCGAAATAAACCATTATTATTATTATTATTATTATTATTATTATTATTATTATTTCAAGGTGGCCATTTCTGATCCGCGAGAGTCTCTCAATTTCCCAGTTCAGAGGCTCGCTGGATCACTTCCTGACTGTTTCCAATGTGGTCATTCTTACCGGCCAGACCGTCACCGAAGAGGTGGCCTACGAAAACGGGTTTGATTACTAGGATTATGGCACCAGAACTATTATTTCTCGCCCGATGTCAAACGCCAGGGCAACTATATTCTTTTACGTTATATTGCATACAGTAGCTACAGTTTGCTGACCTTTGTAATTATACCTAGTTTGATGCTTGCCGGTTCTCCTAATTTTAGACAATGTTCGTGTTCTATTGCCAACCAAAGTTCCTTAGCCTTAGATGTCTCTGCGGCAAATAGGTATGTGGCTTTGGATCCTAGGACACTGAGGTCCAACGTCTACCACCTCACTTGATCCTTCACTCTTTTCCCGTTTACTTAGGCTGCCACCACCGGCCCGGGTTTTATGTCCGGCCTCATTTCGCCTTTCTTAATCATCTCATTTCAGAATCTCTTATCCCAGAAGCCCACCTGCTAGTACCTAATTGGTGGCCTGTCCTCTCGTCTCATCTCTTTATCTACCATCCACCAACCACTATCATATTCCCTCTTATACACCGCACTATTTCCCATCAGCTGAGCTAAACTCATCTACACCAGCTAGTCCGGAACGGTCTTTGATGGTCTTAGACATGGTCTGGCGCTGTTCGAGACTGATACACGTATGCCAGCTTGTGCTTTACAACTTTCGTTGTCCTGCTCCGTGTGTTTGCATGGCCTCACTCTGTATTTTCCCAGCCCATGCTAGCGAAACCCCTGACGTCAACGGCACCCATACCATAGCGTCGTCCGAAAGTGGGGAAAACAGAGCACCCCCGGCAGTGGCGAAAAAAAGGCAGTTACGCACAAAATTACGATCGCGCGGAGGGGCTATGGAAAGTTCCTATATAGGCTCAACCACCCCTCTGTTAGGAAACAAAAAAAGAAAAGAAAACTGGAAAAGAGAACAGTGGAAACAAAAAACGTCCTCGTGAGATCGATTTGATCCCCAAATACCACTGGCATCGGGCTGTGAAGGAATTGGGCAACCTTCATCTATGGGTATGTCTCCCATCAGCTCAGACCTGATCCTGCGAAATAGGAAACCCCATATCGCCCTTGTTCGCTCGACAAGCTTCTGGTTTTCACGCACGAGACTGACTGGGGCGACAGTGCACTGGACTCTCCACATACTTTTACCCACCCCCCGCTCTAAGTTTCGACCACCCCATACCCTCCCTAAGCGCACCTATCATGCATGTTGACGTCAAATACAATCGCTACCATAGACCTGACTTTCAACCCATTGACCTGGATAGCGTGTAGACGTATCTGACGAATAGCGGCAGCCGCGGCGAAGCTCCGAAAAGGGGAAAAAGGGAAAAGAACATAGTGGAAACCGGTCACCTCTTCCATCCATGCCCCTCCATCTTCCGTCATCTTTTTTAGAAGGCTGCCTTCTCGATATCCTATCATCCAAGCCACGCTTAGGTTTACAACTCTACATAACAGTAACCACAGCCTCCTGCCAACTACAATCCCTACCGCAGCCTGGACTTTAAGCCCACTGACATGAATAACATATGGAGGCAACAGATGACCAACACCTGCCTCACTTGAGTCTACAAAAAATGAACACGGAGAACTGTTCATATGATATTCATGCAACCACCCCTTACCCCGCCTGATGAACCATACCCACGGGATGCTGCACATCACCCTGGTCTCATGTGAAACAATCCAATAACAGGGCCAGAATACGCAACACAGGAATTTTTACTCACTAAACTTCGACACGCCATCCGAACGCAAGTACAGAGGGATATATCCCCCTAATCCGTGGTTCCCAGTAATGACGCCAAATATCACTGAGAATCAATAAGTCAATATAATTTTGTCAGCGTAACAGAACAATAAGATGCGAGCCTAAGCGGAGGTTTTTCACTCAGTTTTACCTTGCAAGATTTCATTTTTCTTTCGATCGGTATCTGGTTTGAAATTGATTCTTCACTAATTCAGGGCCTTCAAGTGGAGCTCTTTTTTTCTGAATGATAAGGGTTATTGATCCTGAACCTAAAATAACCTGTTATATGGATTGCTAGCAATTCAGGTGTTTCTTCCACATTCATCAACGCTTCCTAGTCCACTTTCTTACAGTTTGTTCATGTCTCCTTGTTTCATGACGCAATCCGTTTATTGAAACCGGGAATATCCGTCATTCCGGGCCAACATCATCTTCACAGAGAGCAGTTCCGGTCATATTCACCAAAGTTCACGAGTGTACTCCCATTCATTTCTTTTATCTCTCGATGTTCATAAATTATTCCTTTCAGAGAACCCTAATAGGACTCCGTTACCCACAGCTTGAATTATTTTGGTTTATAACACATCCTTAGCGCTATATTTTCACGACATATTTCGCATTCCCACGGGCCACCACCAACCAACCCGGATTCGAAACCAAACCGTATTTGCCGCGCGAACCATTATCACTTCGGTGGGTTAAAACTAACTCTAGTTATATTGGGTTGCATCTGACGATTTTGACTAGCTTTCTTGAAATTCGTGTATAGTTCATTGTTTTGAGTAACGTTGTACACCATGATCATACTCTTGCGCGTGCGTCTCGACCATGGTCGAGAAATATACCATTATTATTATTATTATTATTATTATTATTATTATTATTGCGAATCACTACCTCCGTCGTGTAGGAAAGCCCTTTAAAAATACTCGGGGAGGTTTCGCTGTCAGATTGGTTGTCAGTCTTGGATTATTCACAGCCTATAGGGTGAAGGGAGAAAACAGGTATCTAAAGGCGGGACTATCTAACGGGTCATCGTTAGTGGATGTGTTTGCACGCAATATGAAGCTGGCCAAAATTTGGATATGGGTAAGCTCCATAGAGTGGATAAAGTGATAGTGGGCTCCTTTCGGCCTTGTCGTGGAATGGAAAGTTATACGGGCCTCCCTAGTCGGTTTAGTGCGTACTCGCGTTCCGCTTTTGAGGAACAAGTTTGTACGCATGTGGTCACTGCCGTGACTCCTTGGTCGGTTCCCGGGTGGCTCAATTTAGGCGGTCACACAAGGACAGGTTTGCGACGGGTACTAACCAGCAGTGCCCGTGTGGCTTCAACAGAAGGTGGCTTCAGTCTTGCGGTCCTAGCCTGAAAATAAGCGATATAATTAAGTACTACACCTGTAGGATACCAGTGGTTCGTTGGGCCCTGCCGGATGGAGGCCCTTGGGAAGGCATAGAGTCTCCAACTGCGGAGTCGGAAGCTGTTCAGGAAGCACCCGTGATGAGTTCAAGTAAAAAGCTAGCTTTATGTGACGATGGTTCCAAGGGTGCTGCCGCGGCTCTAGGCAGTTTTGGATACTGAATGTTCAAGGAGTTTTGCGAAGGTGGGGAAAACTGGCTGCGTGGATTGTTTCCGTCAGGAACACAGGCATCCGTTGTTAAGATGGGTTCGACTGGACCGTCTTGGATGTATCAAATAACGGAGTCATGTGGCTGTATTTGGGAAAAATATCACCACAAGCACGGTTATGCGGTCAATCCAATCTTATAACCTTTTCCCTCTACGACCAAATTGGTGGAATACTGATGAGAAGGATATGGAAATGATAAGGGAATAAATGTGACTGGTACATTTTCTGCGGTTACCGACCATGACTTCAGTCGCGTACAGGAACAAGGACAAAAGAAGTTTCTTGGAAGTTGAAGATTCCCCCATCGAGGAAGACGTGTGCAGCGTTGGCAGCTTAGAGGACACGTCCGCTGATCTCGAGGAGAATACGGAATGGATTTAGCGCTGCGCATGTAACCGATGGGCTCACCTCCATTGTGTCAACTACAGCAATAAGAAAGATCACGTGTGCATCCATTATCTATCCAAGAGAAGGTGTGCTTCATTTTGAAGAACCCTCACATATATGAGGGACATCAGTATTCAATTACCTCCCACGGCTATCTTTTTCTTTCATTTCAGATGATTTACGCTCCCAGAAGTAACATGACACGGACTTATAAGTGAGGGTGGACTAAGAGATCGCTAGTTCCCGTAAGCATGGTTCTCCTCGAAAGGCTGCACCGGCGGACGGTGGCATCACTGCATGGCCCCCCCGGATGACCGTTGTCACCTGGCGTTAGTTTGACCAAGGCTGGTCGGGACACTGCACTCCCGTATTTAGGTCGGAGGGTCCCCAAAGTTGTTCTCTTCTGGGGGGTGGCTGAGGAGATCTGGAGATGACGCTGCATGCTTGTGTGAAATCATCTCAAGTTATAGAATACAGTGTACGTAGGCTTAGGCTGTCCGGATGACGTGCGATACAGCGGGCGAGCGCTTCAAAACCTGTTGTCTTTTTCATGGTTTACGCGTATAACATTCATATATACATGTAATTGTGATGTTGCATGTAGCCTTCTTTTTGTTTCGGGTTTCTATGTCTATGTGCTTTGTGCTCATTCTTAATCCCGTTTATCATGCTATGTTTGTCATGTACGTTATATTTGCTTTATCACATTGTAATATTCATTGAAATTTTTATTGGTTTCCCTTTACTCATTCATGAATTTATCTGTACATTTCTCTTTTATGTATGATTGATGCTGTCTGATGAAAAGGTTTCATAACTCTCTTCTACTGCGGTATCCTACGCAGCTTGTAATTTCTTTTTGATGAAATCACCAATACCAAAACCTGAACGTATTTTCATTGAATCACTGCTGCTGTCGGAACTAAGGGCCTGTTACTCGTTCCATGGGCCGGCCTAAAGAAGAGTGAGATTGTTTCAACTGTCTACTGTTTTGGTATAATACGTACGTTATTCACGTGCTCCTACATTGGGAAGTCACGACATAGGCGCCATAAAGTTGCATTTACTCTCGAGTAAGCATACATTTGCAGTAAAGGGGTAAGCCGCTGTAAACTGGGGAAATAAAGCGGTAGTTTTCATAACATAAATAGCTTAGGGAAAATCGGTTTTCTACCACAAAGCGGGAATCAGTCATCCTAACTGGCGTGCATCCATTTATGGCTTTATTCAAAAATACAGCAGTTTAGATTATTCCTTATCCTACTTCAGATGGGCACAGTACAGCGCTGTGCTTCATCATTTCCGGAAGTAGTTATGCACTTTTGTACGCCCTAGTCCTAAAGTATAGCATCGTTCAACATTTTGTTGCGTCAACCGGTGAAACTTACGTATGCCTATCACCCAAGCTCAAACTCAGCTTCAGTTAAAAGCTATTTAGTGCCATTTCACATGGGACACCGACGATCTTAACAGGGAGCTAATACAACAGCAACAGCACCATTTGTGCTTTTGCCAGTTATCGCCAGCTGAACTTTCCCCCGAAGTTGGTATGAGTTACCGCGCACCTCAGATAAATTTAGCGCATTATGGGGATTCTCCCGCTAGTGGGCCGAAATTAAATACCCATTCGGCTCCTTCATTTGATCTTGGCTTTCCATTTCACTGGACACGTATTTAAATCCATCCCTGGGTTCACTTAAACTCCCTCCGTTTATCCTTGGTGTGCATACGGTTATCCTGCTCTCATCTCCCATTTGAGTCTATCTATCCTACTTTTGTAATAATCATAATAATAATAGTTTATTTCGGATAACCCTGAAGCATGCTGCAATGCAAGATCAAACAGTACAGCTGAAAGCTGAATGAAAGTTACAGTAGGGCTGTACAATTATGCGAACGCGATTGAATATAAGAGAAGGCATTCAAGTCAATTGTTGTGATACCGCCCGGTGAATTTAAACTCAGGGTCAAGTGGTCGGCCCAGCCGGGGGTAGGCGTAGTTATTCTGCTAAAGTGTGGGATGGGTGGAGACTGGTACAAAATCACACAAATCCTACAGAAGGAAGACTGTCATGTCGGAGAACTAAACTAGATTGACGGATACGTTGATATCGTGAAGAAGAAACATTCCTGAAGGAGACGTATTCAAGCAATAGAGCTTTACAATGTATGAGAAGAGTTGCGATGAAAAATTAGACGATAAAAATTGTGGCATAATACATAAAGACCAAGAAAATCGGTCGAGGATATCCATTTTGGGGTAAAATGACCGTATATCGGTTGAGCCAGTTGTAAAACGAAACGGACAACACACTGGACTGTGGGTGTTAAATTGATGGTGAAAGAAGTAACTGGATAGAGCATATGGACTTTGAGTGGATTGTTTTGCTTCCAGAAAAAAGGAATGTAATGCATCAGCAAGAAACTGGTAACTGACAAAAAAAATCGACGTGTGGTGCGCAGCTACGATAGTGGCAGAAACATAGCTTGCAAGATGGATGACCGGTTGAATGACAGGTAAGTATTTACATACTGATAATTCTCAGCAAAGACTTCACTTTGTGAAAAAAATGTGTCAAGTATCGGTAGTGTCTGAGACGATCTATCGGAATGGAGCATGGGAAAGAAAATACACAGAACAACCGATGAATAGATTTGCAAAGTTCGGCAGCCGGATATGGGCGGAGTGTGTGATAAACCAAATAGACTACACATCTGGATCGTGGTTGCCAAAGTGATGGCGAAGGAAGTGACCGAATAAAACAAATGGACTTTGAGTGGATTGTTTTGCTTCCAGAAAAAAAAATGTAATGCATCAGCATGAACTAGGAATTATCGAAAAAATCGTTGCATGGTGCTCAACTACAACAATAGGATGGACACAGCTGGCAAAAACGATGAAATAATGGGCGGAAGACTATCAGTTTATGTTTGATACAAAAGGTGGACCACTTTATGGCGACAGAACAGAACTCTGCGGCACAAGAGCTTATCAGATGTGCAAAAGTGGGGCACGATACCTCGCAAGATGAGGACATTGCAATGCAACAGCCCTAAGTGGGCAAACAGCGGAGCCGGTAGAGAGAGCAAGCAAACACAGAGTCGTCGATTATTGGGAATCTCAAGAGATAATTTTCACAGTGTCATATACTGTCTGGAGATTGTGGTACGAAAGTTAGTGACAGCTATAAATGCGTTATTTCTCGAGTATATCGTAGTTCTAAATTTTTCACTAATTTTGTCCACTTCCTCACTTATAAGAGACTTGACCATGCTTCCAGCATTCTCCGGCCGTCTCCCAAAGTAAACTACTATCATTACTATCAATAACTGGTGAAGTACCCCTGTGGACCGTCACAAATTAAAGAGCTTCGCCGGTGCGGATCGCTAGGATCCCTGAGCTAAGCTAAAGTGGTGTTTTCTCCCTTTATATTCCGGCCATTGGGCTAAAAGCCGTCTGAATAAGAGTGCTCCTGCGGATAGAAACTGAATTCGGTGGCACCGTTGTATGTTTTGTGACGAGAGTAGAACTCCAGGGTCTAATGCTTTATGACAAATATTCCTGAATGGTTACCAGGTTAGCCTGGGTGTCTTACCCGCAGCTACTGAGGATCCGAACGGATTAGCCGTTGCCAATGTACCGCCGGACACGGGTGCTGGCACGCCGCCCATTCCTGATGATTTAGTTGAGCTTCGGAGTTTACCAGGTGAGGAACCAAAAGTAAACCGAAATGGTTCTGTTAGCAAAACTTTCCGATGGTGCAAGACTGTCCTTTCGCTTAAAGTTCTTAAGCGGAGAGAAACTGACGGAATTAGTAGGTGTCCACATCGTCCTTTCTGTTCTTGAAGAGCTGGCCAAGATGCCCAACTTTGGAACTCTTGCTAAATGTGGTCAAATAAGTGGTATTGACTTCACTGTCGTATATGATTCTGATGTGATCCCTTTGATGGGTTTAGATGCATCTGAGACACGCTGAGTCTATTGCCAGCCGAGGGGTGAGGAGTGTGATCCTCACGCTGACACTGCAAATTTCAGGTAGTTTCTTCCTGGTCAGCTGGCTGAGCTCCGACGGCACAAAGTATAAACATCTGCAATTCACTACCGGGTTTCAGGGGACTGGAAGTGATCTAATTTGTTTAAACGATCACGTCCTCGAAGAGAGAGCTACGGAAGAAATGCCCTTATTTGTTTTTAGGATGAAAAGGCAATAAAATGACTGAAAATTCCTCGGAAGTGGAAGATGGATATTTTTGTGTAGGTCTACCATGGGAAGGTGACAAACTGAGGAGTCACTGTAATAAAATGGCGGCTTTGCGCCTCCTGATCCACCGTCGAAGGTCCTTCCCCTGCCAATTCCGGGTAGAAAGCTAAGGAGAGATGCGGAGCCGAAGGAAATATATTTGTCCGACATAAGAGAGGAGCCGCATCACAAGAGCATTCAGAGCGCAGAGATAAATGTGGAGCATGCTATCTGCTATATCTCGCCGTAGTTCACTCGAAGCAACCAAAGAAGCTAAGAGTGGTCTTTTACTGCTCCACTACTTATCGGGGTGAAACTCTGAACAGGCTTCCATTCCAAGGTACAGACGTCGTAATACGTCCAATAGATTAGTAGCTTACCACTATCTCCTGTATGATCTACAACCACCCATTCTGACACCGAGAACAGGTTTTACCATCATCCATGCCAGTAAAAGACCAAGAAGCACTCCGATTCTTGTGGTGGCAAGATGACGACACTTTGAAGAAGCCTGTAGAAGTTTGGGTAGCGATTATTCGTTCTCAGTCTGCTTCTTCGCCGTCCTGCCCAAGTTTGCCCACCGGGAAGCTTTGGAGTTATTTGGCCACGATTATGGTCCCGGTGTATCAGGCACGGTAGTGAATAGCCTTTCTGCAGATGACTGACTTGTTTCGACAAATAGTGGCACTGAAGCTTTGAAAATGGAAGAAGAATGGCAGTACTCGTCAGCTCGGGGAAGGTTTAACTTGACCGAGCTGGCGAGCAATAGCCGCACTGTCTTTAGTAGAATCTCATTTACGGAGTGAGACCATTCATTTAAGGAATTGGATGAAGGTCCTCCGAATCGGTGCGATTTGGAATAATCCTAGGACGTGGAACGTGCATGGTTCGTTTGCCATCTTCAGGGTCGAGATTCACTCGCGAAAAGAAGACTGACTTTGTCTCAGCTAGCAACAAAGTGACCTTTATGTGGGATTGGGCTCAGTTTCGCCACTGAGGAGTCTATTCCAGAAACTTTTCAAACTGGAATTTGTGTGGGGTCATCTATGCGGATTTGAGGTGCCTTGTCGGTGGAAACTGTGCAACTGAGTCATTGATGGAATGTAGCTGTTTCATGGCATGCCCTCGAGAATGAATCGGAGGCCACCATTGGGGTTCTCGTTTTGCTACTCACTGTAGATCGGGTGCGGTTCGGTGGCATACCTGCTTTTCGTAGGTAAGGGGGTGCCGTCGCTCTGCCTCATGATGATGGCCAAGTCAAGAGTGTTGCCTGTAGAACCAATAACCCTACCGAGTATGGGGTTGTATGGGGATGCGGTGGTTGTTCATTTGACACAGCTTGTCAAAGGGGTGTCAAAGGTGTTCCTTTGGACATGATCCGTGGTTTTCCCTGCAGCTCGAAAAAACATGGAAAGCACCCTACTTTTGTAGCCAACAGAACTTTGAGAATCCGACACTGTTCACTACGGGCACATTGGTGATACGGGGCTCAAAAGGACAGCCATTCTGACTTGGCTCCTAGAGGATTGGAGCTGTTAAGCGCTGACAGTAATTTATGGTTCCACTGGCTCAGCTTCCTGCAGATGCAACCTCTCGCTACTCCTGTCGGACATAAAGGTTTGCAGGCCCCAAAAGAATTATTGGAACTTAAGAAAAAGGCGACACTGAGCACACCGGCTTTGTCCTTAGTTTGCTTTTGTTTAGGACGGCTCTCTTCGTGGTACAAAAACCTCAGGTTAGTGGCGTGGATTCTACAATTCTAATACATGTAAGGTACCAGCCCGTAGTGGCTGTGCCTTGGGAGTTCTTGAAGGTTTCAGAGATCATGATTGGCGTAGAGCAAAGCTTAAGCTGATTCAGATGGAATCTTTTCCACTGGAAGTTGAAGTTTTATCTGGATTTGGTGCTTCTAGGAAAGTTCAAATGAACGAGAGGCGATTCAATAAATTCGGTCTGATTATCCATAACGCAGCGCTGTGTCGATGGGCGGTTAGAGCGGTTGAACTGACCGGACACTTTTAAACATCCCACAATTCTGTCAAAAAGCATCCCATAACGGTTTCAGTCGGTAGATATTATTTTGTGCTGGAAGGCCAACTTGGTTACATACAAGTTCTGGTTAAGTTTTGTGAGGGAATTTGGAACTTGGAGGGTAGAGCGGAGGTTTTTCGAGTTATAAGCAAGTTTTTACCAGGCAGAGGGAGCCGGCTGCACCATTTTATCAACAGATGGCACCCTTACCACTGCGGCTTACCTGCTTTTCTAGGTATACATTTTTTTCACCTTGGTGTCGATTACTTCAGACCTACTTGTGTTGAGATTGGGAAAGTGAACGTGGCACTTAATGGCAGCTAGCTTGCGAGCCTAAACCTCACGGCGGTGCACATCAAAGTAATGCATGTGCTTACTACGGGCTCTTTTTTCCAGGCTCCAATAGGGTACATGGCTAGAAGGAGGTATCCAGAAGTAATGTTTGGTGATAACTGCAGCGGTTCCAAGGGACTACAGGTCGAAATAAGTATTGGTCATCGAGAAATCTCAAAAAATAGCGTCGACAGTTTTTGTTCCAGCGTGGGTTAGAGCAGTCTTTCGGCCCGCCTTATGCGAGCCACAGGTGAGGCGTTGAGGGGAGGCTGATCAGGTTGGTTTGCGTAACAATACGAGTAATATCCTGTAGTCAGCTCATGAAGGACAGGACTGTTCCAACACTTCTGGCCCGAGTCACACGAAACACCAAAGGGGGATGATAAGGACCCAGAGGTGTTAGGGCCGAATGAGATTCCGTTACTCATAGATTGCAGAAAGCTGATGGGTTGCATGGATTTTCCTCAGTCGTGTATAAGGCTATGGGAAATGATCCACGTGTTGTCAGACTCCCTTTTGAAGTGATGTAAAGCGCAGTACTTGCCACTGTTATCAGGACGACACAGGTGGTCTACAGCTTGGAAGAGTAAAGCAAAGCGATTGGTTTTGGTAGGAATAGATTGTATTTTATGGAAGTGGTTGACCCTTGGAAGTGGTCGGGGAGGTTAGTCCAGAAGAAAATAACTTGGTTAAGGTGGTATTGGTACTCACGTGGTGCAGGAATGTAATACGAAGTATTCGCAAACTAAGATAGCTAGGAAGACTGGCCAGCTAAACGGGACACACTTTCAGCTTGGGTATATGCGCCCAATGCTCATCCATCATTCGTATATTTGGGCTAGTATTTTATGATTTATATTATTTGTTCCATTTGGGATTGATAAGCTGTGGGCAGTACACCTTTAGCGGTGACTTTATTGCTGACGGATTTCAGTTGAATCGTGATAATGGTGCGACGACGTCAGTTATAAAGGCTGGCTTATACTAAGCGTAACTCTGGTTCCAACTCAGGTCGGTGTTTCAGGCTGCCCAGGTCAGTTGTCTGATTGCATGGTGACAACAAGATGGACGTGTCCAGTATCTGTGATCGCATTTTGTTGTGTGCTCCTTCTAAGAAACTACGAGCGCGGGGAGACCGAGGAAGTGCTATTTTCTATCAGCCCCATGGTGCGGTCAAAAGCAGTCCATATTTCATTATTACTTTCATTACTATTACTTTAGTTGGGGAACCGTTTGGCGACTGGTGCAGATAAAATAACTCAGCGCAGCCTTCACATGGATTCCATGGTCGGTCGCCGTCTGGAGTTGATTCTGCCTACCCAGCAGGATCACCCAAGTGAAGCAGTGAAAAGTAGGACTTTGAGCATCTAAGAGCAACATGTCCCTTAAGCAAGTCAAGTTTCTGTGTTTTCTCAAAATTTTCCATCGACTCCCGTGCTAACTTACCAGTTCACTGAGTGGGTAACTAAGAGGTTGGCTGTTACTTTGATGATCATACAAATGACTTCCTACTACACCGATGGGAAGATGTATTCATTGTCACTGGCGCATGATGTTACCTATCTTTAGGTCACTGAAAACAGAATAGACTCCAGTTCAGCCACTGAATTTGCGAAGCATTATGAAGTTTGGAGTGATTCGTCCGACCGAGGTGTTCACTGTCGACGAGCAAATACTGTGAGTAGATCAAAGAAGGGTGTGTGGAAGGGGGTTTCAAGTGGCAAAAATCCCTACAAGCTCGTCCGACCCCACCGGAACACGCAGCACAGTCGAAATCTCACCATATAAACAGAATATAAACATGCGCCTCAGCAATAATAATGAAAACATTCCGTATCGTAACAATCACGGCAAACGTTCACAAGCATACAAACTGTACCACTTACAGTCTAGCTAACTACCCTCACTCTCCAACAGACATACTTTGCATGAGCGATGCAAAAACAGCCAGCTTGATGCTTGAGCCAAAGCCTCTCTTACAGGTGCATTCTTTCCGGATCACACTTCGATAGAAAGCCCTAGCGGCGACAGTGTGTGTCACAACTGTTGCTAACTACTATAACAACTTCTCCAGCTTTAGACCCCTCTTTTTCATCGGCCAACTACTATTCTGATGCAAAAACATGCTCGGATCTCCAACAGTTTTCAAAATGCTTCGGCTAGCAGTTGCACTCTTCTCGAGTGTCTGATAGGTACAGTTGTGCCTAGCGGGGATTCACTACGGTAGGCGTGACAGCTAGTTAGGACAGTGAACCTATCTACCCAAAGCAACGGCCGGTTTTTCTGGAGTGAGCCTACTTTTCATTTCCTGTCTTGCTGTCCATCACCGATTAACCAAAACATTTGGATAACCTGGCAGATGAAGCACCGCGGGGACTTTGGAGCCCTGGATTCCGGGGATCTGGAGACACACTGGCTGGAGCCGCGAATGCCGTGACCTGATTGTAACACAAGTGGGCTCCTAGAGGTAGAGGCGTACCACTGCAATGACGAAGCCAAACAGCCCGGGAATAGAAGCTCAAAAACCAAGCATGGTGAAAATGTCAGGGAACTGCCGTATATGGATGCTTTATTCAGCACAAATTAACAAAGAAACAGATAGTGGAACTACAGCCGTCAAAGACAAGCGCTTACCAACCATGCTTTGCCAAAGCCGCGAAGAGGCGTTCAAACGTTGCATAACTAGGTACAGGCGGGAGCCCTCATGAAGGCTGCGGCGGGTGGCTTGAAGCTCAGGAATGAGGATCGATCTGAGAAGAACACGCAGGAGGAAGAATTACCTACGAAGCTCTTCGAAGATACCCATGGGGAGGACCGAGGGGGACCACCGCTGTCTCTAGAGCAGCCTAGGATTAGTCCCATGGAGGAGCTCAAGATACCACTGGGTGATGTTCCAGGGGTTCTAGAGATACTTTATCGGGAAACCTTCACTACCAGAAGGCGTACAATCCGCGATCCTAAAACAGCCGACCAGGATATCCGCAGGGCATTTGGCCATGCTGTTCAGAAAATCCCTCAAAGAGGCACAATTTCCCGCTGAATGGAAGACTGCAGAAGTCACACCAATGCACATAGGCGGGTAAAGGTATTACACGGCAAGCTATAGGCTTCCTTGCCCATCACTGGTTGTCCTAAAAGTAGTAAAAGAGTCAGTATGGCTAGATTGGTAAGGCTCCTGGAGGGGAGTAACCCGTGGCAGGAGGACAACATGGATTCACCAAAGGAAAGCCCTGCCTCAGCAACCCCTGGAGCTTCCTTTAAGAGGCAAATAGGAGACTTGGCCAAGGTGAGGAGGTTGACATTTTTTATCCTGAATTTTGCAAGAACTTTGATAGCGTGAACAACAGACTATAGCAAAAGCTACGTGCGCTGAGTCGGGCTACAGGGCTAATAGGTTTTTTCGGTCTTTTTCGCGATCTTTTATTTTACGTGAATTCTCGGGACGCTAAGTTCAAAATGGCCATGGCCGCTAGAGGTGTATTGCTATAATCAGTGTTGGGACCAGTACTATAACGGGCATACGCGAGTAACCTGCATAATGTTCTTCGGTCACTGCGATTTATGTTATAAAGTGGCACGAAAATTCCGGGATCTGAAGCCACTCAGGTTCACAAGGATCTAGAAGCCAAAGTTACCCGGGAAGTAGCATGTGGTTTATCTTCGAACCTAGGGGAGTGCAGACGACTGCCGGCAGGTGGGTTCAGAGGGGTCAACCTGTTGAACCCGGAAAACCTGGAACCAGAAGACGGCAACCAGAGACTTGGGATGGTTACAGCCAAAAACTCTAGGTTGATGGCGCAGTCCCTGTCAGCGGCCAAAAACGCGAACAGAATCATATGCCGGCTTCAAAGAACTACGACTTCAGGTGAATCTAGGCTCATGCTTTGCATCCACAACGTACTGGTGCGGCCCCAAACTGGACTGCCTAGTCCAGGCCTGGGCTCCACAGCTGACTGGGAACACTCACAATTTGGAGAGGGTCCAAACGAGCTTCACTAAAACGATCTCCATTCTAAGGGGACTGCAATACAATCACCTACTAACATGGCTGGAACTGTCCCCGATCCAGCGCGGACTTGCAAGGGGGGGTGGGGGGGAAAGGCCTGACAGAAACAATAAACGGACTGAAAGGCTTGTCAAAAACGGACACGCCATTTTACGTCCATAACGGAGACTCCATCTCCCGAGGGCACGCGCCGAAGCCCGTTGAGCCAAGGGCCATCAAGTAAATCAGAATCCAGGCATTCTCGTGCAGAGTGATGCATAGCTGAAATAAACGCCGTTTTGAAGTATTGGCAGCAAATACTGACATCGTTCTTGATAAAATTTTGAACTTTGCGAGGACAAGTAGTTCTGGACTGCCAGTAGGATAGCGATAATACTCAGAAGAAGTTCCATCTCAACTTCTTTCCCTTTTCTTTATAATAATGTTTTATTTCGGATAACCTCAAATTATGTTGCGATGCAAGTTCCTACGTTACAGTTGGAAACGGAATCCCAGTTTCGGGAGGTTTGTGCAAATATACGCTTGAGATGGAGTGTAGGAGATAGCACTTATGTCAAACTTAATGGTAGCTCCCGGAAAATTTAGGCTCAAGGTCGAGTGTTCGAACTGGCTGGATCCAGGTGGAGCTTATCGGGGAAAATAAAGATACACTAGTGGTACTTCATGAAGGTGGTCGGGCGGAGAGCCGGACTGGATTGACGGATATTTGTTTGCCGAGACAAAGGAAAAAGAAAGCTTCTCGAGGAAGAAGTAAACTAGCAACAGAGATTTTCACTTTATGAGAAGGGTGAGGCTTGAGAATTGGGCGATCGAAACGGGTGATACTACAGATACAGAACAAGAAAAATCAGTCGAGGTTTACAATGTCAATCTTCAGTGACCGTGTACAGGTTGATTCATTGCGTGTTAAGCGGACAACACACCCGGAGCGGTGGCTAAATTGATGGTAAAGGAAGTGGCCGGACATAAACAAGCAAAATTTGAGTAGATGGCTTTACTTCAGAAGAGGAGAACGTAGTGCACTAACATGACTATGGAAACTGGCGATATGTCGGTGCGTCTTGGATAGCAACGATAGTGGCAGAAATGCCGCTCGCAAAAAAGGTGATCAATCAAATGGCAGGTGGGTACTTACATACAAATTTTCCTTGGCAAAAGGCTACACGTGGTGAAATGAGTAATTCAAGGGTCGGAAGTGTCCAAGACGATCTATCGGAGAAAGGCACCGGATAGGAAATACACAAGCCAAACGGTGAATAGATTTGTAAAGTTCCGCACCTGGATACGGGCGGAATGTATGATAAACCAAATGGAATGCGCACCTGAATCGATTTGTTAAATTTCAGAAGGGCGAATTATAAAGCTTCAAGAGTAAAAACGGGTACTGACGATGGATGGCTTCGAAAGTAGAAAAGGTGCACTGTCGTCAAACGTGATAAAGTGACATTTAGGAGACTACATAATGATGTTGACAGAACAAAATTCAGCGGTACAAAGGCCTAGCAGATGTGCGTACGTGGAACATGATACCTTGGAAGAATAGGTCATTGCAATGCCAAGGCTTTAAGTGCGCGAATAGAGGAATTGACAGAAGAATCAATCCTAGAATCACCGAGAGTTGGGAATCGCTGGAGATATACTTCGCAGCGATGAACGTAATGTCCATTTGGACTGAGAAATTCCTCTTCTGCTCACATTTTTGTACTCTATGACCAATTTTGGACTGCCTTCTCCAACCTTATTCATGCTGACACTGTTTTGTGGTCGAAATTTATTCTACGCTTGATGCACTTACTTTTTCTTTTTATGGTTGTGCTTTCTTACTGAGGTTACTTTGAGGACAGTTGGTACAACAGTGAGATGCACTGATTCAACGCAGTTTTGTTTTATTTCTCCTCGGTTTCACTTTCTCGCTCACGTCGACTGACCGTACACGATCAGCTTCTTTACGCTGATTTTGGCTGCCGCGCTCAGAAAATTGTCCTTTGGACCTGATTAAGCGTGTAAAACTTGTTCTATTTGTTTGGACTCCGGGACAAGTATTTATTATTTACCCCTTTTGGCCAATTTTTCGCCTTTTTTACAGAATTTTTTCCTATTTTTGACTACCTTTTTGACTGAATAGTGACTGAGGCTCACTGTCAAAGGTATGATCGTGTTTGTGTTTATATTTTTACTCCCTAATAGTACCGTAGAAATTACAGAGCAATCGTGTTATTGATTTGGGTTCCGCATCGTTTTGGGCTACGGGTTGCTTTGAGGCTTCAAGGTGCTATCCAGAACGAGTGAAGCTTATTAGTCGGTGAATCGTTAATTGAATCGTTGGTCAGGCTTTACCCGGACCAGGACGAGTTTTTGGTCGTTACAATGAGTACCAACCGAAGGTTGTGGTACTAAAGTGGATGACAATAATAATAATAGCCATTTTACCAATGCATCGTTTTAAGTAATAGGAAGGGGTGGGTTTTTTCCTGGAGATTGGATAATTTCACAGCTGTTCTGGTGAGCATTCCTACAGGAAACCTTGAGAGAGTGGACTGTTACCGATGAGCCAATAAAGTTATTTGGTTCTTAAATATGAGAGAATCGTGCACCAAGGAAAGATGATTTTACTGAGCAAAAAATGCTGTAAGTTGTGACGGCTACGTTCGAGGCGAGCGCGAGGTAATTTTCATGTCAGCTGGAGGGGGAAACAGCATTTTTGCAGCGATATAAACACACGAATAGTGTCTTTAGTTTTTTCATCCACAACCAACGTTGTGTGTGGGGCTGACCGAGCGCTCAACACTCAATCTGAAAACCATTTGTGGAGGCAAGAGGTGCAATCCATCAGCTTGTCTGCGCTCGCAAGTTTTTGCAGATGACCTGTGAATTAGGCTCTTGAGCAATACGCAGCCAACTTTGAAACGGGTCATGGAATCAAAACGCCATTATCCGCAAATTCTACGATACTAGAATAATAAATGAACAATGAAAAAAAAAATACGAACCCTGATTACGACATCGCAGGGACTCAGAAAATGAGAACCAAGATGCGGCGTGCAAGAGGGGAGTACACGCGTCACGCAGGTCCAGAATAGGATATGGCAGAACAGTGCGTCGGACGCGAACAAACAAAGGTGGGTTCATGAAAACAAACGACGCATAAAAACACGCAAAATATTCATATGGGCGAGTGATGTCACGGAAACATGAAATTGTAGTGTTTGTGGGGGTTTTCCACATCCGGTCGGTTCACCGCCCACCAAAAGCCTCCGGAACCTTAGAGTAATCAAAGGTTTGGAATAAGGTTACCGATTCTCCCTACCCATGTATACTCTGTTGTCGTTGCGCGTATCTAATGCCTCTGACGTCGGTATTGTACTGCCGATCGCACTTGATCCGGTGGCAATACCGAGGCGATGTTGCTCTGCGTCTAGAAGAACTGCTGATCGACGACGGGCGTGAACGGGGTAGTGTAGATCTGAAAGCATATGTGCCTCCTTAGGGAGAGCTGTCACGAACTGGCTGCTTTTGCTTGTGTGAGTGTGTGTGTTTGTGGTTGTCATGGGCGAGATCGCACTTTATTATATGATTTAATACCAACAGCTGCCGCCAACGAAGCCATCTTTCATAAAGTCATTGATGACCGAAGAATGGTGAGCACTACTGCATCTTGTTGGAAGTTACGGAGCAGAAACGTAATACATGCCTGTGCGTATGATTGAGTGCGAGTGTGTTTAGGCGCGCGAGTAAATCCTTACTACTAGTACACATGGGAAAGGTCTTCTATAAAGTATATGGTAAACGAGGAAAGGATAGCACCGTGACATGTTTTTTGGAGACTGTGGATCAGGAACATGTCTCATATACTTGCGTGATTGGGCTTGAGTGCAGCTGAGTGAGTTAGTACGTCATAAATTCTACCACTCACGGGAGGAGCTTTTAACCCCGTCATTGAAGAATTATGTGCAGTCTACTGGGGTTCTGTGGCGTCGGCTTCTCCGCCTTTAACCTCGAGAAGGCTAATAATGCGCACGTGTTTGGTTAGTATTCTGTAGGCGGTCTTTACTATGACAGCTCGTATCAGTTCATCTGGGCTTCTGAAAACTTCCATGAAAACCCACGGAAGGCCAGGTACTGATATAAGCCCGTCCGTCGGTGACCATCCTCACATCCCCAACCCTGAACAGTCTCGCTCTGGTTGGCCAAATCTGTCGAGCTTGCAGAGTCGGCAGGTACTCCCGCTGCCATCGCCCCGAAAACCCTGGCATTATAATTTGCCTGCTTTTATCCACGTAGGCAGCTATCATGAAGTTTAGTCGGACCTTGGAAACCCGCTTCCCACCCTAACATCAGTAAGTCTTTCGGGATAGCCGCCAGATTGGTGTGGTCGTAGTTGGCCACTGGAACCAGGGGGCGGTTGTTCAGAATTCCTTCGATCTCGGTCATGACGGCGCTCAAATTTTCGCTGTCGGCCGGATGCCTCTCGATGATTGACAGCAATATTCTCCAGGTGGATCTGATCAGGCGTTCCCCGTATACCGCCACGATTAATGGCCTGCTGGATGGGGAGGTTTGAAGTACCATCGTATACCATGGACCGCTGTTCGGTTCTGCAGCTCGTCCCTGCCTAAGCTTCGGTGTCGATGCACGAGTCCCCGACGGGCGCCTACGAAATGCAACCCATTATCGAAGTATATTTCCGCTGGTATGCGTCTTCATTTGACGAAGATTTGCAAGGCCAGGAGGAGGGAACGTTCGTCATTGGAGGCGAAACTTCTAGGCGTGACTTGGTGCAAGTCATGAAGTACCAGTATCGTTTTTCCAACCTCTTCCCTCACTTGATCCACAAAGGCCCCAAATGGTCCAGCCCGGTGTCACTGAACGGCCACCAGCCCGAAGTCACGCTATACTCTGGCAGCGGGGCAAAGTGTGTTGTCTCCCCGCTGCGGCATTGCGTCTCCTTCAGTGTACACAAAGTTGGATTACGCGTTCGATAGTCGTTCTTCCCCTCAGTGACAAAAGGCGCTTTCGGACCAAGCTTGCCAAGTGACTTTCCCTGGTTTGCCTTCCAACGGCGTGAATGTGTCGGAACAATAGTTCTGTCACATGTTGTCGAGCTGGCAGCCATACGGTGTATTTCGTGCCATCTATCCGTAATATTTCATTAGCGAGTTTGCGGTTTATAATAATTGTATATTTCGGATGCGCCCGAAGCATGCTAGAAGGCATGATCAGATGATTATAGTGATGCCGGAATGACAATTCACAAAAGGGTACAACAAGTGCATGCAGAGTAGCAAAGAGAGTGTTACAGTGAACTAAAACTGTAGTAATGCCCGGCAAATTTGAAGGTCAAGGTCGAATGATGTCAGTTGGTCTGGAGTACATGCATAAGTGGTATATGAAATAATTACCACTAGTGGAAATTCGAACATATTGAAAGGAAATGTTTTTGGTGCGCTACAGAATATGAGAGGCATATGGATAGAAATCTCGTCGAAGCGTTCGGTGAATTATTCACTTTACTACAGGTATGTCAAGAAGTATTAACATGGAAATATTTCAGTCTGCAAAGATGGTAGTATATAAAGTGGTGGCTGTATACTGGAGGAATCATATATGTTGCAAACAATTGCGTATTTCTTGGGAGGGATACTACCAGAGTGATGGTGGCAGGGAACGGCCGGAGTAAAACAGGTGAGCGTGCGGCAAGTTGTTAACTTTATGTAGGGTTGGTATGAAATGTCAAAGCGGAAGTGGAAGACTAATCAATATTGACCGTGTGGTTACATCCATTACACAGGTGTTCAGTTTTGCGAGAGGAAAGGTAAAGTAATCCACAGATAAGTGTACGTCAATAGATGAATGCTGTGTGGTATGTACCATGCAAAAATGACAGATCACTAAAACTGCCCAGGTATATCGCGGGAAGCGGCCGTGGATCAACGAATATAGAAATAAAATGTATCGGCCGGTGCAGATAGTGGTGTGATTTAGAGGCTGCATACGGGGTCAGTTTCGGTAATATAACACGAATGCAACATCTGGAAAATCAAAGGTCTCGATAACGGTGATGGTATAGTAAGTAGACGGTGAGTGTCACATTTCTAATGACCAATTTGACAGGTGTAACAAATGATGGGAACGGAGCGGCGATGCAGCATGGGAAGTGTACCAGAGACGTTCAGTCGTGGAGGGAACGTAGTGATCTAAAGAGCCCGAACACTCGATGCAACAGCATTGCGGATGCAATCGGATGGACCGATGAAGAGTGCAGGTAGTTACTAATTACTTCGCTGCCCACTGGAGGACTACTGAAAGATATGTCAGCGCCGGACGTTTTTTCTGGTGACCGATGAAGCAATGAACAGTGACAATAAAGGTGCCAGTGTTTGAACAGTATTAGCGGGTTCTAACACGGAGCGGGCATAATGACATATGGGATTAAAATGAGTTGTATGAATGCAGTGAGATCGAGTAGTCCAGGTTCAAGAAGTCTGATGGTGGAAATCTTGGGGAAAGCGATCGTGAGACGGGCGAAAATGAAGTTGTGTGTAAAACTCGTTTGTCCTGTCCAGCAAGAGAGGGTCCAAGTTATTCCTGGGAAGTGGACGGCTACAATCGTCCTTAGGGTGCAGGTTCTGAAAACAAAACGTTCCTAGCTTCCTTCTGGAGATGATGTTTTTTTGTCGATTGGTCCCACCTCCTCTGCCTTCTCGAGCTGTCGGATAAAAGCTCCTCGCTGTACCATCTTGAACAAATCCTATTCTGCTGCTCTTAATGCATTAGAGACTATCTGACCCAGTCCCACGTTGCTTAAGGGCGCACCACTTTCATGACCAGCAAATGTCACTTAAACTTGGTCAACCAAACAAATGAACGAAGTGTATTCATCCAGGAGAAAAACCTGAACAACCGTGGCAAAATGGCTGTCAATTCGGCTACCGTCGCCATCTAAGCCGCGCCTTCTATCTTTAATTTCAATTCCTGGGGGCTTTAGTTTGTACACGGGCCGGTCCTGTTTAGGCATTTGTAGGAACTTCGACCCTCACGTTCACGCGTCCAAATGCCGGAAGTTGGTGGCATCTCGGGAGAACAGATCGGCTGGGTAATCGCCAGGCTTGATATTTTTCCACTGGTTCATGGCAGTTTCGTTGTGGATGATCTTGAACCGGTTTGCAGAGAATGTACTAAAACGAATGCTGACGTTGGTGATGTAGCACAGCACTATCGTCGAGTCCGCGCAAAACTATCCGACAAAATATAGAAGTAGAAACATCTTTTTACCGTTTGCACCGCCCTTACTGCTGACGCGACAGCATTGAGCTTGAAGCGCGGGATCGCGACCGGTATCAGCGGGGCTACGCAGGCTTTGGCAAACAGGATCATCGAAGCATACAGTCTATCTCACGTGCATCATCGTCCGTTCGCCAAGGATCCGTTCTCGGCTTCGGAAGCGTCAAAAAAGGCGTACAGTTCTCTCGTCTGCGTTGAATGACTATAAGGCAAGCGCCGTGGAATCGACAGGTCTCCCAGTTTCTTAAGAGTGATCAGATGTTCTCATTTCAGCCAGTCTTATTGGTCCAATGGCTGGTCCCAATTGACTTTCTTACGAAATAGCCGCCTCAGCAGGACCCTTCCGAGTAACAACTAGGTAGTGATAAAGCCGACCGGATCGAACAGGCTAGAGGCATTTGAGAGCATACCACGAAGACTTTACTTTACTTTTATACGACTATCTCCTGCGAGAGGATAAGTCGGCTCCATGGATATCGCGAAGGTTTCGTGAATAACCATACAGAGTCGCGGGAGTAGGGTACGAAGCAGTGTCCCCAGCACCGTTCGGCCTTTTTGTTCGAGGTTGCACCTCTAGCCCTTGCACACCCAAGTGCAGACTGCAAGGCAGCAGGGTGTTCCCTGAGGAGCCGGTGACCTGCTGTACGGTTCGTTCGCCTCCTCTGGAATGCCGGATCAGGCAGTTGAATAGGTCTCCTTTGTGGCCGTTGGATCAGTAGATCTCGTCGGCCCATTCAGAAGGATCTGTCTTCACATGCCGAACACCGTCTCGCCGAGGTTTTTTAGACCTCGGTAACCCTCAACCTGGTTTAGCCCGCCTGTCGAGCCGTTTGCCGGGGTGTGGCCGCTGATGCATGCTTCAGCTTCGTGGAGCCACAGGTGAGAGTTGGGTGAATGATCGAGACCAAAGAGATGGAGGATGCCCCAAGGGACACGACAATCAACCAACTCAGAAGTGCTACTCCTCTCAGACACCCCATACCACGAAGAGTTACGGGTTGGAAAGAAAAGGTTATCTAGGAAGTAAATTCGTCCGTTTGTTGCATTCCATTATATTCCTAGAGTGGGTTCAGCAGGGAGCGGAGATCCGTCCAAATCTCCAACCCGTTCGGCCCTCTCGTG
The DNA here is from genome assembly GCA_948099385.1 of Fasciola hepatica. Classification (NCBI taxonomy): domain Eukaryota; kingdom Metazoa; phylum Platyhelminthes; class Trematoda; order Plagiorchiida; family Fasciolidae; genus Fasciola; species Fasciola hepatica. Next base: position 691,020 of record CANUEZ040000004.1, read on the forward strand.
GTACGGAATGCCTTCGAGAACTTCTGAGGCGTTCGACATCCATTTTGTTAGATGGATGCCGCCCTATTCTGCCAATCTTTTTAAACTCCTGAATTCCTCTAGGACCGAGTTTACATCATCGAATGACACAAGATAATTTTCGACGTAGAAATTTCTGCTGAAGCCATCTACCACCGACCGATAGACTAAATCCCCATGTTTGTTCGCAGATTCCCGAAGGGCGTAGTTCGCACAGAACGGCGATGATATGGCTCTGGATGTATGGACCGTCATCCTATAGTTTTTCACCGCGCTGTCCCGGTTGTTCTCTTGTCACCACAGGGAAAGCAAAGCATCTCACTCTCCTACCAGTATCTTCACCTGGAGAAACCTTTATTTGATGTCGGAAGACAAGGCCACTTTACCACGCTAAAACCGAAAACTTTCGACCGGTGGCCTGGTCCAGTTAGGCCCTCGTATTAGGCGATCGCTTACCGACTTGCTCTGGAACTTGGCTGCACAGTCGAAAACCACCCTCAGGTTTTCGGGTTTCTGAGGGTTGATAACCGGGTGGTGAGATAGATACCAGATACACTTTTCGGTGATCGCTGTTTGCAGGCACCATTTTAACGTGGCTAAGAGCTTCGTTTCGCCTCATTGGATCTGCATATCGTTCCCATAGATCCTGGTCTCAAGCGAAGCGTTCTTTCGGCAGAAGTAGTCTTTGCAGAGCATAGTTTCTGTTATCAACCACAGGGTCAGCTGGTGTCCGCCATGGGGGGGGGAACCTTGGACTGTCTTTAAGGCCTCTAGTTCCCAGCAGCGCCGTCCGTAGAGCGAAGTGGTCCTCTTGAGACAACGATAGTTCTTCGTCTCCGATGTCATGAAACTCACTTTTAAACAGCTGCTGCAGTTGACACCTGTGCGGTACATTTCCGCTGACACGTAATTCGCGGAACGACGTCCCTCTACTGGGCAATATAATATCCATCTTAGTGCTGTGCGTAGGGCTTGAAGTGCCTGGTGGTTGCCCACTCTCTGGCCGAGTACCCAATGCGCCTCTGGCACGTCGCAGCCGATGAGGAGATCCTCTTCGTCGTCTTCCCAGTCTACAACGGTTACATCCTGCAGGTGGGGCCATTTAGGTGAAATTGCATTCACCAACTTTTGTGCTCGCACGAGGAGATCAGCTAACGTGAATGCCTCCATTGATACAATTTTCTCGGTAGCTTCCAAGGAGGTGAGCCGTAACCTCAACTAGCCTGCAGTCATTGCTTGTGTTCCGCCCACCGTGCTCACTGCTAACAACGTCGTACTTTTGGCGAGCCGGTGTTTATCGGCAAGCCGCTCCCACACCAGTGTTCTCTGAGGTTCACTTTCGACGAAAGCCAATGCTTTGACCACCCCAGTTGTGGCCACCAGTTCCATGGCAACTACCCATAAACGTACTGGTTTACTGGCAAACCGCGAAGTTGATCAAATCACACTGGGCTTTGTGCTCGCCTCTGCTGTATTTTTTCTCGCCTGGTGTAATAATCGATGGTGTCTGCACGTGCAGCCCTCGTGACCACATCTGTTCCTTATTCTACAGGCTGCCACCCGGTGCGCGGTGTTAAGACATAAATAGCACGCTGCTGTCATCCTTGCTATTCCCCATTGTTCGTCTATTATTGCCTTGATGAAATTCGGGCATTCTAATAGCCCATGGCTAGCGTTACAGGACCTACAACTTGGATGCGCTATGGCATCGCATGAAATGGCATGTGCACTGGTCCAAGGCTGATATTTCGGCTGTTCCCGAGCAGTGGTTTGAACCTGGCTAGTACTAGACTTGTTTGCATGGCTGCTGTCCCGGATAAGTCGGCCAAATCTGCTGTCAACTACCTTGGTTTTCTTGTCCAAGTATTCTGTCAGGTCTTCGGAGCTATCCTCCCTGTCGCCTCGGCTTATGCCTTCCGCCCACCGACCCTGTAGTTCGGTAGAGGATTGACGGACTATGCCTTCCAAGGAGTGCATCGCATCTAGGTCAGCCCTGTTACCTAAATGGTCGAGGGCTATTGAGCAGTTCTGCCTTTCGATCGCCAGGTTTGCCATTGTGTAGACATCGCCGTTGGTTCTTTTTGCCTATAACATCACGCCCTTCATCAAATTACGGACTTCTTTGAACGGCTGGACGAACAGGTGCCCCAAACTCTACCTTGCTCGTGTTAAGTCCTGTTCCGGGTTGGGCAGGGTACACTCATCGATAACTTCTCTTGCTTCGCCACTACCGTAAACGGTTGAACAGGGAAGCCTTTGTCAGCGGCCTGTTATCATATTTTAGACAAAAGTTTTAAACTGCCCAGTAAACTTGCAGTAGTGTTCTTGTCGTCCATCAAAATCCTTCAGTTCTACTCTTGGACAATCGATCGATGGTGTTTTATAGTCGGTGACCGGCGTGGAATTTCCTATTTTATTGTGTCCTAATTTATCGGGAAGGTCGTAGTCGCTGGTCTCATGCTCACGCTCTTTCTGTATGCACTTCTATTTTGCTTCCTGGGCCTGTTGCCTAGCCGATATCAGCTGTTGTTCTAGGTCTAATATCTTCAACCCATATAGATCAACATCCTTACGATCTATAATGCTCTCAGTAACACATGAGCTAGCACCGACAGAACTAGGTGATCTGAAGTTAAATACAGAATCAAAGGTACCCAAAACCTCTGTAGCGACTCGCCGTATTACTTTCTGTCCAGATTCCAAAATGTTTGATCCTTTTCTTGTCATTTTGCGTGTTTCTCGTTCCAAATTGATCTATTGAGTATTGTAACACACGTTTGATCAATGCGTGGCCAAATTCGCAACGGATCCCGAAATCAAAAGGCGATTATCCGTGATGTTTTACGATACCAGATTGGTGAATGAACAATGACACCAAACAGGTACAAACCTCAATAGTGAGATCACAAGGACTTAACAAACGAGAAACTGAGTTGCGGCATACGAGCGAGGAGCACATGCGTCACGCAGGTCCAGAACAAAGATATGACAAAGTAGCGCTCTGGGTGCGAACGAACAATAGTTAGTCCATAAAAACAAACATTGCATAAGGACATGTCAATAGTGTAGGCAAGTGAGTGATGTTAAGAAAAACATGGAACTGCAACGGTTTTATGGGACTTTCCACGACCGGTCGTTACACCTAACAAGCATTACCTGGCAGTCGCCCCTCTGATCCATCCATAGACGTGAAAACCCTAAACCAGGCCTCCTATAAATGAGACCATACCGTATCCTACGAACCACTGCCATGTAGCCCACTTGCCAATCTCCCCAGTCCAGTTACTACTCGAACTGTTGACACCCTCTTGGTTGACAACCCGGCTGTCGGAAGCTTACTCGACCCCACTAGTTATTCGCTGCCCTCAAGCAAAGCCCTGGCTCCTTATAACCCCAGAAACACAGACAGAGTTTCTCTCCTGCTGCGGAATTTTCGTTTGCTGTTGACTAAAATTTTCGACTGAGAAAACGCGTACTTGCTTCTGGCTTTGACATTTTTCGGGTTACAGAAACATGGTTAGCCGGCCACATCCCAACTGACGTTGTCTCATTGGTAGGCCATAAATCCTTTCGAGTAAGCAGAGTGAACTGCCGAGGCGGCGGTTGTTTTGCATACATTAAACATAAATTTACCGCCACCTTCCTACACCACCCGGTGCTCGACTGTACCCCCGGTTCCTTTTGGCCCTCCGTCCAAATTCCTGAAAACCCGTTGCATATTGGGTGCTTCTACCGAGCACCTACTTCTAGCTACTCTGAATTTCCGCAGATTATTTTGGCTCTGGAGTACACTTCTGATCTATCCTCGGGTCCTAATATCATAACAGGAGAATTTAACACTCCTGTTATTTGTTGAAATACAGTGACTGCTCTCCTTCATTTATCCGATATCCTTTTAGGCCCCCACGCTGCCGGATGGACACAGCATGTCTCCACTCCAACAGGGCAAAACAAAAATCCTCGACTTGGTCTTCACCCGTGGCCTCAGAGGCATGAACGTCTCCGTCACACAACACTCTTTGGCTAGTGACCACAAAATGGTCACATGTCACTTCACCGTTACGCAAGAATCATACCTGTCTTAAATTTTCGAAATCCAAAACCAAAACACCAATAGACTGAATAACTAGGCCCAGTTGCCCACCTCCCCCTGGGGCATTGCCTGGTGCGAGTTCTTCTTAACATCTGATCCCCAAGGATCGGCTAATGTGTTCTATGCCAAGTTGCTATCCTCCGTAAACCGCTTGACTTTAACCGTTAAGCATATTAGAGCCGAGACTACTAAAACTGAAGGACTTCGGCAAAAGAATTGTAAGCTCCGGAAAGCATACCTCAGTAATCGAGATTTCTCTCTGACACTCAGAATAAGCCGACTCTGCCGTGACCTCTATGCAGCAACCGAGAATAAACTAGCGAAGCAAGAAAGGACTGCGCTACAACAGCCCCGTAGTTTGAAGCCCCCCTCAAGACAGCTAGAATCTCGCAACTAGCGCAGCACTGGAAAAATGTCCAATATACACCTGAAATGGCACCCACTTTGATTCGCCAAGGGAAATGGCTGAGGTTTCCAACCGCTATTTTGCCTCAGCTATTATTACAGACACTAACCCTCCGACACTCTGCTATCCAAAGCTTACACAGGACGCGATATCAGCCATAGCATTTACCGTGGCTAACATCGGGAAATTCCTAGCCAAAACTGAACCCTCCTATCATTTAGGGCCTGATGACTTTCCGCCTGCCCCACTTCGGTTTTTGGGACCCGACACAGTACTCCTATTGCTGAACATTGTTATATTATCCATGTCGTCCGAAATCTACCCGGTTGAATGGGAAAGCGTCCCGAATAATACCACGTCACGAATATGTTCTTTTGCATGACAACGGGATCTTCCGCCCCATAAACCGCACTTCGATTTTTTCAGGTCTATGGAGAGGATTGTAAAGGACTAGCTTGCATATTTCCTGACTTTTCGAAGTCTTGTCTATCCAGCTCAGCATGGGTTCCTAAAGTTCCGTTTGCGCCTCGCGTGTCAGATGGACTTCCTCAATTTAGTCATTTCCAAAGCCGACAGCGACAAGTCAGCCATCGTCATCCTTCTCGGTATGACTGAAGAGCTCGACCGCGTAACTCAAAATCGATTACCGTCAAAAATAAATCCTACGGAGTCGTCGACCTCCTTCTGTCCTGGCTATCATCTTACCTCCCATTACGTTCTCAAACGGTCATCGTGAATGAGACATCCTCTTAGCTTAAAAAATTGCCAGCGGAGTCGTACACGGTAGCCTTTAGGGCCCTTCCTTGTTCCGCGTGTACATGAATGACGCCTTCCAAGTAGAGCTTCATGGTATCACATTCCCCTTCGCTGACGACATAAAGATATTCCATACTTTTAAGGCAAACATCCTGCACTCAGCCCTTAGTAATATTCTTGCAAACTTCAATTCCTTTCATCAATAGTTTACTCAATGTCTGATGAAGATTTCGGCAGCTAAGAGGTCTCCTCTGTCACACAAATGCCACGTTCCACCTGGCTCCCTCAAAATAAGGTCGTCCAGGTGCCCAGTATTAATGAGGTTATTGTTCAGTAGATGAGTTTTCAGCTTAGTTTTCATCAGTCTTTCTATAATTCGGGAAACTATAGGGGTGTGTTTCACTGGTCGATAGTTGGTTAAGTCCTGGCTTGAACCTTTCTTAGGAATTGGGATAATATTTTCACGACATATTTTGCATTCCCATGAGCCACCACCAACCAACCCGGATTCGAAACCAAACCGTAATTGCCGTGCGAACCATTATAATTTCGGTCGAGTAAAACTAACACTAGCTGTGCTGGTTTGCCTCTGACGATTTTGACTAGCTTTCTTGACATTCGTGTATAGTTCATTGTTTTGAGTAACGTTGTACACCATGATCATGCGCTTGCGCGTGCGTCTCGATCATGGTCGAGAAATATACCATTATTATTATTATTAACTGATGTTTTCCAATAGGAGGGGAAAAGGCTACTGCTCATAGATAAATTAAAAACCTTTGACAGCAAGAATGAGATATCAGTGCCACCTAGGCTAAAGGTAGCCGGTGGTACGGCATCTGGCCCGGGGTGGTATGACCGCCTAATTTTAGTTAGCTGTACTGTTAAGTCGTTCGGGTGAAATGTAATCGCTGATAACTGTGCAGATGTCAGCGGCTCAGCGTGATATAGGCATGGGGAGTCATCGGCCGTTAGAGACGAAGCAAAATAGGCACTGAATGCCTCGGAGATCTCTTGGGAGTTCGTTATATAATTGTTGTTATATATAATGAATGAGATAGAAGGATTGCACTGACTGTTTCTCAACTTCATCAGCTTAGATAAAGCTTCGGACCTCTTGGGGTGACTCAGCGCCCTTAATTCCTGTTTTTTACTGAGGAACATTTCAATCAATTTCATAGAATGAGATAAACGGTTCATTTGCAAGAACAGCGAAAAGTCTGTCGAAATAAGGAATTTGCGTTGCAGCATAGAAAGCTTATGCTTTAATCGACAAAAACTGTTTGGTTTATCTCGCCCAGGTAGACCTTGGGTTGGGGTGATTAGGTCAAGACATGCATTTAGTGTGGAGTAAAGATGATCCACCACGGTATGCAAGTCATCAGATAAAAAACGTATCCCAGTTCTGCGAGCGAATGAGTGAGGGTAATTGATTCCAGCTAGCTTGGTGGAACGGTCTTTTAACGGTTGGTTTGTGGACGGTTCGTGTTGGTACTGAAAACTCATTTTACCGGCAAGTGGTCACAACCTGGGATGCTGTTCACGATAGATGTGCGTACGCGAGATAATCCTGCCGTAAAAATGAGATCAAAAATGCTACTGTCTCTAGTTGGGCACATCACATGTTCAGTCCATCCTCCTAAACGAATGCTGGTCAAGAAGTGTAGTAAGTGATGTGGAGCTTTCAAAGTGGACCAACGTATGCTTGGTGCGTTAAAGTCGCCGGCCACCGGTTTTGGGCCGGGTATGTCCGCAACAACGTTTAACGCCTCTATGATAGGCAGAAAGTCGTTTTGACTAGTATTCGGGGGGCGGTAGATGCAACTAACAATGAAGTCAGAACATCCTGTAGTGACCTGTAGCCAAACTGAATCCGGCAAGTTATCGAGTATGGGGTGCTGAAATATTTTCGCTCGCATGTTTTGTCTTACATATATAAGACAGCCTCCCCCTCTCTGAGTGAGTCTATTTTTCCTGAAAGCTTGGTATCCGGTGATAGCGATATCCTCGTTTGGAATGTTGTCTGTCAACCAGGTTTCGGTAATTAAAATAAGGTCGTAATCAGACGTGAGCAGTAATATACGCAGCATTCGCATCTTATTCACTATTGAGCGTGCATTCAGCATAAACAATGAGAACCGTTTAGTGGAGTCAAGGTTAACGTTAAGATCTTTATAGGATTCCGACATTGCATTTGATGAGGGCGGATCGGCTGGCGCAGTCAGTATTCCTTGAGATGGAGTAGTCGGTAATGTGGATGGTGAAATAAGCTGAGTAGAAACACTTGGCTTTGCAGTCAGCTTGGTTGTTAAGCTAGGCTGGGTATGGCTAGTACTGATGAGATTCGTTAGATTGGAAGGATGTCGGCGGTTGATAAGTCTACCTAGTGCGGAACAACACTGCGAAAGATTACTATCGAGTGCTTTACTATTGGTAGATACTGGTGGCTGGGACGTAGACATATAAGGAGGGAGGGTTAAGTAGCTGTTAAGTGGGAAAGAAAAAGGAAGTGTAGTAGCCTCAGGTATCTTTGCACCTGCCTTAATACGGGGGTAACACAGGTGCCCTCTTGACATCAGTAATTTGATGGGCTGTAACCTGGAGGAGGAATGTGAAATGGAAGTGAGATATACGGGTGTTGGTTGGCGTAGAGACTGGGAGGTCATGGGTACTGTTGTAAGTGGCCTGCGGTAGAAAAGGGATTCAGGGTGGGTGAGATATGCGAATGATAAAAGGAAAGAGATTCATGTGAGAAAATATTACTTAGGCTACGATAAAGGTTATGTAGAACACTAAAGTAATCGTTTGGTATGAATGGTGGCTTTGTTGAAGAGGTCCGGAGGTCAGTTGTACCAGCCTGATGAGGATGATAACCAGGTGTAGAAAACGCGATACTGGTTGGAATGTACGGTGCAACTAGTGGTTGGTGGTTTATATTGGGGAGATAGGTCTTGAATGACGTTTTCTCGTCCATCGTTGCACTCAGTGTTGCCTCGCTTTGGGTCCTTAGCCGTTGGAAGTGTGGCTTGGTGAGTAAGTTAGGATTGACCGTAGTGTCAACAAGGTGCAGTCTGCCTAGTAATGGTGTTTTCACTGGTTTGGGGGATGGCCCAGGCACTGTAGATTGCAGAGTGGCTATTGGAGCCGAGTGGAGAGATGGCAAAGAAGAATTTAAGGTGACTCCTTTGATGGGTTGGGGATTTTTGGGCACGGCTGGTAAGCCAGTTAGGCGGTTCGCATCGTCATAGATCGTGGCCGATGTTTCAGTGATAGGTAATGGTGGAATGGAGTTAGTCAGCCCAAGAGGGGACAGCTTGCCAGGGGTAAACTCTATGCTTCTTGGTTTCTTAGGCGCTGGCTGGTGAGGTGAAGTTGAAATGTATATATCTAAATCGACGTCAAACATATGGAATCAGTGTTATCGTGAACATGAAGCCGAATTGATATTGCATGCATTTTGCGCATCGTCAGACTGAGAAGAAGCGGATAGTTGAGGGCGTACAGTTTTTGACGAAGCTGAATGCGTGCTGGTGGACCTGGCGAATTCCCTTTGTAATGGGGTTTTGTCGGCAGCAATCGTAATGTTCTTGAACGGGGATCTCAATTCGACGGTGGATTGGCTCTTAAAGAATTGTTTAGCGGGTTCCTCTTCAAAAACATTTGAACTACACTGGACAGGATTTGTGTTCAATGTTCTTTCGTAGCCGAAAGCACTGGCGGTAGTGTGTCATATTAATAGAACTTAAAAGGCTACGTTTTACTTTTTCAACAGGGATTCTGTCGAGAATAATAAATACAGCAGCATGTTTTGAGTTGCTGATTCTTCGAACTATTTCCGAGGCAATGGCGTCTTTGAAGCGCCCAGCCGTGACTAGGTCTATGGTTGACGGATTTGTTGGAGGGTCAGAGATGTAAGTGAGCGGAATGAACTTGGATAGGGTCGTATCAATCAAATAAATGTGGCTGCTAAGATTAAGGAGATTGTGTTCTATGGTCTCCGCCCTTTTACTTGCCCCGCCAAAAACATCGGTCAGGCAAACGGAACAAGGATTCAGTAGGAGTTTTGCGACTTTCGACTTTGCGAGTACTTTTGGTCGGATGTTGGTACGACCAACCAGTGAGGATGCGGTTTATTTAGCTGGTGGTTTGGGCATTGCAACACTGAAAGCGATTGCACTAGAGAGCTGAATACACAGAGTAGTCTTACGTTCTCCAATGTACAAGCTTACTGAAATAAAAACGTGTAACTCTGTGGCTCAGGATCAAAGAAACTTAAAACCATGGAACTGTTGATAATGAGTCTCTGAGAATAAACGAGGGCTTCTTTCGGGGAATATGTTGAATTGGGTGGTAGACTGCCACACAATCGCGCACGATGGTGCCAACTTTTTCTTATTTTAGACACAAGTTTTTCTCAGTTCATATCCTGGGAAGCGGTTCATAGACTTCTTTTGCAAGAATTATTAAATTAGTTGTTTAGATCAAGATTTTGTGTCTGGAGGAAATCCCTGGAAAGATTTGGAGTTATAGGACCACACTAAAAAGCCGTAAATTTTTAGTGTTACTCTAGATAGCTAAGCAAAAACCATACCGATTTAAATCGTTAAAGGAATTGATGTGATGGTTCGGTTATTCCCGTGAATTGTTCGAGAATCGACAATGGTTTCATAGATGGAGTCGCCAGAAATATTTTTAGTTAGGCTTCATACCTAATTTCCCAGAAAGGTCTTGTGCTGATACTTTACGATCTTACTGTGGGGCGGCGTCAAGGAACAGACGATCACCAAAAGAGTTTGGCTAGCTAAGGAACGCTGGGTATTTAAGGGGTGGGCTCGCAAAGGGCTATTTATAGAAGTGATAGATCTAGACTTCCAGGTAGAGGGCTTTGTAGATTTCTCTCGGTAATAAATTACGGACGCACAATAGTGTGTCTCAGTTATTGTCACGGGCAATATGACGCTTTGGTGTGGATAAATTTTGCTACTAGATGTGACCCAAAATCAAGCCCTAACGACGGAAAAAGGAAAAATTGAGACAACCTGATTCATGCGCTAAGTTGACGAACTGTATGACCTGTATGGGTGACTTCCTGAACCTAATAACTACGGCACTAACAGTGGTAAATCAGTGATCGTAATCCTCCTTGACATGACTAAATCCTTCGATCGAGTATCCCACAATAGGCTCATGGCGAAGGTGAAAACCTACGGAATTGTTGACCCGATCCTGAGTTGGTTTTCATCATATCTAACATCCCGAAAGCAGGTGGTGGACGTCCATGGCAGTTTATCATCACCTCGACCAGTTACTAGTGGAGTTATTCAGGGTAGTGTACTAGGTCTCTTACGTTTTCTTATATATGTTAATGACATTTTCAACGTCATCACACACGGGGCTGCGTTCCTTTTTGCAGACGGCATAAAAAATTATGTACTCCTTTGAACCTGACACTATAGCTTCTAACACTGCCAGCATAACGAGCGATTTACTATCACTAGACTCATGGAGAAACCAATGGTCGATGAAATTCTCCGCTGCCAAAAGTTGTATCCTTATGTATAAGTGTCAGGTTCCTGCAGGAAAGTTTAAAAGTAATGATCAGTTCATCCCCAACAGTCCGGAGGTAAGGGACTTGGGATTACAATATTATAGAAAAAAGGCACGATAGCGAACAAGCTCGTTTTCGGTAACTTCATCCTCTGGCTAATACAGTTACATATATATACGATCGGAACGCATATTTTCGGAACAAAATAGAGGGTATTTACAGTATCAAATTAAGATTGGTTAATCAATATTGTAGGTGTTTTGCGGTTCGGAAAAGGGGTGGGAAGTTGGTTGTTCGTGGTTGGGAAAACTCGGTGTAAAGAGTACATTTGGGGTGGGTTGGCTGCTTCCTGTCACGACTGAAAGGTCGCGGTCGAGGTCACCATGATTTTGTCCCCCATTTTCCGATCGCGGCCAGGGTAGCTGCAGTGATTTGACAAATCGCTTGTGTGAACAAAGCGATGGATTTAACAGCCTGATCGCTACTGCCTCCGCTGCTCCCAAAGTGATTTGGCGAACGATCTTCGAAGAATTCACAGGCACTTTGTAAATTATCTTGAAGGCTTCGTTGTCTACCTGGTGCCCTGTCTCGGCAAGGTGCGCTACGATTGCACATGGACAGGCCTATACACACATTTTGCCAGTTTCGTGCCTCTAAAACGCAAACAGAACTTAGTCCGATCCCTAGCGTCTCGCATACGAAAGATCTGTTCCGAGGAAACAGTGAGTGAGGAATTACATCACATAAAACAAACATTACTAAACAACGGGTATCCGGAACGTTTCATTCAAAAGAACATTTCGGAAGTACCCAAGCGACCATTGATAATCACCGCCAAGAAGAAAGAACTGCAGATGCAACTTCCCTTCAAAGGAGATGTTAAATGCGAACTACTAGTTCGGCGCCTAAGGGATGCAATCGCCCGTACATTTCCCGCCGCTACTCTACGCGCCCACTTCACAAGCCGGTCAATGATTTCTATGAATCTCAAAGACAAAATGCCTGTCCTTTCCTCCTCTATGTTAACCTATTCATTTGTTTGCTCATGTTCGGCAAGCTAATTAGGCAAAACGACACGGCAACTGTCCCAGAGAATCAAGGAACACAAACCAGCTTGGCTGAGGACAGGAACTAGAAGAACCATAACTAGTGCAGTCGTAGCGCACCTTGCCGAGACAGGGCACCAGGTAGACAACGAAGCCTTCAAGATAATTTACAAAGTGCCTGTGAATTCTTCGAAGATCGTTCGCCAAATCACTTTGGGAGCAGCGGAGGCAGTAGCGATCAGGCTGTTAAATCCATCGCTTTGTTCACACAAGCGATTTGTCAAATCACTGCAGCTACCCTGGCCGCGATCGGAAAATGGGGGACAAAATCATGGTGACCTCGACCGCGACCTTTCAGTCGTGACAGGAAGCAGCCAACCCACCCCAAATGTACTCTTTACACCGAGTTTTCCCAACCACGAACAACCAACTTCCCACCCCTTTTCCGAACCGCAAAACACCTACAATATTGATTAACCAATCTTAATTTGATACTGTAAATACCCTCTATTTTGTTCCGAAAATATGCGTTCCGATCGTATATATATGTAACTGTATTAGCCAGAGGATGAAGTTACCGAAAACGAGCTTGTTCGCTATCGTGCCTTTTTTCTATAATGCAATGGGATTATTCAGTGAAATACGCAGTCGATTACAATATTCTTGTACATTTAAATTCTCCGAACATTCGGCCGTGCAGGTTGCTAAAGCTAGACGGCTAATTGGTCTGATCAATAGAACCTCCGGGCTTCAAGAGAGCAAGCTAAGCATTTTTGAAACTCATGTCAGACCACTTCTGGAATATTGCACTGTCGTCTTTTCTAACATGCGGCAGATTGACAGATTTGCAATTGAGAATGTACAACGTAGATTTACCAAACAACTACTAGGATATTCCTCGCCTTTAAATTATATGGAAAGGTGTGAAATATTGCACCTAGAGCCCCTATGGCTGCTCCGTCTACGAATGAACCTGTGTTTCTTTTGCAATATTGTAAACCGCACATCTTGCAATTCAGTCCCCTAGGTCAAAACTCCCTCCAACTATTCTTTACGACTTAGGGACTCTATGGTCTTGATTCCAGTATCCAGGACTGCGATGCGGTCAAACTTCTTTATTGTTAAATATTCTTCCCTCTGGAACAAACTCCCACCTCAACTTAGGTCAATGTCTTCGGCCTTCTTATTATTCAAAAAAGGAATAAATAAACATCTAACTGTCCAAAAACTCATCCGAATGCATGATCCCTACATGTCTATTACCCCAGCCTAGGAACTGGGCCTGGGATACTAACCAAAAGCTTAACAACTTTGTTCAGTAGACAGTTATTGCCGACGGATGGTAAGGAGCATCCTGTATTATAGTTAGCAAATAAAAGCAGTCCAACCTATACTCCATGACTGTCAACAACACACTCTACGTGTCTGTTTAGCCACTTCCTATTTTCAGCGCTTCTGACCACGACCCCCTACTGGCCACCGTTACTCCGGTGGTTCTTTTTTCATGCTGTCAGATTTTACCATAGTTGGTTAGGTCCATTTTTATCAGCTGCCGCCACGTATAAGAGCATCTATAGTGCCAGAAATTCCATAGCAGCATATATGATATTGTCCTTAAGGTACCAGTCTCATCCACGCTTCAACTATTTACTCACTGAGACCCCATTTCAACACACGAGATTCCAGGCCTTGTTCTGATGAACGAATCGCCACAATCGATGTGGTCTTCCATAAACCATTCGTCGAACTACACATAAGTGTTTGCCCCCGGTGTCGCCTATTCTCGCCTCCTTGATTTTTTGGTATTTCTCACTAAGTCTCACAATAGTTAGTCGCTAGTACCGGTCTTCTTCGCTTTCCGTATGTTGTTTAATCCAAAAAACCAGACCTCAACGTCACAACCACCCATTTATGTTACTGGCATGATTTTGGTGTTCTGTCTTTCTCCCCTAACCCACAGCTGGTAGAATTGCCAGACTGCAGCCTTCTCCGTTTTGTTTTCAGAACCTGCACCCTGAGGACGATTGTCGCCTTCTTCATCCCAGGAATAACTTGGAACCTCTCTCGCTGGATAGAACAAACGAGATTTACACGCGACTTCATTTTCGCCCGTCTCACGATCGCTTTCCCCAAGATTCCCACCATCAGACTTCTTGAACCTGGACTACTCGATCTCACTACATTCATACAACTCATTTTAATCCCGTATGTCATTATGCCCGTTCCGTGTTAGAACCCGCTAATACTGTTCAAACACTGGCACCTTTATTGTCACTGTTCATTGCTTCATCGGTCACCAAAAAAAACGTCCGGCGCTGACATATCTTTCAGTAGTCCTCCAGTGGGCAGCGAAGTAATTAGTAACTACCTGCACTCTTCATCGGTCCATCCGATCGCATCCGCAATGCTGTTGCATCGAGTGTTCGGGCTCTGCAGATCTCTGCGTTCTCTCCACGATTGAACGTCTCTGGTACACTTCCCATGCTGCATCGCCGCTCCGTTCCCATCATTTGTTACACCTGTCAAATTGGTCATTAGAAATGTGACACTCACCGTCTATTTACTATACCATCACCGTTATCGAGACCTTTGATCTTCCAGATGTTGCATTCGTGTTATATTACCGAAACTGACACCGTAGTCAGCTTCTCATTCACACCACTATCTGCACCGGCTGATACATTTTATTTATATATTCGTTGATCCACTGCCGCTATCCGCGATATACCTTGGCAGTTTTATTGATCTGTCATTTTTGCATGGTACACTCCACCCAGCGTTCATCTATTGACGTACACTTACCTGTGAATTACTCTACCTTCCCTCCCGCAGAACTGAACACCTGTGTAATGGATGTAACCACACGGTCAATATTGATTAGCCTTCCACTTCCGCTTTGACATTTCATACCAACCCTACATAAAGTTAACAACTTGCCGCACGCTCACCTGTTTTACTCCGGCCGTTCCCTGCCACCATCACTCTGGTAGTATCCCTCCCAAGAAATACGCAATTGTTTGCAACATATATGATTCCTCCAGTATACAGCCACCACTTTATAAACTACCATCTTTGCAGACTGATATATTTTCATGTTAATACTCCTTGACATACCTGTAGTAAAGTGAATAATTCACCGAAAGCTTTGACGGGATTTCTATCCATATGCCTCTCATATTCTGTAGCGCACCAAAAACATTTCCTTTCAATATGTTCGAATTTCCACTAGTGGTAATTATTTCATATACCACTTATGCATGTACTCCAGACCTTCAACCGACATCATTCGACCCTTACCTTCGAACTTGCCGGGCATTACTACAGTTTTAGCTCACTGTAACACTCTCTTTGCTATTCTGCATGCACGTGTTCTACCCTTTTGTGAATTGTCATTCTAGCGTCACTATAATCATCTGATCATGCCTTCTAGCTTGCTTCGGGCGCATCCAAAATGTACAATTATTATTATTATTATTATTATTATTATTATTATTAATAAATGGTCGGCCGATTCCCACTGCTCATGTGGTAAGAGATCTGGACCTGCATTATTCGTGTTCCTTCAACTTTCATGAACGGGTATTGACCCAAATTGGCAAGGCAAGAAGGGTGATTGCACTTATCCTCAGAACATACCGTACTCAGGAGAGCAAGCACCCGATATTCAAGACACAAGCCAGGTCGATGCTGGAGAACTGCCCTCTGGTCTTTACCTTGATGCGAAAGGCTGACCGGGTCAACATGGAGAAGGTGCATTGGTCCTTTACTAAAAAAATGCTTGGCCCCCCTTCAACCCCAAGGCTAGGTGTAAACTGCTCCGGCTTGAACCCCTGTGGTTAAGTCGTGCCAAGCTCAATCTTCCATTTTTCCCCAACGTTCTGCACTTAAAAGTCTACTCATCTGATAGCCCACTTGGTTTCTATAGTGAGAATCCTCACTCCCTCTGCCACAGAAAATTCACTATTACAGCCCCCCAATCTAGGCTTTCAATCAGATCCATATTTTTCTCGATTATCTATCCTAGCCTCTGGAATAAACCTCCAGACTCGTTGCGATCGTGTTGCAAGAAGGAACAATTTAAAGGAGCCATAAGCAGAATCCTTGAGGTATCTTCGTTAATCAGCACGACCCGCAATAGCATGGACATGGATGAAGCATATGAAGACCGTCTTGATTATAAAGCTACGAGGAGTCACAGTCCTTGGCGTCCGACCTCCTTCCTATGACCAGTCTGATAATTGTGCTCATGTATACATAAACTTACGTTTAAATATACACTTTCTTATGTAAGCTATACTCAATTTTCTTCTGTTGATCAAACCGTGCCATTTTACACTCTAATTTGCACACATATATTTAGCCCGCGATTAAAAACCATTTCAAAGCTCCGTTAGAATGACTCCTGTCCGGTGGACGTCACCTGACTTTGATCCACTGTTATACCTGTTGCTCGGTTTACTGAACCTTGGATCTTCACAACTGTTCGATTTTCCTTTTCAGTGTGCGACCTTTGGCTGTATAGCACTGATTTATCTGTGCCAATCACCGAATGCTTCAGCAACAGCTGGCGGCCAGTGACGAAACCTTTTCACCAACGTCGTCAAGCCCGTGAAGTTAGCCAGCATATCATTATCGGCGATATGGTCACCGAATGGCTCTCGTATATACTGGAACCCGTCCGACTCTGCTATTGGCAGGAGCAAGCGGTCAGGTGATGGCTCCACGAATGTGGCCATTGACTGAGTGTTTATTCCTCCCTCTATCCTCTCCTTTCACAGCTTGCTGCAGCAACGTCCCAGAAGGTTGTGGCATGTAGTGTGTGGCAACCCCGAACTAATGGGAAACAGCCGTCCGTATCAGTTTCGGACCCAGAGGGCCACCTGAAAAGAAAGGCAGATCATGGCGAAATAAGAAGATCGCCATATGGTGTGACTTTCCTCTTCCACTCCTCTTTACTAAATGGAAAAAAATAAAAATAAAAAATCTCCCGGATGGGATGGTCTTGAGTTCTGTCCCTCTGCCCCCTTCTGATAGCAGCCTGGACCTAACTCTGCATATGAGGAACCCCAAGCTTCCAAGGTAGCCTCTGGTCTTTTTTGTGGGAACCAGTGCTGGGTGATAGCAAGCCGCCTGGGCTATTCACATTTGTTTGCCGACCGCCCCTTTCTCAGCTTCAAGCTTTATCGGTTCCCTGAAAAACACTTAACCGGCTTGCGGATGTCCAATGCAGTAGTCAGTACACCGCTGGAATAGTTATGCGGTGCGGCTTCTGCTCTGACGGCGCCCCGGTTTGATGCGACTGCGGTTCACAGCTATGGCTAAACCTCGCATGTATCGGTTCCTGGAGTCAGGGACGCAATCGTCGCACTTTTATAGTTTACCATCCACAAGTTCTCTTTTCTGTTCTTCTCCAGCCTACGCACTAGCAGTGATACCCAAGGTCAGAGATGACTTGTCAGCTACGTTGTTGGCTCGATAACCAAAACAAAATACCCACTGACACCAGCTCCTTTAGAAAAACAGTTTTATCTTTTGTTGATAGATGCTCAAATTTAATCAATTCTCCTGTCTCAAGCTCATGACCCCACGGAATACCAGCACGTTTGCCTTCACATGGAAAAGCCTCACAATAACCCCGAGTATTTTCTTTCCTTTTCACTATCTTTGCCGTCCTCGCCCACAGCGGGAGCAATGACCAGTCTGCTGTCTCTCTTCTTCTCACTCCCCTTCCTGATCGCACCCTCTTCCACTGTTTTATTTCTTGTCCCCATATTGGCCCCCTCTTCTCATCCACCACTCACCAGCTAAATTATTTTGCATTCCGGCTAGGCCTGCGCTTGATATCCTCCTATACCTCTACTATCATCCAACCACCCTGGAAAACTACCAGTCTCCGTTCTTTGGTCCACCACAGATCGGCCCACTGGCAGTCGGATAACAAAATGTTCATTGTCTGGGTTCTACCAAAACGATAATCATAACCCAAAGCTGGAACACTCTCCAGACGGCCGCAAGTCTGATCTCTTCCACATCACGCTGGTTACTTGGGTAGCCATTGGCCAACTGGACGTTACTCCAGTCTAACTTTAAGGACTAAACGATTTGAATCAATCGGATTGACGACGGTTTAAACCCGTACTCACCCCTGCTGACGTTACATGGGGCACCGTTAACAGCTGACCAGTGATCATAACCTTACAACCGGAGTAACTATCCATCGTGAAAGTCTCATCGGATGGCAGAGTGGATTCCTGACACCAAACATCTATTTTTCTTGTTCCGTAAAATCGGTCCAATTCATTCTGCGTTGCAGTACTAAATGGATGACCAGAATCTAGCCTTCGGTGTGACGTTCCCAACTTGCTGTGCCCAGTTCGTCATCCTAGCCTCTTTTTGCCTGCTATCACCGGCAAACCGGGCCCTTATGAAACGAAATAATAGTCATCTGTAGTCAACCAGGATGGGTTATCAGTTCTTTTATCTTGCGCAAAGAAAATTTTATCCTCACGCTTTTCCAAATTCTGCTTGATGGCATCAGTAGCTTTGTCTTCAATAGTGAGTTTCTTCGACGGCTTTTCTCCGAAAGGATGTTCTGCGTCAGCACACCTTTCATGCTCCTCAAACGTTTACTGCTTTCCTTGTGACGCTTTTTGCCTTCATTTGAATTTACATATGACACCGAAATCATGTATACAAAAGGTTTTCTCATAATCTCATCTGACTTGCTCGCTCTTGCTTCACGGGCTCCTCCCACAATTGGTTAAACAATGTTGGATCAGTCTTCTATATTCCGCTGGCACGTCTGACTGCACTTTGATGACCCCATGCTGACTCTATTTTCAACTGTGTATTTTGGTAAGTCTCTCACCCGGTTACTCGGTAGTGATCGTCTAAATATCCAGGTGGAACACCCTTGCATCCTTTCCTGGACTCCCTGACTCATCTTGGCCAGTTCTCGGCACCCATAAGGCAAGTTGTATATTATTCCTGCCTTAACTCCCTGTCTGTGTTATGACGTCCAAATCCAGTTGCTTTATTGGTTCTTGCTATCGCCGCACTTTAACACTCTTAAGTATCGCTTTTATCGGCCTTACCACATTCGTCCAGCTGTCCACGATGCCCTCCCCGAATTTGAAGCTGGTTTACAATTCCCGCGTTACCCATCCCCACTGTACTCTACTCAAACACTACTCAGCTTTTCTGTTTTATTTCCGCTTCTGTGTGGTTCTTGAATTCCAAAATTGTGAATGCCCCACATTGTCATGTACTGCTGCATTCCCTGATCATGTCTTGTGCATGTATCTTACCGAGGTTAAGCAATGTACCACTATCCTCACCATCGTCATTACCAGTTGTTTCGGTCCCTTTTTGAGCATGTTGCGTATTTTCTATTTCCGAGCTGATCGACTGAGTATTGTTAGACGCTTTCAAGCGATACGCGGCCAAATTTGAAACGGGTCATGGAATCAAAACGCCATTATCCGCAAATTCTACGATACTAGAATGATAAATGAACAATGAAAAAACAAATACGAACCCTGATTTTGACATCGCAGGGACTCAGAAAATGAGAACCAAGTTGCGGCGTGCGAGAGGGGAGTACACGCGTCACGCAGGTCCAGAATAGGATATGGCAGAACAGTGCGTCGGAAGCGAACAGACAAAGGTGGGTTCATGAAAACAAACGATGCATAAAAACAAGCAAAATATTTATATGGGCGAGTGATGTCACGGAAACATGAAATTGTAGTGTTTCTGGGGGTTTCCACAACCGGCCTTTACTGCCGGCTTGCTTAATGTGCACCGGCCAAAGCAATAGATCTGACTATCCCTTACACCGGCGGAATTTGCGCAAGTGATATTAGTGAGATCTTATAGCCAAAGGGATCTCGTAGTCCAGGAGTTTTCGACCGGGTCGCGCGGGATCCCGAAGAACAAGGTCAATGGAGGGGCGTCGGAATAATGGGCAGATATCGGATTTTCACCCAAAAGTGTAAGACAGATATTTATTCGGTATTATCTCCGGATCATTCCGAAATATCCGGGAGGAGATGCGCGCCGGTTAGTGTATGGAAACATAAAAAAGAGACGCAGTCTAAGAAGCTCAGGGCTGACTATCAACGGCCTATGGCTAAAAGAAGCATCTAGTATTTTATACATTGAGGCTGCTTTGGGAGGCCTAAGTATTATGAGCTATCAGGAGCGAATAGGAATGTATGGGTTATGATATAACCTAAGAATAGGGATGATGATTTGGAGGTGAATGGCTGTGGCTGGAACTGAATTTCGGGTTGGAGTGCCAGGGCAAAATTAGCGAACGGGAATGTAGTCAATTTGGACCGAGTAAAGCGAACGATGTACGATGTAGATAAGGGACGTTAGAGCACGGGAATTAGGGAGAATCTATCAAAAGCAGTGTCAGTGATGTACATCATTATAAGGGATACTGATTGGCTGGTGAATGAAAATGCGTACTGGATAGGTGACATCGGCCCTGAAGGGGATATAACCCGGGTCATGCTTTTTTTAACTATTCAAAAACCCAGGGGTTACCCTCATAAGCTTGTCGCAAGGGGGTGCACGTATGAGTTAACTGTAGTGCTTCAAAACATCTAGAAATTTTTTAGGGACATTTTGAGTCGATCTAGTGTCTGGTAGGCCCAAATATATTCGGGGAGTCTGCTTCAAACCCGGTAACGGACAGTGGTGGAGAACATTCTTTTTAGTTGGTGTCGGTTTACGAAACTTTGGTAGTATGATTTCGGTCTTGAATGGGGTAGGATGAGCATTAGGCTGAGCACTGATGAATGTTGAGCTTATGGGCTCTAGGATGTAGGAGGTTGAATGGAAAGTGAAGACCGAGTTTCATACGTAGTAGACACAGGAGTTCAAGTCCTAGAAGCTCACATCTCTCTTTGTAATTCAAGTGAGATGATGAACTGAGTAATTAGTTGGTGAAGGATGGCAGGGTTCTTTCGATGGAAAGTCTATCAGGTTTGTGCTTGTGAGTGTATATCAGAGGGTAACACTCGAGCTGCCGTTTGGCGCGGTATTTTAAAATCAGGACATGGCTGTAGTACATTCTAAAAGTTCTGCTTTTAGGGTTAGCCTTCTCTCGGTCCTATCCCCTAGGTAGGCGGTTTGTTCTTGAAGGATAAAGGTGCCGGAAATCTTTAGGTTAAGATTTCGTACCAGCAGAGCATAAGGAATGTACATTCTGTGTAAAGTGAGGGATTCAGGGGGAATGTGACCTTTATACTTGAGGAGGGCACTCTTAGCAGCAAAAGAACTCATTTCCCATGTATTGCACCGCATGTCAGGAACTTTCAGGTAGTCATCCATTTCCGTGAGGGTACAGGTCAGTGTATGCCGTTCAAAGAAATAGAAAATTTTGGCGTCCTCGGCGAACAGAAACCCGGTTCCATGGTCTATTACCTTGAACACGTTGATAATGTGGAGAAGAAATAAAAGTGTTCTGACACATTGCCTTGCGTAACACCGTTTGTGACTGGCTGTGGTGATGAGGGGTAAAACTCAGTGTTTCCCGCTTGCAATCTCATGCTAAGATGGGATGACAGCCAATAAAAAGTGAGTCTGTTGTGCCGTAAGGTTTAACCTTGGTTAGCAGCTGAGATTGAGGCATGCGATCAAAAGCCTTCATCATATCAAGGAAAGTAACGGTAAACACCTTGCCAGATTCAGACGGCTTAGTGATTAGATTAAGGAAGTTAAGTTGGCAGGTGAGAGACAACCTGGACTTTGAGAAGCCAAGTTGGTTTTTGTTTATTAACCCGCATGTGAGAATGAAACGGGCGATCTTATCTTTTACCACCGGTTCCATTATCCTGCATATAACGAGAATGTGGTTTATAGGGCGGTAGTCACCAGGGTCAAGTACGGCCCCCTCATGAAAGGGAATGATGGCGGATGTATTTCAAAGGGGCGGGAGAAGGCTGTATGACAATAAGAGGTCAAATTATTTCAGCAAAAGCATCACAAAGCCCGGGTCGCCAAGAGGAAACAGAGCTAGATGGATACCATCGAGTACAAGGCTGGCCAGAAGCCGGGTGTTATTTAGCAGCGTTCTGACCTCACTAGCCAGGAATACTACGGTTGACAAGGTATCAGCAATCAAGAAGATGAGATCCTGGGTTGGATTTTGATGGTCTGTTATGAATGTAGAAGGGAAGAAATTACTGAATGCCTCAGTGATTACCTGTGGCTAGCTAACTTAAATGTTCTCTGACAAGGGAAAATATAGTATTTTGGCTGTACAGAGGGGGTTCCGAGCTTTAGTAAAGCCAGAGAGATGGGCTATTTCATTCAGCTGTTTGAGATGGTGCAATTTTTGCCTTTACGGCTTAGCAGCTGACGCGAGAGTTGACTGAGGCAGAGAAAGATGGGGAGGCCGTTGATCCTTTCGCAGGCATGTTGCAGCTTCTGAAATTTACGTTGCATTTTAATAATAATAACAATAATGGTTTCTTCCGGAGACGCCCGAGGCGTGCCAGGTGCATATCAACTGTTTACAATTGGTGAAATAAACAGACAAAACCCTTGAAAAAGTAGAAATTTACATGACAAGAGTTGAAAAACCGGCTAAGAATGGGGAGCAACTTGGGATGAAAGTAGGCAAATGTACGCACACCAAAGGAAATGTACTAGGTTTAAATGGACCCATGGACGGATTCAGATGAACGCCCGGTAAGTTTGAAAAGTCAAGGTCAGGTGGGGGTATAAGCCCAGAATCCGTCAATCTCATTTTCTACGGGCACCAATTTATATGTTCCAACCGTGCCACATATAACAGTCCCACAACTTCAGTCGGGCTATATTTATGCCCGTATGTTTAGACACTATCATCAGGTGGGGGATTCGGCTGGTCAGTATAGGGACATCTGAAGGCTGACTGATATACTTGAGAAAGGCTAGAAATCAGCATAAGAAACTGTAATAGCGGGAGACGATGAGGAAGGAGTGAGATTCGCTATAAAGGATTAGGTAGCAACGAAGCATTGGTACTTTGCAATAGATGGTCGGCGAACAGGGCACAAAACTCATTGTAAAACAGGGAGCGAGCAAAGTAAGACGTAGAATGTGAATCAGATAAAAAAAATAGTTCTTAGGAATTGGACGCAGTAGATGTGGGTTATAGATGTAGAAGGAATGGATGCATATCATGGCGGTCAGTGGGATGATGACAAGAGAGATGGCCTGTGAGGAACTACGGGATACAGAGCGAACGCATACATACGTATAAGCGCATATATATACATATACGTATAAGAAAAACCGGATCAATAACAATGGAGTCCTAGAAATAAATTATCAGCTATTAAAAGGGGCAGGTTAGATTAAGTCTAATGTTTGTAGAATTAACTTTGGAATATCGTGGTGAATTATCTTCATGACAGGTGAACTTGGAGAACCAACGGAGAGAGTGGAGAGTGGAGAATGCGGAAGCACAGCAAAGACGACGACTGAGAAGCAGTTCAAAAAAGGGGAGATGGAGGAAAGTATCGAAGAGAAGAGGTAAGAATGGATCAAATAACCTGATTTACGCAGGTGAGACATGTGGTGTCTGTCAAGAATGTGAGGAGCAATAATAAATGGGCTTACATTATTCAGCAGGAAGATGGTGGCGATAGAGATAGCTAAGCAGCGCAGAGCGATTGTGCACACAAAGTGGAGAAAGTTACCTGGGAGGTGAAATTGCCCGTGGTGCAAGATGCAGCAGCTGTGACGGCAAACATTGTGGGAGAGGAATTAACAAAATGGGTGCCAGAGGGTAATGGCAGATCAAACGGACTGAAGCCGTGAATGAGAACCATGACGAAACAGTGAATTTACATTGAGTGGCAGGTGAAAAAGCAGAACGGTCCAAGAGGCACGCATAAAATGCCTGTGGCAAACAGTAGACGAACCAGGAGATGGGAGCACGAGCCGAAAAAGACAGGTGAGACATAACCAGTAAGATCATCTCTTTGCAGGTGGAACACGAAAAAGGCAGAGAGGAAAGAAGCGCCGGGACAGGTAAACCGGTGGACGAAAATAACGCATGAACAATGGCTGTCGGGGACATAGAAATTTGGAGCTGCGTGCATGCCGGCAATTGTACAAGTGGATGTAAATGGACGATACTAATCGGGGCACTTCCAAGTGGAAGGATCCACGGAGGAATTGCGGAACCAGGCAAGGAAAATAGAATGTTAGTGTCTGGATAATAAATGTGGCTGTGAGAGATGCAGAGTTTGGAACGGCAGTTCTAATATGAGAATTGGTCATGTGGGTCATAGTTCAGCTGTGATAGTATGAGATATAAGTTCGGCAGTCGGATGGTCAGGTTGCAAGGGGTCCCAGAGGACGGATTCAGCGGCTAATAATCGACCAAACAGCGGCGTTATCCAGGCGCGTACACCAAGGTAGAGGGTGAAACTCACGTAAGAGGAGAACTGGAAAAGGAGACCAGATGAAAAAGGGCAGTCAGGGTGTGCCCCCGCTGTGGATCGACGGTTAATGGAGGCATATAGAAGCCAGTGAAGAACGAGGCAGATCTGGGTGGACAATTACTAATTCCTGCCCGCTATCAACAGCCTTAGTGACTAGGTTGAGGAAGTCAAGCTGACATGTGGTGCATGATTGCGATTTGAGAAACCCGTACTGCCAATCGCTAAGAAGGTTTGAAGCGAGAAGATGGGTGGTAATGCCATCTTTGACAATCGTTTCCATTATTCTGGAAATAATAGGGGTATGTTTGATGGGACGGTAATTAGCAAGTTCGTGGACAGGTCCATGTTTGTGTCGTGGAATGGTGACTGAACGCTTCCAGTTCGACGGTACCAAACTAAATTTGAATGAAAAAGTGAATAGGTTCAGTAGTAGAAGTGGGAGGTCCGATCCATCGTTAATGATTGCAGTTGGGGGCATTCCGTCTGGTCCGGGATGCGCAGATGCTTTATAGCACGAAGTGAATCTGGAAATGAAGTTTACTTCAAAGGTTAGGGTGGATAGGGAAGGGCTGGTAATAGCCAGAGGATTTGGGGTGCTGTATCTGAGGCGGGGACCACGGAGTTGGCGAAGTAATGGTTGAAGGCCTCAGCGATATCAGAAGGGGAGGTGGCCGAAGTTTTATTCGGTAACACAACGTATTGGATCATAGTATCCGTTGCCGAATTCCTAGATTTGTGTAGGAGAGAGAGTTTCAATGTTTCATTGGGATGCCTTAGGGCTTCGGCTTCTTCTTAGCGGAGCTGTTTTTCCTTTAGGTTCCGGATAATATCAGTAAGACGCGTTAGCCTCATGAGAAGAGAGAAGTCGTGGTTTTGGAGGTAAAGTCTTTGCATCTTAAGGCACTTTCGTTGGAGGGAGGCAAGTTTGGACTCCCTAAGGGAGGAGTTTTAGGATATTGGGGTAAATTTCAGGAGGCAGTTTCCCGTGTTAAGGTTAAGGTGATCAGCCGCTTGTTGGGGGTCAGCCGTTAGAAAAACACTGCCCCAATCTTTGCTACGGATGAGATTGGGCAGAGGGTTCCAATTTAAACGGACGGAATTGTTGACTGGGATCAGATAGTCTGATGAATAAGGATGGAATGAAAGATTACCGGCCACTATCTTATGGTCGCTACCCGGAAATTTATTCAGAGCGGAAACCGAAAAGTGGGAAACGCTGTGAGTGATTATAAGATCTAGGATGTTGGCGTTTCTAGTAGTGGTTTTAAAGTGTTCCACCCAGCCCCCAATGTGAGTATGGGACACAAAGTCTATTAACTTGGTAGGTGCGTGAGGTTTTGCCATGATATTTAAGGCCAGTTCAAACAACCGGCTATGATTTTTGCTGCCGAAGGTGGTAGTGAAAGGTAATCAAAGGTTTCAATTAAGGGAGTTAAGTCTTCAATAGTAGATGAGGGCGGGCGATGGACACAACCAATGTGCTTGACTGCAGTTGAGAACGGAATTGTGAGCCATAGATAATCTGGAATTGAGTCGAGTGTGGCGTGTTTGATGGGGACTAGTAAAAGGGCGTGCTGTGCATACACGAAACACCCACCTCCGCGCCTGTCGATCCTATTTGCCCTAAAAACCTTGTGCCCTTCAAGCATAATTTCGCTTGTGCTGGTGTGTTCGGTGAGCCAAGTTTCATTAATAAATATGATGTCAGGACTGGATGTTTGACATATTATTTTAGTGATGAAGCTTATTTAAGATGGACCGCGAGTTAAATAAGATGAATGCTAACCCACCCATGTAGAAGTGAGTGTCAGGGTAAGGTAACGTATGGGAGTTGTTGGTCGTAGAAAGTGCACGGTGAGAGGGGTGAGTTGGAGCTATCACCGAAGAGGAGGAAAAGTGAGCCTTGGATGCCTCCGTGATGACGTCGGAAGAATCAGCCGCGGACGAATCGGAAATAATCAATTTTGGGTCATTACGAGGTGAAAGAGAAGACCTTGGACGAAGTAGTCCTGCTACTTGTCCTGATTCGTTGGGATCGTCCGATGCCCCAGTGCAGTGATATAATACGTGGTTATGGAAGGTATTGGCTTTCCCACGTGACAACCTTGGTATTGGTTGGCGTTGTGTGACAAGAGCAGGCCTCAGAGAGTAAGAACTAGTAGAGTGTGGATTTTCCTCTCCGCCCACCGATGCGGCTTGCCCGGGTGGGGAAAGATAGGAATAGGCGGTTGGTAGAGGGGTATATGGAGGTTATTTTGAAGAAGTTAGTGGTAATACGCAGTGTTGCGTAGTTGGCCTGGGGAGTTCGGTGTGCTACCGAACGTATGAACGACTGGTAAGGTGCCGGTATTCCAAAGTGGTTCATTAGGGCTAGAAAAGATGGAAGATTGTGGGATTGTACGCCACAGGGTGGGAAAGATTTACTCGAAGGTGGTTTGTGGATGTGTCCTGCGCGTAAAACGACTGCGGTGGGGCAAAACGAAAATTTTGGTATGGTAAAGGAACTAACGGGATGAACGGTGGAGGCACGGAAATGTTAGGAAATGATGAGCTAGGCAGATGCAGCTTCGAATAATAGCTGTTAGGTGTTTTGCGAGCATCGTCCGTGTAAATGCGCGTAGAGCTGGGAGTTTGCTGGGAGGAATTACTGTTTGAGAAACTATCTATTTTGGGAACAGAAACTGTGGGTCCCGGCATTAGTGACATCTTACTAGGGTATCTGTTCTCGTCTAATCTTTGCAGGACCTTCGGGGTGTAGCCTGGTGATATGAAGCAGTCGTTGCTTAGTGAACTAAATTTTGAGGCCCTCAGTAGGGATGGAGTGTGGGTTGCCGAATTCTGGATTTGCGGCCATGTGCCACCGTTGGCATGGACACTCTGCATTGGGGGCTGAGTATGGATCGTCACCAACTTTCGGCCCATGGGTGATAAGTTAGATTGTAACAGTGAGGTTGTGTCCTTAGCTACGCTACTTCTTGGCAGCTTGTTTACGGGAGTATGCCTTGAAGGCTGACGGGTTTGATTCGAGCGAGAATGACCTGGCAATGATATGGTGCTGTCCGGCGGATGGATTTCAGTCGTGGCTATGTGGTGTGTGCAAGAACGACCGCACGTTGATTTATGTGTCGTCTTGGGAGAGTGATGCAAAGTTGTTAGGTCAAGAAGGCTACACGATTTAGGAAGCTGTTTCTGATGCACAGAGCTAAGCTGTCTGGCAGAACTCAGTGGATTCGAGTCCCAGGCATCTGCAACACTGTTGACGAGCCTAGGACGATTAGAGATTAGTGGATTTGGAGAAGGCCCAGGCGTTGCGTCAAAGTCTACATCAGATAGTTGTTTTCTGATAGACGTTGGTTGCATTGAGTAGGTTAGGGAAATGACGGGGTGAGGCGTCTTTTGGGAGGGTTCCTGCCTTGAATGTTTGCAAGAGTTCAACTTTCTCAGCACTTCTCGTCGTAGTGGCGTTCTGTCGGGTGCTATTCGAATGTTCTTGTATGACGAATTAATAGCAATGTCCGTTTGTCTATGAATAAACTCACTGGCTGTCAGTGAGTCTGGAAATTGGAAAAGTAGGGGGCATTGGTGTCTTTGTGTTTGTTTGCGTAGATTGCTGCTACGGCCTTTAGCAAGGCAATGCTGACTATGTTGAGTGGGACCCTATCGGAAATGTTAAATACAATGGCGTGATTCGAGTTTCGTATTCGTTTTAAAACCTCTGCAGATATGCTGTCAATAAAGTTACACGTGGAAACTAAGTTACAGTCCGTAGTTACCATAGGGGGTTCGAGGGTTGATCCAGTGGTGTCAGAATTCTGGTGGCTCTGTCAAGAGCTTCAATCCGCGATTCGAGTGAGCTAACGTGTTGTAATAGGCTGTCAAGCTTGCTATTTGTGTCATCATAGATGTTCGTTAATGAGACGGAGCATGGCGTAGTGACTGGGAGACGTACGGCTACGCGTGGCAAAATCTTACTGGCCGGTCTGCTCCTTTTGGGATTGCGCATTGTAACTGCAGGCTTCGGATAACCAACTAGTTTTATTGAAACTTCAGCGACTGCAAAAAGCCTAGATACGGAACGGAGCTGAAATTCTATAGGAAGTCACCTAGGACGTTTGCAAATAGGGTTGACCAGGTGGTTTCACTGTTTGGACGAACGAGGGTTAGAGTTGTAGCCAATCAGGAAACGATAACTAAAACGGTTTATTTAGCAAACAATCGCTAAGTATTTTATAGATGGGCTCACAAGGGGTGATTTGTGGCAGGTATAAATCTAGATTTCCCAGTAAAAGGTTGCGTTGATTTTTCGCGGTAATAAGTTATAGACCCACATTGGTGTGTCGCAGTCGTTGCCACGGACAACTTGGCGCTTCAGAGTAGATAACTATTACTACTAGGCGCTAAGTAAAAACAGGCCTAAACGATGGAAAAAGGAAAAAACGAGACAACCTGATGTATACGCCAAGTTGACCTTGTTGCCGATAGGTCCTTTTCACACCGACTTTGTTTATCTCGGAGAATAAGTTGTTTCACCACTTCCGATGCCAGCCGAGGATCACATGTTAGGAGGAAGTTCTCCCAGGTCTGATTTCGCAGGACAGCGAGTAGAATGTCCCAGTTTGCACTTCGGGAAGATTTACGATTTCGGGGAATTTTGTGATGGTAAAGTTGCGCAGAAGATCCACACGGCATGACCCTATAATCACGATCAGGAAAGCAGCTGTGGACATTTTCCTTTACGTCAAGGAGGCCTAAAGTAAAGATTAGGTCAAGAATATTGTCCCTTCTGGTTGGTGATGTTATTTTGCATCCACCTACAAGCACGGATACATGAGACAAGAACATGTAGTTTCGGAGGGAGGTTCAAGGTTGTCCAACAGGTGCCAAGGGGGTAAAGTCCCCGCTGTGATTTAGGCAGCTTGCAGGATTTCAACTACGTGGCGGAACGCATCTTTGATTGCCTCTACATCGCCCGTGTAACAGCCCGGCTGATAATAGACACAACCAATGAGGAACCGTTCCGGAAGCAGTGGTATAGAGATCCAGACAGAGTCTTCTATCATATCAAGAGCAGGAAGTTTGATTAAGTGCGTTCCAAGATTGATCCTACTATAGGAAGGATATCCGCTACGACGCCTCTCAGGTCCGTTCGTAGCAAATATATTATAACCTGGTATAGAGATGAGTTGCAAGGGGGATTTTTTCGGCAAGCCAGGTTTCAGTTGTGAAGATCAAATCTGGGTGAAATTGAAGTGTAAACAAGCAGCTGGGTTTAGGTTCTCCCACCAGGGACCGAGCATTCAAAAGTGCCCAACTAAAACTGTCTTTTTGATGACCAGGATTTTGATAGTATTCAGGACCTCTTGGGTTAGCTGCCAGATTTGGAGAAACTGTAGTCACTGATGGACTGTAGGACAGCGTGGAGGAAGATGTGGCATAGAGGGGAGAAGAGCATTCAGAGGAAACGGAAAATCTGGAAAATTCGGATGGATTGACAATTAGTCCGGAAGCTCACGACTATCTTGAAACGGGAAGTAGGATGTACGGTATGTTTGAATGGGCCGCAAGCCGTCAACCGGAACTTCATTTGGATAAAGTATTGGCGTGACAATCTGAATAGTTTCGCTGAGACTTCCATTATCCTTAGGGGATGAAGGTTTGTTATGTTCCACTCTATCTGGAGGCTGAAAACTGAATGGGATCAGAGATTGAGGCCCGTGTCCGCTAGGTGGGAGGACTGGTCTTGCCGATAGGGCACTCTGTTTATTTTTGAACTCGTTACGGATACCGGTGCAAACACATCTAGTCCCGCACCTTTCTGGGGTTAGTGAGGAGTGGTTATTTATGTCATTTACAGTTAGGAAATTACTGAGTTGACGTTAGGTATTGGACTGCTTTCCCGGACCGGTGTTGGACTTCGGGCTCCTGCGAGTGTCGGAGTTCTTTTTTTCGAACAATATGCCGTTAGTATAGTTTTTAAGTTCGGCCATACACTCCTTGAGCTGGTCGAGGGAATCATTTCGTTCGGGTTTTGCATGATAAATTGTCATTAGTTTTGGAGCCAGAGAGACGTGTATCGGTTTTATGGACGCCGAAGAGCACGAAAAGTTTAACCGTTTCATTGAAGCTATTCTGTGAGTTTTGAAGCTTACGACGAGGCTCAGGTGGACTGGTGACTGACGAAATACCTAAATCAGCAGTCGTTTCGGGACCAATTACAGAAAAGTCCGTCATAAGGCAACCGAAAGCTGGTAAGTTGACCACCTGAGAGGGGCTGCCGGCTGAAACTGTACCAGGGTTATGGTTTCTGGCGAGACTTTTTTTGAACCTTTCTTCGTAGGGGGGTTTTATCAGGAAGTATCCTCGCTCGCATGAATTCTGCATTAGCAAAGACAAAAGACTTTAGACTGATAAATTCCTTTATAGCAACTTCAGTGATTACCTTAAAGAGGAGCAGACATGTACCTCGCTCTGAAGTTCTGCGGAGTCTGACAGAGTAGCACGGTTGCGAATCCAGTTTACTAGCCTTAAAGTTTAAATTCTTAGCCGATGAGAGAGGCGATCTATCTGGAAAGCCTAAAACTGTTGCTTTGTTGGCCTTTTAGCTGCATTTGAAGATTTCGGAGACAACGATTTTGATAAGCTTCGTGACCGAGATTAAGTTGGCCTCAGTGTGATGTGCAGATAAGTCAAGCAGGAATACCAGGGAACCTAACCGACGGATAGTTTGGCCAAATTCGCTGAGCCAAGAGGACAAACTATTCATGGTTTTGTTTCCTTTGGCGTTTTCTTTAGTAGCACGACCAATTATATCTACGAGGCATACTGAACAACCGTGAGGCCTGCTTTGGAGATAAGGTCTTGCTACGGCGAGTGCTGGCTGCTATTCTGGGCCGGTGGTCGGCAGTGATGCGCACAGCTAAGCTGTTAGAATGAACGACAGTCAATCGGAGGCAATATTGCATAAAGTAAAGTAGCGCCAGTAGGGAGACAGCTGAGAGATGATGGGCGAATTGACGGACTATGAAAAGCTGCCGGGCATCAAAAATGATAGGGAAAAAGCGATTAGTAGATTTTGAGAGACCGGATAAAAAGGAACTGCATAGGAAGGACTTTACACGATGGAATGAGCTCGTTAGGGATCAAGAGTCTCTAAAACGCTCTATATTACTATCAAGTGCTAATAACTGAAGCCGTTAACTTGGGTGTGGCCCAGTTATTGCAACTATCAGATCGGTAGCTTGGATGAAATAGTAATAAATAATTGATAAAGAGAAATAGCTTCTTTTAACGCCGTAAGGAAAAAGCTAATGACGGAAAAATGATTCTACATCAAAAAGGCCTTAGAAAAATCACGACTTCAAGTAACTCTAGGGTCGTGCTTACCATCCACAACTTACTTGTGCGGCCACAAACTAGACTGCTTAGTCCAGGCCTGGGCTCCACAGCTAACTGTGAACACTCGAAATTTGAAGAGGGTCTGAACGAGCTTCACAAAACGATCTCCAGTCTAAAGGGACTGCAGTACAAGCACCGACTAGCATGGCTGGAACTGTCCCCGCTCTATCGCAGACTTGCAAGGGGAGACCTGACAGAAACAATAAACGGACTGAAAGATTTATCAATAACGGACACGCCATTTTACGTCCATAACGGAGACTCTATCCCCCGAGGGCACGCGCCGAAGCCCGTTGAGCCAAGGGCCATCAAGTGAATCAGAACCCAGGCATTCTCGTGCAGAGTGATGCATAGCTGAAATAAACGCCGTGCGAAAGTACTGGCAGCAAATACTGACATCGTTCTTGATAAAATTTTGAACTTTGCGCGGACAAGTAGTTCCGGACTGCCCGTAGGACAGTGGATAGCACTCAGAAGAAGTTCCATCCCGCCTTCATCCCTTTCTTTCTATCGGCGTTGAATAATTTTATCATTATCACTGCTAAGTGTTCTTAAGCCCCTACCTCCCTAATGCTTTCCATATCCCCTGCTTTCCGCAGCTTTCAATAGGGCCGACATAATCTTGACTGGACCTTTAACTGAGGGAGAAAGTGCTGGCTGCGGTGACCTTAGGCCATCGAAAAGTTGCCTTTTCCGCTTCCCCGAAAGTTAACCGATGAACCTCACGTGACTCGAGTTTTCCTCCACCGACATACGAGGAAGCTTCCCACGACTTCGAAGCACGATGAGACAAGGTGGTTCACAGGTGTGGGGAGCTGGCTTCATAGCATGCTGTGTGTGGTGCTTTTTGTGGGGGTTGCTCCTGCATGATCTTCGAGGACAGAATAAAATTCGGCCATCCAGAGCTCAATAACTGCAAAAGCAAGCATCGCCAGCTGCACTGGTGGAGATGAGAGTGGTGATCTCTCTGAGCGCGTTACGGAGTCGACCACTTGCCCTGTGCTCCGACTTGGCCGATCGAGGCGCGCGCGGTCCGATAATCTCGCTGTTTGACGTCCGATGGACTTCCCAAGACAGAATCATTTGGGCGACTCAGGCCCAACAGAGTGCCGTTTTCCACTGTCTTTCAGCACAACAAGCGAAATATAGTCAAAACTAATATCCTGAAAACTTTCGCGTTGTCCAGTGGTCCATCTTCTACCTCGCCGGCAGTACCAGATGCAACATACTATCTGGGCACATATTCAAAACCTCCTCTCTGTCCTATGGCCCTATTATCCGGTGAACTATCACGTCACTCACCGGTGACAGGCAGATGAAAAGATACTAACAAGATCCGGGACTATTTGGGCTTCAGCCTCGTACCCTTGTAGTACGTCGAAAATTCAAGACTTGATTGATCCCCGTCAACACTGCAATGTGTGCGGAGGATGTGACATTATGGGACCTGATCTAGTAGAAGTGCAAGGGGCCACCGTAGCAGCGAAAGCCTGGCGTTCTAAATGAGGCCTATCAATCAACGACGACAAATAAACCCCAGTGACTTTAGGCAGGCCACCCTTTCTGGATCAATAGTAGTACTCAAATCCGAAATATAAATCGGGACAAATTACTGGGATCTCAAATTTGTTTATACTTCCTTCTTCTCATGGAGCAAAAGCCAGTATATCAGGTTCCCGAATTTTCTACTTGACTAGGCTTTTCTTTCTTTGTATGTAGAAAGACTTCCACCTCCTCCATAGGATGCACCTCCGTCCCGTGCTGGAATGTGGCGGTCAAGTTGTACGCAACGGTCTTATCAATCATCGAAGAAACAAAGTGCGCAGTAGTGGGTTCCTGCCTAGAGTGCATACCAACAGAGCAATTGTGGACACTCAAATGGCCGTGGTTTTATCTGTCCTGTGCAAAATGGAGTGAAATGAACTGAACTCAGGCCCGTTAGAACTAGTCCAGAGAAGGGAGACGAAGATGGTGGAAGGTTTGCAAAGTAACTCCTACCCAGCTCTTCTGATCGAACTGAACATCTATCCATCAGAGGTGAGACGTATACGAGATCTCTTCCGAAAGTACAATTTATTCTCTGCAGATTTAGTGGATCAGCTTTTTAAACTTCTAAGCCCGAAATTTGTACCTAGATATGGTGAGGAACTGGTAAGTTCCCGTCTTCGCACACTTGTACCTCAACTTTTCTTCACCTGCAGGACAATATCCTTGTGGAATAATATTCCATAAGAAATCATTAAGGTATCATCTAAAGCAACTTTTAGGTCTCCTTTGGACAGTCACAAGCAATCGCTTATGCTCAAGAACAATACGTAATTTAACCTTCCTAAAGTCAAACTTGGATATTCACTGGTAAGCAGCTTTCAAACCGAAACCAGGTAGGACCCATTGAGGTTTCCACATGTACGCGTAGCTTCCTCACAGTGCATGAGACCGACGCGAGTGGTGGCAAACTTGGCTCTCCAAATATAGTAGTCCACCTCCTGCTCTAAGTTTTAACCACTCCTTCCCCTTCCACGCAAGCTTGGCTTCCACGCTGACGTCAGCTGCTAAGCTACCAGGGCGCTGTATATATCCCACCGCTCTGGACAGCGAGGTGATAAATCGGACGGTAAGCACATCTCATCATAGAATTGAACATATATGTGTAAATGTGAGCGTATATTTAAAAATATACATGTGAACGTAGAGAAAACTGCCGGTATTTTCCACTCACAACCATCCATTTTTCCTTCTGTTGGTAAGAAAGCAGTGTCTCCTATTTCACGGTATGCAACTTTCTGTCCAGTTTACAGTCCAACCTGACAGCATTCTTTCGTATGCATAGACCCAGCACCAGCCTGTAGCGTTAGATCAGTAAATACTCCACGAAAGATTGTGCCATATACTATCTGCACCTAAAAAATAGAATACCCATTCAGGCTCCTAGTGTTTCCCAGCTGCTTCCTCGCGTTGCCCTCAGACTCTGGAGCCCCAGTGCGCCTCCATGGCTTCATTAACCCAGTGCGACAAGATTTACAACTGCATGAACAAACTGGTACTCAATAATCAGGCCTAATATTGCAAGTGCAGTTAGCCCCTACGAACACCGACTTACAGCAGATACGACTTCCCATTTTATTGAGACCACTCTGCCTCGTTTTCAAACTCCGCATCTGTATGTTATTGTGCTCACAGTAATTTAGTCGGAAAACCTTCCAGACCGCAATTTTCCATTCTTTGAAAGCCAGAACCACCCGGTAATCGCGTTGCATGGCTGTAATACATCGCGCAGACAGCTTATTTCATTATCTGTCCGCCTATGACCGCACCCATGGCTGGCTGCCTCAAATACGATCTGATTACCAGATTTCACCCCAAAAAAGTCCTGATACTGCAGCGTATGCTCCACTGAAGCCCACTGTGGACTTCTAGGTACGATACTCTCTTGTTGTCAAAGCCGTTGATGCCATCGTGCAAGTGTTCAAATGAAACGACTGACGGTCCAGGTCCTATGATGTCCCCCTCCTTCCAATGATGAAAAAGCGAATACAAGCCGCAGCGTATCCCCACCCAAAACCCCAAATACAGGTTAAAAGCCATAGAAATTTCAGAGAAATAAAATATTTGTCATTTTGCTAGTGCAACCCGGCCCATTCTGCAGTTTTCCATAATTCTTCCTTGTAATAATAGTAATAATGGTACATCTCTTGATCGTGATCAAGACACATGCTTGAGGCATGATCAGGGAATACAGCAGCACAAAGCAATGTGAGGTAAAGACAATTTGAGGTTTAAGGTCCACACAATTGCAGTGACAGAACAATAAACTTGGACGGCGTTTAAGTGAACTTCAGCGGAGAGGGTCAACGCGGCGGTTGGAAATCAGTTTTGAATCCGGGAAGAGTAAGTTGTGGTTGGTCGGTTAGATGTGGGAAAGCAGACAAAGGTGATACTGAAGAAGGGTAAGAGTGCAGTGTTTTCAAAAACCCGAAAAAGTAACTGGAGTCGGACATCACAATATGGACAGGGAGTTGAGGCAGGAATAATACACAACTTGCCTTATGGTGCCGATAACTGTCTACGGCGAATCTGGTAGTCCAGAATGGATCACGGTGACCTACGGAACTTTGGTGTGCAGTCGACGAAAAAAGAGAGAGTGGGATTGAAAGAGAAATTCAAAGAGGGGTCTAGAAGTGTAGAAAGAGACGCGGTGTTGCTCCAACTAGATATTTGAAGTATCGATATGAAGAATCTGGGTGAGATTGTTACCAAATGAATTGCAAAATTAGAGTCAATTTGGTACTATCAAAGCGCAGTCGGAGATGCCTGCAGGATATAGAGAAGAATGATCCTCCATTGGCTAACACGGTCGAGGGAGCCTTCATGGAACTCCATATTCCTTCCACCAGCTGCGAATTCCCAACATTGGATGAAACGTGTCACTCCTCGTGAAAACTTTCTCATCTTTCCAAGAGTTATTATTTTTTCATCTTCTCAAGTCTATGGAAATTGGCGTTCATGTGAGTACCTTTATGAAGCTTTTGCCTGTTTCTTTACCCCATCATCAATTAACTTTCCAGGTGAACTCCAGCATGCATCACTGACCATTCTTCTTGCAACATCCTCGCGAGTATTGTATTTTCTGCTTCCCAAGACAAAGCCGGTCTCAATATTCTAACATTTGACCGAGTCCTTAAGTTGGCCTACACTGAAATGAAATGTATTCATACTTGCCTTTTAGTCCATTGTTACGTTATTTCATTTAAACTCTCCCCACCATTATTCCTCTCTTGCTGTAATGTAAGACTCTTACTTTGAAATGCGCGAGATTTTCATCCTGTTGAGCGATATATTATACTCTGTCCACTCTTTTCTGGGTGCCTCTCGACCAAGGTCTCGAAATGTAAAACCATCACTGTTAGGTCCCGGCCAGCTCCCAAACTAATCTACCCGTCTTATCAGTCATGTATTTTCCTTTATTCTCTTTCTTTCCTCCCATTCCTTAGAAAAAACTTTTTTGTTGAAAGTACATAAATAAATAAATGTAAGACAAAATAACTAAATAATTGATTAACCACATAAAGAAATGAATCAATTATAGATAAAAGATAAAAAAACAGACCACCATGTTTTCCTTTTTTCATTTTGAACTGTTGTGTTTTCACTCATTTTCCAGGTTTTTGTCTCTATTTCCTCCCATGGAAGTTAAAAAGGGCAAATTTATATAAATACACATATATTTGGTCACGAATAAACGTAAATCTATTTGTTTTACACTTCCATATCAATGGTCTTTCGTTCTTGCCTTTGTTCTTTTTCCCATGTTGTCCAGTTGCTTTCAGTTCTGTGGCCCAAACGAAATAAGATAAATACAAGAATCCGGAATATATGGATTCAAACCTAGTACACGTGAACTACCTCAAGACTGCCAGGGGAAGGGTTAAGGGCGAGCGCAGTCTCTGAATTCAAAATTGTATTAAGTCAGAAGTGGATGACTGTGCTTGGGAAAGTATGACCAGTGGTCAGCTTTTCCGTTGTTATAGAAAACAGAACAGCCCCCTTCCACTTCAGTCCTCAGGGAACCCTTATCTAACATCAATTAACTCCCATTATATTATCCTTAGTACATGGCGATGGACCGCTGGACGTGCTACTAAAGGCTCTAATCGAACGTGGAGATGAATAGTAACGGGATTGAAGATCTAACCTGAACCTTCCTGATCATAGCCAAGTTATGAAGAAGATCCGTCTCTTCTAAAATCAAAGCACCGGGGATCCCAATAGCTCATCACTGCGAGGGTCAGGATACTCGAGCATCCTACTGTCCAACCCCGGAACCGAACTGAATTGAACTGAAGAGGAGAACTCCAGACTTTACATAAGTCCCTCGCCGGCAGAACTTTTGAAGTGCTTTGTGTAGAACTAAATTTTGGAGTGTACACCTAAAAATGAAAGTTACTTTGCACCGTTGCACGTGCCAGAGTAACCCCGAGGTGTGCTTTGTATTCGGAGTAATTTCTAGCTCTTCTCAAGCGTTTTTTGATTCGTGCAATTCTCTTTTTGTGCTGCCGCTCTTCTCGTTTGGAGTAAATGAGTATATTTTGATTGTTTACCAATCTTTGAAGGATGTGGTTTGTAACTGTCCCCGTTTTACGATTATCGTGACGTGTGGGATATATCCGTGTCCGGCCGAATGGTATGATAAGCGAGTAGCAGAGGGTATCGAATGTGAAGTACGTACTTGGTGGCCCCATGCAGACTGTTTTGGCATTGACAACTAAGCGTATCTGTTATATTTCAAGAACAACCAGGTCGAATGCCTCTGCGGTCTCTGCAAGGAGGCCGCAAGGTCAACCTAAATCAAACAGTCCAATCTTGGTGAGGTCAAGCCCCCTCCTGAAGAATGAGGGGGG
This sequence comes from Fasciola hepatica, assembly GCA_948099385.1. Lineage (NCBI taxonomy): Eukaryota > Metazoa > Platyhelminthes > Trematoda > Plagiorchiida > Fasciolidae > Fasciola > Fasciola hepatica. The sequence continues at coordinate 729,129 of CANUEZ040000004.1, forward strand.
CTGGGAATGAGAAACCGCCGCATGGTGCTTTGCCAACTGTGTGCAGAAGTTTCGGAATTGCCCCAGAAAACAAACTTTGAGACAGTCAGAAACCGGGTGGATGGCTGCTCTTTCCAGCCTCCTCCGCTCTCGTACGGCAAGCTTATACGGGTAAGTGGGTGACCCGGAAACCCAGGGAAGAAAGCAAACTGGGAATAAAGTGCAAACACAAAAAGGGAGGGATAACGCCTTGAAGAGGTAGTACCCTGGTTATCGGACTCTGAAGGCCCAAGTGGTGAACATCCAAAGTAGGTCCAGTCAGCGTGATGGACAATGAGTCAAAAACCTGATTCCTAAACAGAAGGAGCCGATCGTGTGGTAATCTAGAACACGAAGAGACACCGACAGAAGAAAGGAGCAGGATAAACTGTGCGCCGCAGATATTTCTCAAACTGTTCCCCTGAAGTCAGTGCACGGATTAGGGGCTTTGAAGTCTCCGCTGTCCAGGATGGACACTGATGCCGCAATACCAATTCTAGTCGAGTTTATTGGTAAACATACCAGAAGCGCTCTGGTGACTAGAGATGCAGTGGTAGCCCAAAAAACCAGGGGTCGACGCCGGAAAAACACAGAGGGACGTACAGTAGAAGCGTGGATAAACCTCCAGTGTCACTAGCGAAAGGTGTACACGGACAACTGAAAGCCGCACCCCGCCTTCGCTGTATCGCACGGACGACAATTAGCATGCTACTGAAGTAGTTGGGAATAGTGGCCATTGAGGAAGCTCTGGAAGTTGAGAGATGCTAGTGTTGCAAGCAGCTAGAGGATGATGCGGCCCTCAAGAATTCGGAGTCCCTGCGTGCTCCAGTACAAATGGGCTGGGAGGTCTCAGAAGTCCCAGATATCCAACAGTCTTCATGTCCCCTAGTGATAAACACCGTTGCAGAAAATTTGCCGTCACCTCGGGCACTGTGCCCGAGACGGAGGCACATTTGAAAAAATAAAGACGTCTGTCCGTTGAGGCGTACTCGTTGGTGCTATATGCCAAAGCCTGTATTATCGGCAACAAGTTGATGGAAAGCTGGAAAGTCTCTTGAGAGCATAAGGAGCCAGTGGTCACTGTGACTGAAACGGGGCTTTCCAGATAAGATCGTTGGCTGAGATTTATAACTGGTGATATCGCAATATAAAGAAAAAGGTAGAGAACACAATTGCATTGGATGCAGGGTAGCTATCCTCAGTAGGCCAGGTACAAACCACCTTCAGCCTCAGACCAAGATGTGCACTCGCAAAGTCCACTTGTGCGTGATTACAATCATCCTTCAGGTAGAGGAGTTGAAATGATCTGTGTCAACAGGGCACCAAGTAAAAACTGAGATGAGAACGTGTTCCTACTGCGGACCCTGACTGAACTGGTTTAGTACTGGCAAGGAACCCTTACTACTGGTTGACTTCAGTCATCCGCAAATTGACCGGACGATTGAATTCTGCTGGCCGGGATGGGAGGAGGTGAGATTCCTTGGGTGGCTGCATGCAAGTGTGCGGCACCAACATATTAGGGAAGATACCAGATATAGGGCTGAATGCGCGCCATCCTTGCTTGATCTCGCAGTAACGAGTGTGGCAAACAACGTACCAGAACTGCGATGCGCTGCATAGTTAGGCAAATATTGTCACATCCGTGTCACAATCACTCTGTACAAGAGGCAACTGATGGTAGCTCCGATAACTGTAAGGAATTTTGGCGTTGTGGACCAAGATAAAATGGCACTAGGACGGTGGGGCCCACTTGAGGCACTATCGGGAAAAGATGGAATGTAGTGAAGGTATTACCAAAAGCCCTTCGGGACGGGTTTGCGCCCCTGACACGATGGAGTGCGGAAGGCAAAAGTATGTGATGGAAGAATGCATCAGCCGAGGCCAGCAAACGCGGAAAACTTGCGAAAGCTTTCAGCAGTCAGCTAGCTTGGGTTTTCTACATCAAACCTCGAAATGAGAAGGTTGGCCCCCTGCAAACCGCTAAGCGAGAGTTTGAGCTTAAGTTAGTTAAATGAATGGGAACACAGCCGAAGAAATTATGTAGATACGTATTGCCAAAAGCCTCAATGGAGGACGGATAAGGTCCTCTCTCTACCGCAGACCATAATATCGCTGCTGGTGACCACAGCAAATCAGACGCCCTGGGTGCACACTTTGGCCGTGTGCAATGAATGGATAGTAGGGAACCAGGAGACTTGACGCTCGTGCATCCTGTGAAACATCTATGAGCAATGCGTAGGCAAATTCGCAACGGATCCCGAAATTAAAAGGTGACTATCTGTGATATTCTACGATACTAGCTTATCAAATGGACAGTGACACGAAACAGTTACAAACCTCAACTATGAGATCACAAGGACTCGAATACCGGGAACCGAATCGCGGCTTGCGAGAACGGAGCACGTGTTTCATGCAGGTCCAGAACAAGGAAATGACAGAGCAGCGCGCTAGGCGCGAACAAACAAGCTTTGGTCTGTAAAAACAAACGGTGCACAAAACAAGTCAATAGTGTAAACAAGTGATTTATGCTTAAGAAACATGGAACTGCAGTGATTTTGGGGGATTTTCCACGACCGGCCATTACACCACCCAACAAAATCCTCCCGAATCTTGGCAGAATCAAAGGTGTGAAATAAGGGTACTAGTTCTTCTTACCTACCTAGACCCTGCTGTCAGTGCGAGTGCCTAATGCTTGTCCTCAACGTTATACTCACGATCACACTTGATCCGGTGGACACACTGACGCGAGGTTACTCTACGTAGTACATGAAAACGGCTGATGGATGGCGGGCCTGGAGGCGAAACATAGGTGCTGTCCTCGGAAGAGCCGATGTGCCTCGACCGAGTGTGTTTGTGTGAATGTGTGTGTGTGCTTGTGAGTGTCATTTTTGAGGTGGCTGTCAGATTTACGGGCAGATAGTAGCAGCCATCACTTACGGGAGATATCTTCCATAATATCAGTGATACACAGGGAACAATCAGCCCTGCGACGTGTTTTAATGGGGGTCATGAAGTATAAATGTGTATTATGTAAGTGTGATTAGTGTGCCTCAGTATTTCATAGAATCACAGCTACGGCTACATATGCCAAAGGCCTTCTGTAACGTCAACGAAAAGCGGCGAGCACTGCAACGCGTTTTAAGGAGGCCATGAATTATAAACGTGTACCATGTAAGTGTGTGTGTCAGGATGTATGATAGTTCAACACTTCAGTATGTCGTGAATTCCCCCACACGTGAGCGTACATTTAACCACCTCGAAGACAAGTGGGGAATAGTCCACTGGGTTTCTGTGTTATCGGCTTCTGGGTCTCCACTAGCCAGGAGGCCGATACCGAGTATGTCGCGAATGAGCGCTCCCATGACGGTCTTCAACTTCACCGTTCTCATCATTCCGTCAGTGCTTTCGATGGTTTCCACGACCACTCCCAAGGACCAAGTGCTGAAATGTGTGCATTCGTCTGCAACCATCACCACATCCCCAACTTTGAATGGTCTTGTTTTGGCCAGCCACTTCTGTCGAGTCTGCAGAGCCGGTAGGTACTCCCACAGCCAGCGCCTCCAGAAAACCTTGGCGAGATAGTTCGCCTGCTTCCATCAGTAGAGGTAGCTCCCATGAAGGTTTACCGGCCCTTGGAAACCCTCGTTCGACCTTAGCGTCAATAAGTAGTTCGGGGTGAGTGCCAGGTGGGTGGAGTCACCGTTCATTACTGGAACCAGGGGACGGTTGTTCAGAATTCTCTCTACCTTAGTCATGACTGTCTTCAACGTCTCGTCGTCGGGCAGCTGTTGCTCCACGATTGACAGCAATATCCGCCTGACGGACCGGACCATGCGTTTCCATACGCCGCCGCGGTGACTGACCTGCAGGGGTCGAAATGCCATCGTGTGCCGTAGGCCACGGTTCGATCTTGCAGTTCGTCCCTGTTTACGTTTTTGTGCCAACGCTGCAATTTCCTTGGGCGCCCACAAAGTTCGACCCATTATCTGAGTATATATCGGCCGGCACCCCTCTCCGGTTGATAAATTTCTGCAAGGCCCGTAGAAACGAATCGGTCGTCATCGAATGTGCGACTTCTGGGTGTACCGCGCGTGACTTCATGCACGTCATTATACACCTGTATCGTTTTTCCAATCTCTTCCCACACTTGATCCACAAGGGCCCGAAATAGCCCAACCCGGTGTCGCTGAACGGCCACCATCCCGCAGTCACCCTGCATTCTGGTAGCGGGGCCATGTGTTGTTTGCCCGCCGTGGCATTGCGTTTCCTACAATGCACACAACGTCGGATTACGCGTTTCGCAGACGCTCTTCCTCTCAGCAACCAAAGATGCTTTCGAACGACGCTCGTAACGTGACTTTCCCCGGCATGTCCCTCCACGGCGTGGACGTGTTGGATCATTAGCTCTTTCACAAGCTGTCGAGCCGGCAGCAGTATAGGGTATTTCGTTTCAAAGCTAGGGTGGGAGATGATCAGCCTGCCATCTACCCGTAGTAGTGTTTTATTGAGTTTGGGGTTTAAATGCTCCAAGTAACCTCCCGGTGGTGATAGTCCTTTGTCGATTGGTCACAATTCTTCCGCCCCCTTGAGTTCTCGGGTGAAATCCTCTCGTCGTATTATCTTGAATATATCATGTTCTGCGGCTAGTGGTTTATTCGGGCTTATCGGACCAGCTCTTATCCGGCCTGAGGGGCGGACCTCTTCTTTGACTAGTAAAAGTCTCTTGGACCTGGCCAACCAAACTAATGCGCGAACTGTCCTCTTCCAGGAAACTCATGACCAATCGTGACAAAACGGATGTCGCTTCGACGACCGTGGCCGTCAACACTACACCTTTGATCTCCAGTTCCACTTCCGTAGGGGGTTTTAATTCGAACACGGGCCAGTCATGTTTGGGCATTCGCAGGAATTTTGATCCTTCCGTGCACTTGTCGAGTTGCCGGAAGTTCGTCACACCTCGGGAGCACCGATCGGCTGGATTATGGTCAGACCTGACATGACTCCACTGGTTCATGGCTGATTCGTCGTGGATAGTCGTGAGTCGGTTAGCAACGAAAGCACTAAACCGGCCCCGGAAGTTGTTAATGTAGTAAGATACTATCTTTGGACCCGTCCAAAGCTAGCCGACCAAAAGTAGAAGTCGAAACATCTCTTCACCGCTTGTACGACCCTGACCGCCAACATGGCTGCGCTGAGTTCAAGGCGTGGGATCGAGACCGACTTCAGTGGGGCAACGCGGGCTTTAGCGAACAGGATCCTCGTAGTATATTGTCCCTCTCCCATGCTCCATCGTCCGCAAACCACGGCTCCGTAACCGGCCTCGGATGCGTCAGAAAAGGCATATAGTCCTCCTGTCCGTGTTGCATGACCAGGGGGGAAACGTCGTGGAATTCTTGTGTCCTCAAGTTTCTTTGAGGTGTTCAGAAGCTCTTCTCAGTCCAGTCGGTCTTCTCGGTCTAGTGACTGGTCCCAATCGACTTTCTTACGGCACAGTCGCTGCAACAAGATCTTTCCGGGTAGCAGCCAGGATGAGACAAAACCGAGCGGATCGAGCAAACTGGAGAAGGCAAAAGGTATGCCACGACGGGTTGCTGGCAGCTCGGGAACGTTTAGCTGGAAAATGAAATCGTCTGTTTCCGCGTCCCACTGTATTCCTGAAGTGCGTTTGGTAGGAAATGGAGAGCCCTCCAAATCCCTAACCCTTTCGGCCCTCTCGTAATACGGAATGACTTTGAGCACTTCTGAGGCGTTCTACATCCATTTCGTTAGATGGAAGCCGCCCTCTTCTAACAATCTTGCCAAGCCTCTGAACTGCGCTAGGGCTGATTCTATATCATCGAATTACCCAAGATAGTCATCTACGTAGAAGTTTCTGCTGAAGCCATCTACCACCGACCGATAGACTAAATCCCCATGTTTGTTCGCAGATTTTCGAAGGGCGTAGTTCGCACAGAACGGCGATGATATGGCTCCGGATGTATGGACCGTCATTCTATAATTTATCACTGCTTTGTCCCGGTTGTTCTCTTCTCACCACAGGAAAAGCAAAGCAACCCACTCTCCTACCAATATCTTTACCTGGAGAAGCCTTTATTTGACGTCGGAAGACAAGGTCACTTTGCCAATCCTTAAAAGGCACAATGTTTCGACCAATGGCGCCGTACAGTCAGAGACTGTAGCAGGCAATCGTTTACCGACTTGCTCTGGAACTTGGCTGCAAGGTCGAAAACCACCCTCAGGTTTTCGAGTTTCTGGGGATTAAGAGCCGGATGATGAGTTGGACACTAGAGCCCCTTCAGGCAGTCGGTGTTTGCGGGCAAATTTTCAAAGTAGCCTAGAGTATCGTTTCGCTTCATTAGTTCTGCGTATCGTCCCCACAGACCCTGGTCTCGAACGACGCGTCTTTTGGTCGGCGTATTCTTCGCAGAGCGTAGTTTTTGTTATCAATCAAAGGGTCAGCTGGTGTCCGCCATATGGGGGGAACCTCGAACTGTCTTTAGGGCCTCTAGTGCCTTGCCGCACCGTTTATAAAGCGAAATGATCCTCTTGAGAAAGCGATGGTCTTTCGTCTCCGATGTCATGGAACTCCTTTCCATACGGTCGCTGCAAGTGATAATCCATGCGGTCCGTTTCGGCGGATAAATAATTCACGAAACCACGTACCCCTACTGGACCGCTACCATTCATACCAAACGATTACTTTAGTGTTCTACATAACTTCTATCGTAGCCTAAGTAATATTTTCTCACATGAATCTCTTTCCTTTTATGTTCACATATCTCACCCACCCTGAATCCCTTTTCTACCGCAGGCCACTTACAACAGTACCCATGACCTCCCAGTCTCTACGCCAACCAACACCCGTATATCCCACTTCCATTTCACATTCCTCCTCCAGGTTACAGCCCATCAAATTACTGATTTCAAGAGGGCACCTGTGTTACCCCCGTATTAAGGCAGGTGCCAAGATACCTGAGGCTACTACACTTCCTTTTTCTTTCCCACTTAGCAGCTACTTAACCCTCCCTCCTCATATTTCCACGTCCCAGCCACCAGTATCTACCAATAGTAAAGCACTCGATAGTAATCTTTCGCGGTGTTGTTCCGCACTAGGTAGACTTACCAACCGCCGACATCCTTCCAATCTAACAAATCTCATCAGTACTAGCCACACCCAGCTTAGCCTAACAACCAAGCTGACTGCCACGCCAGGTGTTTCTACTCAGCTTATTTCACCATCCACATTACCGACTACTCCATCTCAAGGAATACTGACTGCGTCATCCGATCCGCCTTCATCAAATGCAATGTCGGAATCCTATAAAGATCTTAACGTTAACCTTGACTCCACTAAACAGTTCTCATTGTTTATGCTGAATGCACGCTCAATAGTGAATAAGATGCGAATGCTGCGTATATTACTGCTCACGTCTGATTACGACCTTATTTTAATTACCGAAACCTGGTTGACAGACAACATTCCAAACGAGGATATCGCTATCACCGGATACCAAGCTTTCAGGAAAAATAGACTCACTCAGAGAGGGGGAGGCTGTCTTATATATGTAAGACAAAACATGCGAGCGAAAATATTTCAGCACCCCATACTCGATAACTTGCCGGATTCAGTTTGGCTACAGGTCACTACAGGATGTTCTGACTTCATTGTTAGTTGCATCTACCGCCCCCCGAATACTAATCAAAACGACTTTCTGCCTATCATAGAGGCGTTAAACGTTGTTGCGGACATACCCGGCCCAAAACCGGTGGCCGGCGACTTTAATGCACCAAGCATACGTTGGTCCACTTTGAAAGCTCCACATCACTTACTACACTTCTTGACCAGCATTCGTTTAGGAGGATGGACTGAACATGTGATGTGCCCAACTAGAGGCAGTAGCATCCTTGAGCTCATTTTTACGGTAGGATTATCTCGCGTGCACACATCTATCGTGAACAGCATCCCAGGTTGTGTCCACTTGCCGGTAAAATGTGAGTTTTCAGTGCCAGCACGAACCGTTCACAAACCAACCGTTAAAAGACCGTTCCACCAAGCTAGCTGGAATCAATTACCCTCACTCATTCGCTCGCAGAACTGGGATACGTTTTTTATCTGATGACTTGCATACCGTGGTGGATCATCTTTACTCCACACTAAATGCATGTCTTGACCTAATCACCCCAACCCAAGGTCTACCTGGACGAGATAAACCAAACAGTTTTTGTCGATTAAAGCAGAAGCTTTCTATGCTACAACGCAAATTCCTTATTTCGAGAGACTTTTCGTTGTTCTTGCAAATGAACCGTTTATCTCATTCTATGAAATTGATTGAAATGTTCCTCAGTAAAAAACAGGAATTAAGGGCGCTGAGTCACCCCAAGAGGTCCGAAGCTTTATCTAAGCTGATGAAGCTGAGAAACAGCCAGTGCAGTTCTCCTATCTCATCCATTATATATAACAACAATTATATAACGAACTCCCAAGAGATCTCCGAGGCATTCAGTGCCTATTTTGCTTCGTCTCTAACGACCGATGACTCCCCATGCCTATATCACGTTGAGCCGCTGACATCTACACAGTTCTCAGCGGTTACATTTCACCCGAACGACTTAACAGTACAGCTAACTAAAATTAGGCGGTCATACCACCCCGGGCCAGATGCCGTACCACCGGCTACTTTTAGTCTAGGTGGCACTGATATCCCATTCTTGCTATCGAAGGTTTTTAATTAATCTATGAGCAGTAGTGTTTTCCCCTCCCATTGGAAAACATCAGTTATTATCCCAATTCCTAAGAAAGGTTCACGCCAGGACCTAACCAACTATCGACCAGTGAACCACACCCCTATAGTTTCCCGAATTATGGAAAGACTGATAAAAAATAAGCTGACAACTCATTTACTAAACAATAACCTCATTAACACTGGACAGCACGGTTTTCTTCAAAAAAGATCCTGTGCCACCTGTATGTGTGACTTCCTTAACCTAATAACTACGGCACCAACAGTGGTAAATCAGTGATCGTAATCCTCCTTGACATGACTAAAGCTTTCGATCAAGTATCCCACAATAGGCTCATGGCGAAGATGAAAATCTACGGAATTGTTGACCCGATCCTGAGTTGGTTTTCATCATATCTAACGTCCCGAAAGCAGGTGGTGGACGTTGATGGCAGTTTATCATCACCTCGACCAGTTACTAGTGGAGTTATTCAGGGTAGTGTACTAGGTCCCTTACTTTTTCTTATATATGTTAATGACATTTTCAACGTCATCACACACGGGGCTGCGTTCCTTTTTGCAGATGACATAAAAATTATGTACTCCTTTGAACCTGACACTATAGCTTCTACCATTGCTAGCATAACGAGCGATTTACTATCGCTAGATTCATGGAGCAACCAATGGTTGATGAAATTCTCCGCTGTCAAAAGTTGTATCCTTATGTATAAGTGTCAGGTTCCCGCGGGAATGTTTAAAATTAATGATCAGTTCATCCCCAACAGTCCGGAAGTAAGTGACTTGGGATTACAATATTCTTGTACATTTAATTTCTCCGAACATTCGGCCGTGCAGGTTGCTAAAGCTAGACGGCTAATTGGTCTGATTAATAGAACCTTCAGTCTTACAGAGAGCAAGCTAAGCATTTTTGAAACTCATGTCAGACCACTTCTGGAATATTGCACTGTCGTCTTTTCTAACATGCGGCAGATTGACAGATTTGCAATTGAGAATGTACAACGTAGATTTACCAAACAACTACTAGGATATTCCTCGCCTTTAAATTATATGGAAAGGTGTGAAATATTGCACCTAGAGCCCCTATGGCTGCGCCGTCTACGAATGAACCTGTCTTTCCTTTGCAATATTGTAAAACGTACATCTTGCAATTCAGCCCCTCTAGGTCAAAACTCCCTCCAACTATTCTTTACGACTTAGGGACTCTATGGTCTTGATTCCAGTATCCAGGACTGCGATGCGGTCAAACTTCTTTATTGTTAAATATTCTTCCCTCTGGAACAAACTCCCACCTCAACTTAGGTCAATGTCTTCGGCCTTCTTATTATTCAAAAAAGGAATAAATAAACATCTAACTGTCCAAAAACTCATCCGAATGCATGATCCCTACATGTCTATTACCCCAGCCTAGGAACTGGGCCTGGGATACTAACCAAAAGCTTAACAACTTTGTTCAGTAGACAGTTATTGCCGACGGATGGTAAGGAGCATCCTGTATTATAGTTAGCAAATAAAAGCAGTCCAACCTATACTCCATGACTGTCAACAACACACTCCACGTGTTTGTCTAGCCACTTCCTATTTTCAACGCTTCTGACCACGACCCCCTACTGGCCACCGTTACTCCAGTGATTCTTTTTTCATGCTGTCAGATTTTACCATAGTCGGTTAGGTTCTTTTTTTTATCAGCTGCCGCCAGGTATAAGAGCATTTATAATGCTAGAAAATACATAGCAGCATATATAATATGGTCCTAAAGGTACCAGTCTCATCCACGCTTCAACTACTTACTCATTGAGACCCTATTTCAACATACAAGATTCCAGGCCTCGTTCTGATGAACGAATCGCCACAATCGATGTGGTCTTCCATGAACCATTCGTCGAACTACACATGAGTATTTGCCCCCGGTGTCGCCTATTCTCGCTTCCCTGCTTTTTTGGTAACTCTCACTAAGCCTCACAAGAATTAGTCGCTAGTACCGGTCTTCTCCGCTTTCCGTATGTTGTTTAATCCAAAAAACAATACCTCAAAGTCGCGACCATTCATTTCTGTTACTGGCATGATATTGGTGTTCTGTCTTTCTCCCCTAACCCACAGCTGGTAGAATTGCCCGACTGCAGCCCTCTCCTTTTTGTTTTCAGAACCTGCACCCTAAGGACGACTGTCGCCTTCCACTTCCCAGGAATAACTTGGACCCTCTCTTGCTGGACAGGACAAACGAGATTTACACACAACTTCATTTTCGCCCGTCTCACGATCGCTTCCCCCAAGATTCCCACCATCAGACTTCTTGAACCTGGACTACTCGATCTCACTACATTCATACAACTCATTTTAATCCCGTATGTCATTATGCCCGTTCCGTGTTAGAACCCGCTAATACTGTTCAAACACTGGCACCTTTATTGTCACTGTTCATTGCTTCATCGGTCACCAAAAAAAACGTCCGGCGCTGACATATCTTTCAGTAGTCCTCCAGTGGGCAGCGAAGTAATTAGTGACTACCTGCACTCTTCATCGGTCCATCCGATCGCATCCGCTATGCTGTTGAATCGAGTGTTTGGGCTCTGCAGATCACCGCGTTTCCTCCACGATTGAACGTCTTCGATACACTTCCCATGCTGCATCGCCGCTCCGTTCCCATCATTTGTTACACCTGTCAAATTGGTCATTAGAAATGTGACACTCACCGTCTATTTACTATACCATCACCGTTATCGAGACCTTTGATCTTCCAGATGTTGCATTCGTGTTATATTACCGAAACTGACACCGTAGCCAGCTTCTCATTCACACCACTATCTGCACCGGCTGATACATTGTATTTCTATATTCGTTGATCCACGGCCGCTTCCCGCGATATACCTGGGCAGTTTTAGTGATCTGTCATTTTTGCATGGTACATACCACACAGCATTCATCTATTGACGTACACTTATCTGTGGATTACTTTACCTTTCCTCTTGCAGAACTGAACACCTGTATAATGGATGTAACCACACGGTCAATATTGATTAGCCTTCCACTTCCGCTTTGACATTTCATACCAACCCTACATAAAGTTAACAACTTGCCGCACGCTCACCTGTTTTACTCCGGCCGTTCCCTGCCACCATCACTCTGGTAGTATCCCTCCCAAGAAATACGCAATTGTTTGCAACATATATGATTCCTCCAGTATACAGCCACCACTTTATATACTACCATCTTTGCAGACTGATATATTTTCATGTTAATACTTCTTGACATACCTGTAGTAAAGTGAATAATTCACCGAACGCTTCGACGAGATTTCTATCCATATGCCTCTCATATTCTGTAGCGCACCAAAAACATTTCCTTTCAATATGTTCGAATTTCCACTAGTGGTAATTATTTCATATACCACTTATGCATGTACTCCAGAACAACTGGCATCATTCGACCTTGACCTTCAAATTTGCCGGGCATCACTACAGTTTTAGTTCACTGTAACACTCTCTCAGATACTCTGCATGCACTTGTTGTACCCTTTTGTGAATTGTCATTCCGGCATCGCTATACTCATCTGACCATGCATTCTAGCATGCTTTGGGCTCATCCGAAATATACAATTATTATTATTATTATTACTATTATTATTATTATTATTATTATTATTATTATTAAATGAAATCGTCTGTTTCCGCGTCCCACTGTATTCCTGAAGTGCGTTTGGTAGGAAATGGAGAGCCCTCCAAATCCCTAACCCTTTCGGCCCTCTCGTAATACGGAATGACTTTGAGCACTTCTGAGGCGTTCTACATCCATTTCGTTAGATGGAAGCCGCCCTCTTCTAACAATCTTGCCAAGCCTCTGAACTGCGCTAGGGCTGATTCTATATCATCGAATTACCCAAGATAGTCATCTACGTAGAAGTTTCTGCTGAAGCCATCTACCACCGACCGATAGACTAAATCCCCATGTTTGTTCGCAGATTTTCGAAGGGCGTAGTTCGCACAGAACGGCGATGATATGGCTCCGGATGTATGGACCGTCATTCTATAATTTATCACTGCTTTGTCCCGGTTGTTCTCTTCTCACCACAGGAAAAGCAAAGCAACCCACTCTCCTACCAATATCTTTACCTGGAGAAGCCTTTATTTGACGTCGGAAGACAAGGTCACTTTGCCAATCCTTAAAAGGCACAATGTTTCGACCAATGGCGCCGTACAGTCAGAGACTGTAGCAGGCAATCGTTTACCGACTTGCTCTGGAACTTGGCTGCAAGGTCGAAAACCACCCTCAGGTTTTCGAGTTTCTGGGGATTAAGAGCCGGATGATGAGTTGGACACTAGAGCCCCTTCAGGCAGTCGGTGTTTGCGGGCAAATTTTCAAAGTAGCCTAGAGTATCGTTTCGCTTCATTAGTTCTGCGTATCGTCCCCACAGACCCTGGTCTCGAACGACACGTCTTTTGGTCGGCGTATTCTTCGCAGAGCGTAGTTTTTGTTATCAATCAAAGGGTCAGCTGGTGTCCGCCATATGGGGGGAACCTCGAACTGTCTTTAGGGCCTCTAGTGCCTTGCCGCACCGTTTATAAAGCGAAATGATCCTCTTGAGAAAGCGATGGTCTTTCGTCTCCGATGTCATGGAACCCCTTTTCATACGGTCGCTGCAAGTGATAATCCATGCGGTCCGTTTCGGCGGATAAATAATTCACGAAACCACGTACCCCTACTGGATCATATAACATGAATCACAGAGCCGTGCGCAAGGCTTAAGGTGCCTGGCGGTCGCACACTCTCTGGTCGAGCACCCAATGTGACTCTGGCACGTCCCAGCCGATGAGAAGATCCACTTCGTCGTCTTCCCAGTCTACAACGGTTAAATCCTGCAGATGGGGCCACCTAGTCAAGATTGCGTTCACCGACCTTGGTGCTCGCATGGGGAGATCAGCTAATATGAATGTCTCCGTGGATTGGATTTGCTCGTTTGTCTAAGGCGATGAGTTGCAGCCTCAACCGGCCAGCGGTCGTTACTTGTGTTCCACCCACCGTGCTCACTGCTAACGACGTCGCACTTTTAGCGAGCCGGTATTTGTCAGCAAACAGCTCTTTCACTAAGGTAGTGTCAGATGCACTGTCTACGAAAGCCAGTGCTTTGACCGCCCCCGTTGTGGCCACCACTCTCACGGCAACTACTCCTAAACCTACTGGCTTACTGGTATCCCGGGAGGTTGAACGAATAAAACTGGGCTTGGTTTTGGTCTCGTGTGGTTTCTCTCGCCTGGCGTAATAGTCGATGGTGTCTGCCCGCGCAACACTCGTGGCTACATCTGGCCTTTGTTCGACAAGCTGCCACCCGGTGAGTGGCGTTCTGGCATAAATAGCACGCTCCTGCCTTCCCCTCCACTCCCTATGGTTCGTCCGTAGTGGCGTTGCCGAACTTGGGGCATTCTAGTAGTCCATAGATAGCATCACAGGATCTGCAACTTGGATGCGCTATGGCATCGCGTGAAATGGCGTGTGCATTGGTCATAGGCTGATATTTCGGCTGTTCCCGAGCAGTGGTTTGAACCTGGCTAGTACTAGACTTGCTTGCTTGGTTGCTGCTCTGGATGAGTCGGCCAAATCCACTGTCGGCCATCTTGGTCTGCCTGTCCCGGTCGCCACGGCTTATACGTTCCGCCTCTTCCGCCTACCGACCCTGTAGTTCGGGAGAGAGGTGACGGACTACGCTCTCCAAGGTGTGCATTGCATCCAGGTCAGCCTTGTTACCTAAATGGTTGAGAGCCATTGAGCAGTTCCGCATCTTGATCATCAGGCCGGCCATTGTGTAGACAACGCCTCTGGTTCTCTTTGCCTCCACCATCACGCCGTCTATTAGGTTACGGGATACTTTGAAAGGTTAGCCAAACAGGTCCCTCAGAATACTCCTTGCTCGGGTGTAGCCTTGTTCCGGGTCGAGCATGGTGCACCCATCGATAGCTTCTCCTGCTCGGCTTCGACGGTAGTGAGTCAGATAAAGAAGCCTTTTCCCGGGGTCGGTTATCTTATTTTCGAAGAAATTTTCGAACTGCTTGACAAACTTGCAGTAGTGTTTGGATCGCCCGTCAAAAACCGTTAGTTCTACTCTTGGCAAATCGATCGATGGTGTTTTATAGTCGGCGACCGGCGTGGGGCTCTCTATCACATTGCACCCTGATCTATCGGAAATGTCTTAATCGCTGGTCTCATGCTCACGCTCTTTCTGTATACACTCCTCTTCTACTTCCTGGGCCTGTAGCCTATCCGATAACAGTTGCTGTTCTAGGTCTAATATTCTCAGCCTACATAGATCGACATCCTTACAATCCACATTTCCCTCAGTAACACATGAACTAGCACTGACATGACCAGGCGATCTACCAATAACTGAAGAATCAAAGGTACCTAAAACCTCCCCAGAGACTTGCCGTGTTAATTCCTGTCCCGATTCCAAAGTCTTCGATCCTTTTCTTGGCATTTTGCGTGTTTCTCATTCCAAATTGATCTATTTAGTATTGTAACACACGTTTGATCAATGCGTGGCCAAATTCGTAACGGATCCCGAAATCAAAAGGTAATTATCCGTGATATTCTACGATACTAGATTAGTGAATGAACAATGACACCCAACGGGTACAAACCTCAATAGTGAGATCACAAGGACGCAACAAACGAGAAACCGAGTTGCGGCGTGCGAGCAAGGAGCACGTGCGACACGCAAATCCAGAACAAATATATGACAGAGTAGCGCTCTGGGCGCGAACAAACAACAATTGGGCTATAGAAACAAACTGTGCGTAAAGACATGTCAGTAGAGCAGGTAAGTGAGTGATGTTAAGAAAAACATGGAGCTGCAACGGTTTTAGGGGATTTTTCACAACCAGCCGTTACACTGCGGAAATTATTGCAAGGACCAGTTCTTTTAATAATAATAATAATATTGGTTTAATTCGGAGACGCCCGAGGCATGCCAGGTGCATGATCAGCTGTTTACAATTGATGGAATAAATAGACAAAACCTTTAAAAACGTAATAATTTACATGACAAGATTTTGAAAATGGCGCTAGGAAGGGGAAGTAACGTGGGATGAAAGTAGGCAAACGTATGCGCATCAAAGAATATGTACTGAGTTTAAGTGGACCCATGGACGGATTCAAATGGAAGCCCGCTGAGTTTGAAAAGTCAAGGTCAGGTGGGGAAAATGGCTGGTCAGTATAGGGACATCTGAAGGCTGACTGATATGCATACATACTGACATATATATAAAACCGGGAGCGAGCAAAGTAAGACGTAGAAGGTGAATCAGATAAAAAAATAGTTCTTAGGAATTGGACGCAGTAGATGTGGGTTATAGATGTAGAAGGAATGGATGCATATCATGGCGGTCAGTGGGATGATGACAAGAGAGATGGCCTGTGAGGAACTACGGGATACAGAGCGAACGCATACATACGTATAAGCGCATATATATACATATACGTATAAGAAAAACCGGATCAATAACAATGGAGTCCTAGAAATAAATTATCAGCTATTAAAAGGGGCAGGTTAGATTAAGTCTAATGTTTGTAGAATTAACTTTGGAATATCGTGGTGAATTATCTTCATGACAGGTGAACTTGGAGAACCAACGGAGAGAGTGGAGAGTGGAGAATGCGGAAGCACAGCAAAGACGACGACTGAGAAGCAGTTCAAAAAAGGGGAGATGGAGGAAAGTATCGAAGAGAAGAGGTAAGAATGGATCAAATAACCTGATTTACGCAGGTGAGACATATGGTGTCTGTCAAGAATGGGAGGAGCAATAATAAATGGGCTTACATTATTCAGCAGGAAGATGGTGGCGATAGAGGTAGCTAAGCAGCGCAGAGCGATTGTGCACACAAAGTGGAGAAAGTTACCTGGGAGGTGAAATTGCCCGTGGTGCAAGATGCAGCAGCTGTGACGGCAAACATCGTGGGAGAGGAATTAACAAAATGGGTACCAGAGGGTAATGGCAGATCAAACGGACTGAAGCCGTGAATGAGAACCATGACGAAACAGTGAATTTACATTGGGTGGCAGGTGAAAAAGCAGAACGGTCCAAGAGGCACGCATAAAATGCCTGTGGCAAACAGTAGACGAACCAGGAGATGGGAGCACGGGCCGAAAAAGACAGGTGAGACATAACCAGTAAGATCATCTCTTTGCAGGTGGAACACGAAAAAGGCAGAGAGGAAAGAAGCGCCGGGACAGGTAAACCGGTGGACGAAAATAACGCATGAACAATGGCTGTCGGGGACATAGAAATTTGGAGCTGCGTGCATGCCGGCAATTGTACAAGTGGATGTAAATGGACGATACTAATCGGGGCACTTCCAAGTGGAAGGATCCACGGAGGAATTGCGGAACCAGGCAAGGAAAATAGAATGTTAGTGTCTGGATAGTAAATGTGGCTGTGAGAGATGCAGAGTTTGGAACGGCAGTTCTAATATGAGAATTGGTCATGTGGGTCATAGTTCAGCTGTGATAGTATGAGATATAAGTTCGGCAGTCGGATGGTCAGGTTGCAAGGGGTCCCAGAGGACGGATTCAGCGGCTAATAATCGACCAAACAGCGGCGTTATCCAGGCGCGTACACCAAGGTAGAGGGTGAAACTCACGTAAGAGGAGAACTGGAAAAGGAGACCAGATGAGAATTGGTCATGGGTGCGGGTGGGGCTGGTTTGTAATGGTATTGGGCATAGGAAGGGAGAACGAGGGAGGGGGTTGACAGAACGGTAGGCAGTAAGGCGCAAGCATGCGATCAATGAGCTTTATAGGTCTAGGATGATACCAAGTGAATAGGTACTACAAGCCGGCAACGCCGATATTGGTGAAGAAATAAAATATTGGCGGTCGTCGGCAGAGTAAAGTGTTTAGGACGATGGTGAAGTGCAATGAGAGGTAACACAGTGAGAGTCGATAGAAGCAACGACATAATGGGCAGGTGTGCATACCATAGGAGAACGAAGAAATGGATGTGATAAGAGCGACAGGTGGGCGTACAGTGGTGAACAAGGATGGTTGGAGCATACGGTCTGCAGCTGACAGCATTGGAGCGTGCGATCCGCAACCGGTGCTAGTGGGTGGGACTGGCCGTGCGCTGGACACCCAACCTGACAAACTCTTTGAGGTGAACACAGGGAGCATGATCCACCAAACAAATGGCTCTCGCTTGTCGTTGCAGATGACCTGCAAGCCCGATGTGCGCCGGCCAAAGCAGTGGATCTGACCGCGCCCCGCACCGTTGAGAATGGCACCAATGTTTATTGGTGGTTAGGCATGTGGGGCATAGTTCAGCTGTGATAGTATGAGATATAAGTTCGGCAGTCGGATTGTCAGGTTGCAAGGGGTTCCAGAGGACGGATTCAGCGGCTAATAATCGACCAAACAGCGGCGTTATCCAGGCGCATATACCGACGTAGAGGGTGAAATTCATATAAGAAGAGAACTTGAAAAGGAGAGCAGATGAAAAAGAGCAGTCAGGCTGTGCCCCTGCTGCGGATCAACGGTTAATGGAGGCATATAGAAGCCATTAAAGGACGAGGCATAAGAGTGACAGAGACTACGGGGGTAGGTGGAAGTTAAGTGGTTGAAATTAGCGGTATTTCAGTTTGTCTGATTCGTTAAGGGAATGTGCATATCTAGTCTAACGTTGAGAACTCAGTCAGATAGATGAAACTGTCTATCGTTGATTTTGTCTTTAATTGAAGGGAGCAGGGTCGGAGAAGTGTTTGGTCTTAGAAGTCGAGTCCCCTCTCGTAAGCTATATCTTCTGCCACGCTCATACTAGATAGCTGGAGTGCACGGGTGACGCTGAGATATGGGATGAGTGCCGACATAAACTGGGCTTTGGTTTGTGAAGCTTGAAGGATGATGGGCAACTTGTTCCAGACTTCGGAGTAGACAAGAAGGAAAAATGTGACCGTATGGCCGACTTAGCTATACTGAAAGGGACAGTAAAAGGCCTGTGCCGGAGTGAGTAGGTTTTCACGGGAGGGGCTTACCGGGTCAAAGGAAAAAGACCGGTTGTGGGGCAGGTTATGCAAGATGACTAAGTTTAGTCTTAAGCGGCGGAGCCAGAATGGGTCAAGATCCAGATTTTGGCATCGTTCTCTATAGCTTAAAGACGTGGACCAACCAAGTAGTTGTTTGTTGAAACTCCTTTGTATGCTTTCAGCCACAACTCTGTCGAATTTCGTCATGTTAGAAAATATTATTAGGCAGCATTCGAGCAAAGTCCGGACGTGGGATTTGCAGATGCTGATGATACTGTCCCGGAGACGAGAGGAGCTGAAGAGCAAGGCCACACTTCTTCTAGCCTTGGCCGGTTGGATGGCGACGTGCTCAGAAAAGTTGAGGGAGCAGGAATAGTTGAGGCCCCGATCGCGGATAGTAGGTCGACCGGCTATTGGGGACCCACCAAGAGTTAAGGATCCAGGGGGCAATTGGAACCTGTAGGTTAGGACCTCGAACTTATTAGTGGAAAAGCTCATCCAGCGGTCAAGTGCAGCGAGGTCAGCGGAAATGTTGCACACAGTATGGGTGGCATTATTGGAATTGAAAGAGTAAACTATTTTTATATCGCCTGCAAATAAGAATGGCGTGCCTTGGTGTTCTAGATCCAATGCGTCATTAATGTACATCAGAAATAGGAGAGGACTCCGTTTGCTGCCCTGTATAACGCCACTTGTACCAGGCTTCGGTGTAGAAATATGTCCATTGGTGAGGACCACTTGCGAACGATGAGCGAGATAAGATTTCAGCCAAGAAAGCAGTGGGTCAGCAATGCCGAATGAACGCAATTTGGAGATAAGGTGCAGGTGTGGAACATGGTCGAAAGCCTTCGACAGATCCAGGTGGACAATTACCAATGCCTGCCCGCCATCAACAGCCTTAGTGACTAGGTTGAGGAAGTCAAGCTGACATGTGGTGCATGATCGCGATTTGAGAAACCCGTGCTGCCAATCGCTAAGAAGGTTTGAAGCGAGAAGATGGTTGGCAATGCCATCTCTGATAATCGTTTCCATTATTCTGGAAATAATAGGGGTATGGTTGATGGGACGGTTGTTACGAACGTTTGAGCAATGCGTAGCCAAATTCGCAACGGATCCCGAAATCAAAAGACGATTATCCGTGATATTCTACGATACTAGATTATTACAATAAACAATGACATAAACAATATACAAACCTCAATAATACGATCACAAGGACTCAACAACGAGAAACCGAATAGCAGCGTGTGAGCAGACAGCACGTGCGTCACGCAGGTCCTGAACAAGGATGTGCCAAAGTAGCGCTCTGGGCGCGAACAAACATTAATTGGTCCAGAAAAACAACCAGTTCGTAAAGACAAGTCAATAGTGTATGGAAATGAGTGATGTTGGGAAAAACACTGAATCGCGAGGGAAAAAAGGGGGATTTTCCACGACCGGCTGTTACAACGGTAATTAGCAAGTTCGTGGACAGGTCCATTTTTGTGTCGTGGAATGGTGACTGAACGCTTCCAGTTCGACGGTACCAAACTAAATTTGAATGAAAAAGTGAATAGGTTCAGTAGTAGAAGTGGGAGGTCCGATCCATCGTTAATGATTGCAGTTGGGGGCATTCCGTCTGGTCCGGGATGCGCAGATGCTTTATAGCACGAAGTGAATCTGGAAATGAAGTTTACTTCAAAGGTTAGGGTGGATAGGGAAGGGCTGGTAATAGCCAGAGGATTTGGGGTGCTGTATCTGAGGCGGGGACCACGGAGTTGGCGAAGTAATGGTTGAAGGCCTCAGCGATATCAGAAGGGGAGGTGGCCGAAGTTTTATTCGGTAACACAACGTATTGGATCATAGTATCCGTTGCCGAATTCCTAGATTTGTGTAGGAGAGAGAGTTTCAATGTTTCATTGGGATGCCTTAGGGCTTCGGCTTCTTCTTAGCGGAGCTGTTTTTCCTTTAGGTTCCGGATAATATCAGTAAGACGCGTTAGCCTCATGAGAAGAGAGAAGTCGTGGTTTTGGAGGTAAAGTCTTTGCATCTTAAGGCACTTTCGTTGGAGGGAGGCAAGTTTGGACTCCCTAAGAGAGGAGTTTTAGGATATTGGGGTAAATTTCAGGAGGCAGTTTCCCGTGTTAAGGTTAAGGTGATCAGCCGCTTGTTGGGGGTCAGCCGTTAGAAAAACACTGCCCCAATCTTTGCTACGGATGAGATTGGGCAGAGGGTTCCAATTTAAACGGACGGAATTGTTGACTGGGATCAGATAGTCTGATGAATAAGGATGGAATGAAAGATTACCGGCCACTATCTTATGGTCGCTACCCGGAAATTTATTCAGAGCGGAAACCTAAAAGTGGGAAACGCTGTGAGTGATTATAAGATCTAGGATGTTGGCGTTTCTAGTAGTGGTTTTAAAGTGTTCCACCCAGCCCCCAATGTGAGTATGGGACACAAAGTCTATTAACTTGGTAGGTGCGTGAGGTTTTGCCATGATATTTAAGGCCAGTTCAAACAACCGGCTATGATTTTTGCTGCCGAAGGTGGTAGTGAAAAGTAATCAAAGGTTTCAATTAAGGGAGTTAAGTCTGCAATAGTAGATGAGGGCGGGCGATAGACACAACGACCTACTGAGAGTCCTTTAATCCTAATGCTTTTTTGTTCGCAGATGACGTGACAATTTTCAGATCTCCTCAATCCACCCATATTCAGAAAGACCGAGCTGCTATCCATTTCTGGACAGTAGCTTTTTAACAGGGAAATATGTACTCGCCCGCCGGAAGGTGGGTCCAGTGGGACCCGCTCCTGAAATTCGTTAACCGGGAACCAATGTCCCAGGGGACAGAGATCGGAGACGTTGAGATAATCGTGACAAGCGAAATAAGGCCGTTGGCACAGCGACTGTCAGCTACCAGCGGGGCGGTAACATACCGACTGAGGAGAACCGTCAGTTCAAGGTACCGTAGTGTTATGCTGCGGATCTCCACTGCACTGGTTCAGTTCAGCTCAGTTCAGTTTGCACAGGACAGGTTATGGCCACAGCCAATCGAGCTTCCAGAATTCATTCGATGGTATGCACACCAGTTATGCACCCTCCACTGCCGAGGGTATTTCATCGAATCCCCGCTAATAATGAGGGGAAAACGGAAAACCTCATCACACATCAACTGCGAGGGACATTATGCATCGTGAACGTTCATTGAGACTCTATGCAATGAGCGAAAAAGTCTATTAAAACATACTCCAGAAGGACCACAGTGCTACCCGTCATCCGTTTAGTTGACATACTCAAGGCTCACTACAGGGAAGGATCTCTTACCACTTGCGATCTCGGGCACCTTTGAAGGATTGGACTGTCTGCAGCTCTATCATTCCACCAGGCAGACCGTTCCAACTGTTCACTATCCTGTTGTTGAAGAATTGTGATCTAGTCATCAAGCCAGCTCGAATTTTTGTCAGCTTCTTTTCGTGTCCCCTTGTTCTGGAATCTAATGCCACTTGGAAAAGACTATCTGGTCTAAGGCCAGAAAAGCCCTTCATTACCTTGAACGTTTCTATGAGATCCCCTCGATGTCTCCTACTTTCCAACGAGAAAAGATTCAGGTCACAGAGTCTCTGCTTGTACGTCTTACCCCTCTGCCCTTCAACCATTCGCGTGGCGAGACGTTGGACTTTCTCGAGGCAGGCGGCGTCCTTTTTGTAGAAGGGTGACCAAGCCCGCACGCTACCTTCTAAGTGAGGTCGTACTATAGCCATGTAAATAGGTACGAATACCTCCGGCTTCCGGCAAGACAACGCTGATCGCAGTCTAAAGAGCTCCCCACGAGCCTTATGCGCGGCAGCGTTGCACTGCTCCGACCATTTGAAGTCACTGTTCATGATGATCCCAGATCTTTAACCCTACTGGCTGCCTCTACGGCGAACAGCCCTTGATCATGAGCGACAATTAGGCTCTCTGTTGCCCTTGACAACAAATGGCTGTTTTCAGCACTCAGAAGTAAGTCCCGTTTGTATGCCCAGTTCAGGACGGTACCTATTTCCCTGCCCAAGTCCGCCCTACCCCCAGATCCAACAATCTTCACATCATCCGCAGAAATAAAGCTGGGCGACTGAAGAGCGGATACCAGGTCAATAATAAATAACGAGAATAGGACCGGGCCTAGGGCGGATCCATGAGGTACACCACTGGTGACGTTTACCAAACTGGAGCACCTGTCCCCCACTTTGACGTAAAACGTCCTGCGGGAGAGGAAGTCCTCCATCCACCTATATACTGGCCCATCTATAACGAAAGTCTCCACCTTGCACAGCAAAAGACGATGATTAACGGAGTCGAACGCCTTGCTAAAGTCGAGGTAGCATACCTCAACTTGCTTACCTTCATCCAGTCGTCGAGTTACTTCATCTAAGAAGCACAGGAGGTTGGTCAGACATGATCTCTTTTTCAGGAATCCATGCTGTGCCGGGCTTAGCATGGAGTGCTGCAGTAAGTGCTGGCAGATATGGGCACGGATGATCTTCTCCAGGACTTTACATAGAATGCCAGTTAGGCTTACCGGCCTGTAGTTCTGCACAGCCGACTTAGTCCCACTCTTATGTATTGCCACGACCGCCGCGACTTTCCAGTCCTGAGGCAGCTTACCCTGGTCCAACGTGGATCTGTGCAGTCTGCATACCGATGGAGCTATGATATCCGCCAACGGCTTGATGATAGCTGGATGAATGCCATCTGGGCCCGCTGACTTGTGGCTGTTTAAATCCTGTAGGTACTTACGCACGCATTCCTCTGAGAGATCTAGCTCGTTTAAATGAGGAGGATGCACCAGAGCCAGATCTACTCGTACCCCACTATCTATCCCATGTACACTACCAAAATATTCCCCCAGGGCGTCTGCTTTGCCCTGGTCATCAGTGGCAATACCTAGTCTCTAGTGGATAGCGGACCTATGGCATTTCTTGTTGAGCCTTTAGACTGTACGTAGCTGTAGAACTTCTTCGGCTGTTGTCTTACAGACTGGGCCAATTTCAGCTCAAATTCCCGCTTAGAAGTTCTCAAAAGGCTTACAGTCTCGTTTCTCAGCCTTGTATAGCGGTTCCAGGCTAGCTGACTGCCGGAAACTTTGTACTGGTTCCAAGAGCGGTTTCTACGTCTGATGGCCTCGGCTATTGAAGCCTTCCACCACATGGGTTTGCCCTCCCCACTCCTTCATTTAAAGGGTGCGAACTCATCCTGTGGGGCAGTCAGGGATCCCTTTATGGTCTGCTAGCGCTCCTCGACAGTAGCCTCCTCTGTCGTGTCCCAGGTCAAACCCATCGCCCTATTACGAAGCCTATCTATGTCCATACTACCGAAATTCCTAACCAGCCTTGAGGGTACCTTGGGTTGCCGCATGTATAGGACTATTTTGACACACACGTGGTCACTCTTTCCCAGCGGTGCACAATAATGCAGTTCAGCCACATCGTTGGGGAAGTTCGTTATAGCTAGATCCAGCAAGGATGGAACGCATCCAGTTCTATGTCTGGTATTCTCCCTCATATGCTGATGCAACGCATTGGCATGCAGCCATTCTAAGTAGGTTTGCTCCTCCGATCCCGGCACGCAGACCTCAGCCACCCAGCCGATGTGCGGAAGATTGAAGTCACCCACTGGTGAGACCACACCTAGATTAGGTGGTCCAGGCACGGGTTCACCAGTTATCTGGGGACACTTATACATTGGGTAGGGTCCAAAGGATATTCACAAGAACCATCTCCTGTCTATGGGGACTTAAGTGCGAGGACGGGTTGTCATAGCTAGACTTGTTCTTACTCAAGCCTAGACGCGCAAGGTGTAACCTGATAAAAACAACGGAGGAACTAAAAAGGTTATCCCGAACGGACCAGCCATAATCTACTCGTGAAAGAAACTGTACCTTCCGGGGGCACGAAGTGAAGCTAGTTAAGCCAAGGACAAACAAGGACTTCAGAGTTCGGTTGGTCTCATGTAGAGTAATAAAAGACTGGAACAAATTCCCTGCGGATGTTGCGGCAGTAGATACTGTTATCCATCTTAAAGAGAATTCGGACCTGGCGTGAACACAAGCATTTCCTGAGTGCCAGCGAGATGGCCGTTAGCAATAACAGAACTCCCACGTCGAATTCCTTCCTCCCATCTCCTTCTTCTTCTCCATATTAATATTGCTATCACTCATTATAATTGCTACTATTATGTTCAGTACTGTTTTTTCCATTACTTATTTCTTCCTTCTCATTGATTTCAGTTCAGTCCAGTGCGGTTCGCACAGGACAGGTTATGGCCACAGTCAATCGAGCTTCCAGAATTCATTCGATGGTATGCACACCAGTTATGCACCCTCCACTGCCGAGGGTATTTCATCGAATCCCCGCTAATAATGAGGGGAAAACGGAAAACCTCATCACACATCAACTGCGAGGGACATTATGCATCGTGAACGTTCATTGAGACTCTATGCAATGAGCGAAAAAGTCTATTAAAACATACTCCAGAAGGACCACAGTGCTACCCGTCATCCGTCTAGTTGACATACTCAAGGCTCACTACAGGGAAGGATCTCTTACCACTTGCGATCTCGGGCACCTTTGAAGGATTGGACTGTCTGCAGCTCTATCATTCCACCAGGCAGACCGTTCCAACTGTTCACTATCCTGTTGTTGAAGAATTGTGATCTAGTCATCAAGCCAGCTCGAATTTTTGTCAGCTTCTTTTCGTGTCCCCTTGTTCTGGAATCTAATGCCACTTGGAAAAGACTATCTGGTCTAAGGCCAGAAAAGCCCTTCATTACCTTGAACGTTTCTATGAGATCCCCTCGATGTCTCCTACTTTCCAACGAGAAAAGATTCAGGTCACAGAGTCTCTGCTTGTACGTCTTACCCCTCTGCCCTTCAACCATTCGCGTGGCGAGACGTTGGACTTTCTCGAGGCAGGCGGCGTCCTTTTTGTAGAAGGGTGACCAAGCCCGCACGCTACCTTCTAAGTGAGGTCGTACTATAGCCATGTAAATAGGTACGAATACCTCCGGCTTCCGGCAAGACAACGCTGATCGCAGTCTAAAGAGCTCCCCACGAGCCTTATGCGCGGCAGCGTTGCACTGCTCCGACCATTTGAAGTCACTGTTCATGATGATCCCAGATCTTTAACCCTACTGGCTGCCTCTACGGCGAACAGCCCTTGATCATGAGCGACAATTAGGCTCTCTGTTGCCCTTGACAACAAATGGCTGTTTTCAGCACTCAGAAGTAAGTCCCGTTTGTATGCCCAGTTCAGGACGGTACCTATTTCCCTGCCCAAGTCCGCCCTACCCCCAGATCCAACAATCTTCACATCATCCGCAGAAATAAAGCTGGGCGACTGAAGAGCGGATACCAGGTCAATAATAAATAACGAGAATAGGACCGGGCCTAGGGCGGATCCATGAGGTACACCACTGGTGACGTTTACCAAACTGGAGCACCTGTCCCCCACTTTGACGTAAAACGTCCTGCGGGAGAGGAAGTCCTCCATCCACCTATATACTGGCCCATCTATAACGAAAGTCTCCACCTTGCACAGCAAAAGACGATGATTAACGGAGTCGAACGCCTTGCTAAAGTCGAGGTAGCATACCTCAACTTGCTTACCTTCATCCAGTCGTCGAGTTACTTCATCTAAGAAGCACAGGAGGTTGGTCAGACATGATCTCTTTTTCAGGAATCCATGCTGTGCCGGGCTTAGCATGGAGTGCTGCAGTAAGTGCTGGCAGATATGGGCACGGATGATCTTCTCCAGGACTTTACATAGAATGCCAGTTAGGCTTACCGGCCTGTAGTTCTGCACAGCCGACTTAGTCCCACTCTTATGTATTGCCACGACCGCCGCGACTTTCCAGTCCTGAGGCAGCTTACCCTGGTCCAACGTGGATCTGTGCAGTCTGCATACCGATGGAGCTATGATATCCGCCAACGGCTTGATGATAGCTGGATGAATGCCATCTGGGCCCGCTGACTTGTGGCTGTTTAAATCCTGTAGGTACTTACGCACGCATTCCTCTGAGAGATCTAGCTCGTTTAAATGAGGAGGATGCACCAGAGCCAGATCTACTCGTACCCCACTATCTATCCTATGTACACTACCAAAATATTCCCCCAGGGCGTCTGCTTTGCCCTGGTCATCAGTGGCAATACCTAGTCTCTAGTGGATAGCGGACCTATGGCATTTCTTGTTGAGCCTTTAGACTGTACGTAGCTGTAGAACTTCTTCGGCTGTTGTCTTACAGACTGGGCCAATTTCAGCTCAAATTCCCGCTTAGAAGTTCTCAAAAGGCTTACAGTCTCGTTTCTCAGCCTTGTATAGCGGTTCCAGGCTAGCTGACTGCCGGAAACTTTGTACTGGTTCCAAGAGCGGTTTCTACGTCTGATGGCCTCGGCTATTGAAGCCTTCCACCACATGGGTTTGCCCTCCCCACTCCTTCATTTAAAGGGTGCGAACTCATCCTGTGGGGCAGTCAGGGATCCCTTTATGGTCTGCTAGCGCTCCTCGACAGTAGCCTCCTCTGTCGTGTCCCAGGTCAAACCCATCGCCCTATTACGAAGCCTATCTATGTCCATACTACCGAAATTCCTAACCAGCCTTGAGGGTACCTTGGGTTGCCGCATGTATAGGACTATTTTGACACACACGTGGTCACTCTTTCCCAGCGGTGCACAATAATGCAGTTCAGCCACATCGTTGGGGAAGTTCGTTATAGCTAGATCCAGCAAGGATGGAACGCATCCAGTTCTATGTCTGGTATTCTCCCTCATATGCTGATGCAACGCATTGGCATGCAGCCATTCTAAGTAGGTTTGCTCCTCCGATCCCGGCACGCAGACCTCAGCCACCCAGCCGATGTGCGGAAGATTGAAGTCACCCACTGGTGAGACCACACCTAGATTAGGTGGTCCAGGCACGGGTTCACCAGTTATCTGGGGACACTTATACATTGGGTAGGGTCCAAAGGATATTCACAAGAACCATCTCCTGTCTATGGGGACTTAAGTGCGAGGACGGGTTGTCATAGCTAGACTTGTTCTTACTCAAGCCTAGACGCGCAAGGTGTAACCTGATAAAAACAACGGAGGAACTAAAAAGGTTATCCCGAACGGACCAGCCATAATCTACTCGTGAAAGAAACTGTACCTTCCGGGGGCACGAAGTGAAGCTAGTTAAGCCAAGGACAAACAAGGACTTCAGAGTTCGGTTGGTCTCATGTAGAGTAATAAAAGACTGGAACAAATTCCCTGCGGATGTTGCGGCAGTAGATACTGTTATCCATCTTAAAGAGAATTCGGACCTGGCGTGAACACAAGCATTTCCTGAGTGCCAGCGAGATGGCCGTTAGCAATAACAGAACTCCCACGTCGAATTCCTTCCTCCCATCTCCTTCTTCTTCTCCATATTAATATTGCTATCACTCATTATAATTGCTACTATTATGTTCAGTACTGTTTTTTCCATTACTTATTTCTTCCTTCTCATTGATTTCAGTTCAGTCCAGTGCGGTTCGCACAGGACAGGTTATGGCCACAGCCAATCGAGCTTCCAGAATTCATTCGATGGTATGCACACCAGTTATGCACCCTCCACTGCCGAGGGTATTTCATCGAATCCCCGCTAATAATGAGGGGAAAACGGAAAACCTCATCACACATCAACTGCGAGGGACATTATGCATCGTGAACGTTCATTGAGACTCTATGCAATGAGCGAAAAAGTCTATTAAAACATACTCCAGAAGGACCACAGTGCTACCCGTCATCCGTCTAGTTGACATACTCAAGGCTCACTACAGGGAAGGATCTCTTACCACTTGCGATCTCGGGCACCTTTGAAGGATTGGACTGTCTGCAGCTCTATCATTCCACCAGGCAGACCGTTCCAACTGTTCACTATCCTGTTGTTGAAGAATTGTGATCTAGTCATCAAGCCAGCTCGAATTTTTGTCAGCTTCTTTTCGTGTCCCCTTGTTCTGGAATCTAATGCCACTTGGAAAAGACTATCTGGTCTAAGGCCAGAAAAGCCCTTCATTACCTTGAACGTTTCTATGAGATCCCCTCGATGTCTCCTACTTTCCAACGAGAAAAGATTCAGGTCACAGAGTCTCTGCTTGTACGTCTTACCCCTCTGCCCTTCAACCATTCGCGTGGCGAGACGTTGGACTTTCTCGAGGCAGGCGGCGTCCTTTTTGTAGAAGGGTGACCAAGCCCGCACGCTACCTTCTAAGTGAGGTCGTACTATAGCCATGTAAATAGGTACGAATACCTCCGGCTTCCGGCAAGACAACGCTGATCGCAGTCTAAAGAGCTCCCCACGAGCCTTATGCGCGGCAGCGTTGCACTGCTCCGACCATTTGAAGTCACTGTTCATGATGATCCCAGATCTTTAACCCTACTGGCTGCCTCTACGGCGAACAGCCCTTGATCATGAGCGACAATTAGGCTCTCTGTTGCCCTTGACAACAAATGGCTGTTTTCAGCACTCAGAAGTAAGTCCCGTTTGTATGCCCAGTTCAGGACGGTACCTATTTCCCTGCCCAAGTCCGCCCTACCCCCAGATCCAACAATCTTCACATCATCCGCAGAAATAAAGCTGGGCGACTGAAGAGCGGATACCAGGTCAATAATAAATAACGAGAATAGGACCGGGCCTAGGGCGGATCCATGAGGTACACCACTGGTGACGTTTACCAAACTGGAGCACCTGTCCCCCACTTTGACGTAAAACGTCCTGCGGGAGAGGAAGTCCTCCATCCACCTATATACTGGCCCATCTATAACGAAAGTCTCCACCTTGCACAGCAAAAGACGATGATTAACGGAGTCGAACGCCTTGCTAAAGTCGAGGTAGCATACCTCAACTTGCTTACCTTCATCCAGTCGTCGAGTTACTTCATCTAAGAAGCACAGGAGGTTGGTCAGACATGATCTCTTTTTCAGGAATCCATGCTGCTCCTGACTTAACATGGAGTGCTCTTCATCCATGTCCCCTTTAGACCTTTTAGACCCTTTAGTCTGTCTCATTTACAAGAAGAATGATTACCGGGAGGCTGACGTTTGCATGGCTAGTGAACCTGCAGTTTGCGGAGGCCTACCCTATCGAAATATTTCTTTTACTGCCCTTTCCGAAGACGACCAGTCGAGTGTAACGTTACTGCACTTCCTTCGACAGACAAACAAGAATTCCAAGAAGTCGAAACCCGGTGAGACGCGGGGGCTTACAAGAGGAAAGAAACTGGGCTATCATTGTAGTCGGCTGCCAGTCCTGTGCACCGATCTGATTTAAACTGAATTTTCGTTGTGTGACTACGGTTTTGTAGATTGCTTCGGTGCAATCTGTTTTGCTGCTAATCCTGCGAGGACGCAGGTTTCGCTCATCGTACGTGATTGTGCTATGTGTCTCATGCGCCTGGTTGGCCAGTATCTCGTGTTCTGTGCTGTGAGTCCACGTGTCCTCACGCCCCGTGTTTTCCGTACAGCTCGTTCATCTGTTTTCGTGCTGTATAACAGGTAGACACGTGTCTACTTAGCCGTAGGCTTTCGTCGCGTGTGGCATCTTAACGCCAGGTAATTTGTGTAATCGAAGTTTCGGTAAACTGAGACCTTCTAGGTCAATTATATGTGTGTCTTGCACAATATAATAGAACCTCCATGAGCACCTCCCGTGATTAGATGGACGTAGGAGTGAGGTACCCGCGGTTTCTGTCGACGGTGGCAGAAGTCGTTGAACTTCATTAGGCAGCTGTCGCCCGCTTAAGCTGGGCAGCCCCCGGCCCAAAAGATGCTGCCACGCCCACATTCTGCTTGCTCCATTGGGTACATGAGGCTAAAGACTGAATCCGAAAGGTCTCTTGTAGCACCCAGCCCGTTCGTAACATCGGTTTTCGACCGGTTTTCTGTCGGTTTGTGTAGTAACCATTTTACACGGACCAAGATTGAATTTATACGAAGGAGATCGACGACCGGAATAATGTGCAATGCTTGGTTGGCGTTGTTCACCAGTTCAGTTCAGTTCAGTTTGCACAGGACTTGGTGTGGCTAGAGCCAATCGTGTGTCCAGATAGTTGTGTTGTCGGCGCGTTTCCGTAGCTCCCAACACTGCGTGATTTTCTTTTTCTGAAAGGCAGGAATTTTGTGCAGTATCAGCCCTGGCAGAGTAAGGTGGAAACAATAAGTAAATTGCATCTGACCCTAAAAGCTGCTTAACATAACTCGGGGTATACTGCCACCCAACATAAGTCTACTTCTTTCTTAAAGGCCTTCACTGTTGTGGTATTTATGACCTCTTCCGGGAGCTTATTCCAATAGGGTACCACTCTATTTGAGAAGTACTTCGCCCTTGTATTTAAATGTTGGTTTAATCCATCGAAATGCCCTGAAAACCTCGGTATAGATCGTCCTATTTTATTCACTCGAAATGGGTAAGATGATGACAGTTAACCGGAAAATCATAAATTGGAAGGTAGAAGTGGGCATCATAATATGTAATTCGGGTTAGTGACAGAAATTAACGAAGCGTACCACGTATTTCAAACGATTGGCACAAACCTCTCAGGAACCGGCCAAAAATGCTCCGAAACCGATCGGTTTTCGAGCAGTTTTTACTATTACGCCGATCGGTTTTCGAGCGGTTTCTGACCCGTTTCCGAACGGTTTGTACCAATCGTTTGAAACACGTGATACGCTTCGTTACTTTCTGTCACTTTTCCCGAGTTATGTTTTACGATGCTCATTTCTATCTCCCAATTTATGATTTTCCGATTAATTGTTATCATCTTACCCACTTCGAGGGAAATTAAATAGAACGATCTATACCGAGGTTTTCAGGGCATTTCGATGGATTAAACCAACATTTAAATACAACACCAACCGAGCATTGCGCATTACTCCGGTCGTCGATCTCCTTCGTATAAATTCAGTCTTGGTCCGTGTAAAATGGCTAATTAATAAACCGACAGTAAACAGATGGGCATAATAGTAAAAACTGATTGAAATCGGTCAAAAACCGGCCGAAAACCGATCTGTTTCGGAGCGGTTTTGCCACAAGGAGTGGGTCGATAACAAAGGACCAGCGCAGGCAAGGTAAAATGCTTGCCACAATCAGGTCTCACGTGACAGACTAGAACAAGTTCCTTTACGGGTTCTTCGGTCACGTTTTCGTGCTGGGTTAACGACCCACTGCCCTATGGTTCGAACCTTTGAGTCAAAGACCCCGGTTAGGGATCCCAAAGAAAAGCCTCTTCTGCGATGTAGGCAGCCGCGAAGTACGATTTGCCTAGAAGCCTCCAGCATCTTTCCTGTAAAAGGCCTTACCAATTTTTCCTGCTTTCATTTAAGATCGATGCAAAACGCCGAGAGTAATTGTGGCTCTGAAGAAAGCAGTAGTTCAGGAAATGGGTATGAATCGAATGCACTTCTTAAGCCTACTTTTTCACTTCACTTGGCTGCATTCATAGTCCACACACTATGTCAAATAGGGCATCAGGCTGCTCTCGCTAAAACTCTTGAGACTTTCAAAATAGATGTATGCACTGTCTCCGAAACACACATGCGAGACCCCACTTGTGAGGTCACTCTTCGCACCCCAAACAACCTCAGTCTCTCGCTTCACTCCTAGCTTGTCGGGTGATTCAGTATCTAGTGTTCGTGGTCGGGCTGACATTGGGATTGCTTTGAGCATGAAAGCTAAGCGCGCACTGCTACACTGGATTCCAATCAACAGCCATTTTTGTGCAGTTGGGCTGAACGGTTCTGTTCATGTCAACAACAAACTGAAGCGCCGATGCTTGTTCATCGTCTTTGTGTATGCGACGACTGACTGCAGTTCCTCTGAGACCAAGAACAAATCCTACCAGGATTTGTCTCAGTCGCTTCGAAGCGCACGTTCGACAGATGTGGTGGTCACTGTTAGGGATTTCAACGCCCAAGTTGCATTTCACCAGATGGACGGGTATCGGATGAAGCGTCATGGCGTGTGGAGAAGGCACGTTTTGCTTTTGCCAACCCTCGTCATCAGTGGCGTCGGCGTGACATCCAATTGTCTGTTAAGGGTAGAGTATACAAATCTGCGCTTCGTCCGTTCATTTATATCGTTCAGAAACGTGACCATTAAGAGTGGTAAGGGTATACACCCCATAGCCACAAGGGCCCGCTGCACTATTGGGGCTAACCGGCAACCGAACCGTGACTTTAAGTGACGGAAAACCACGTAAGGTCCCAATAGATCAGGTATGGTAACGATCCGGATGACAATGGAGTACTGTCTACCACCATAGTAATCTGTGATGGCGGGGATTCGAACCTCGGACCCCCGAGGTGGTAAACAAACGCTCTAAACTACGCGACCACCAATGGCTCATTGCTGCGTGAGTGGAACGCGTATCCAGGATTCAAGCAGTGTAGTTCAACTAACTGCTCCTGGTATCTCATCGAGGTATTTACTGCGCACTTCAGGAGACAAAGTAGCTAGAGCTGCGAGTCAACGTGGTGTAGAAATAGTGTTGGCTGACAAGACTTAGGCTGCTCTTTTAGGCAGAATCCAGGTTAACAGTCGTTTATGTGCTGTAAATCTCCAAGGGTCAGTCGGCGTTCGAAAGGATAGTTGTGTTGAGCCCAATTTGTTTGTGATCTCGGCGTACGCTCCAACGAACTGCTGCTCTAACATGCAGAAGGATGGGTTCTACGATGAACTCGCCCCTCTCGTTCACAGGAGCAAAGGCGCTGACATTGTGGTGCTAGCAGGTGATTTTAATGCACCAGTTGGCAAACTTAGTGCATCAGATGCTTGCTTAGATGGGCGTTGTGCTTTACCCGCTGAGTGTACAGATAACGGGGATGGGCTTCTTCAGTTTTGTGCAAACAATCGGTTGTTCTTGTCTGGTACCAATTTTCGACAACTCACGAAACAGTGACATGGCGCTCTAACTTTACATGCACTCCAAGCCAAATTGATCATGTCGCTTTAAGCTACCGTTGGCGCAGTTCTGTTCAGAACTGTAGATTCTACTGGTCCACGTAAGTAGAGTCGGACCATGCATTAGTTTTAATGTGATTATCTCTCCAGCTCTATGGTCACGGATGCAAACCGCAAACCCGGCTAACCGTGCAACGTTCATGTAATCCGGAAGTTCGCACCGATTATGAATAGAAGTTAGCACATGAACTAGGATCTACGGTGAACAGCAATGTAGATGAGCATTGGGTCCATATCCAGCAGGCAATGCATGTTGCAGCAGGTTTCGCCGGTGATCCCAGCTCCGATGTCCGCCACAGACACTAGATTTCGCAAGAGCCGACCAGGCTAATAGAGCAAAAACGTCAGATCTTGGACTGTAAGACGATAGAAAGCAGTCGGTCCCGACGAGATATCTCCAGTTCTTTTCAAAATGAATATTGGTGCGTTGATAAAATTATTTACCACCCTGATCCGAGACGTTTGGAACGAGGGATGTATTCCATTATTATGGCGCGAGTCATTGATTTTACCGATCTTCAAAAAAGGAGTCCGCAATGACTGTAGTAATCATCGTGCGATTAGCTTAATTCCGGTGGTCACCAAGGTATTAACCTCGATTTTGCTGCGCCATCTGACATCGGTTTGAGAGAGTAACTCCCGCGAACAACAGGTTGGATTCCGCCCACGTCGAGGATGCATCGATCAGATTTTTACTCTTCGCCAACTACTTGAAACGCGTCACACATACATACATACACACACACCGACGACCAACAATAATGGTTTTCCTTGACTTGAAAGGGGCCTTCGATTCAGTTGACCGAACAGCGCTATTCAGTGCTCATCACCAAAATGGTATGTCCCAAAAGTTCGTGAATTTACTGGGGTCATTATACTCTCAATTTCCTTGCCGCGTGAGGGTCTATGGTCGACTATCCAGTCCGTTCAAAACAACCAGCGGTGCTCGACAAGCGTGTTCCATTTCGCTATTCTTGTTTTGCTTCGTCATGGACGAGGTAATGGAGAATGCATTGCGAAATCTTCAGGATGTAGGCGTCGAACTAGGAAATTCTGAAAAGCTATGTCACCTAGATTAGGAAGAGAACCTCATCTGCTTGTTCGAATGCACGGAGCATGCGTAACGTGCATTAAATAAATTCGCAAGAGCCGCAGCTCCATTCGGCATGCGCTTTGCACCTTCAAAGTGTAAAGTGATGTTGCAAGACTGGACGTCAACGATTCCGAGCTTGATGCTCGATTGAGAGGTCCTGGCAGTTGTCGACCGCTTCACTTACCTCGGCAGCAGCGTGACGACGGACGGCAGCACGGCTGTAGAGGTGAGCACGCGTATATTCAAAGGTCGTGCGGCGTACGCTTGACTGAAGCACTTGTGGCGCCCATTTGATATTTCACTGAAGTTGAAAGGTCGTGTATACTGTGCCGCGGTGCGTTTAGTTTTGTTGTATAGTTGCGAGACTTGGGGTCTGCGTGCTGAAGATATTCGTCGTCTTGAGGTTTTCGACCATCGATGTTTGCGTAGTATCGCTAAGATTGGATGGAATGACCGAGTGAGCACCGCTGAGATCAGAAAGTGAGTACCGGGTACTAATTTAGAGAACGTTCTATCGCAGCGTATTGAGCTTAGTAGACTTCGTTGGTTAGGACACTTTTACGTGAGGCAAACACCCGCCTACCATACCGTGCCCTGTTTTCCGGGTGCAAGAAACTACGTGGAGGTTGACAGGTGACGTGGCAGCGAGGAATGAGAAAATGTCCAGCGAACTTAGGAAAAGTAGGCGCTTCACTTGTTCGTGGTTTGGGTCCAAAAGATCCGCCAACCAGTTGGTTGGAGATACTGAAGGATATGGCAGCGAACCGTGAACAGTGGCGATCGTGTTGTCACTTTCTATCAAATCAGAATGATTGATCAATGTGTGTTGGCTGTTAGGGCGTCCTTTGCTTTTCTTTCCCGTGTGGGTCCACTCCTTTTCTATCTTATATATTCATACCTTCCAATTCAACGTGCAACATGGTGAGAAAGGCAGTGGTCAGTGGGGCTTGCCATACTGTTTGACGCTGAACGATGTTGATGATTATGAGTATGTCAAGTTTCTCGGCTTCCTGTTGTACTCGTTTCAGAAATGCGTTGAAGATACCCATCCACTATGTTTACTTTTTGGTGCATCGGGAGCGTTTATTTCAGTGTCAAGTTTATCCGGGCGCACAGAACGATCCATTTGTTTCTTTTTAACTATTTGATTAAACTCTAACGTCATTCAACGATTACTTACGTACCGAATGCAGACTTCGAAACACCGGTTGAGAATGTAACGCTTTACTCAACTAGTGAGAAGCGTAAATGGGCCAACACGTAAAAACCAGTAAGGTAAACACAATGTGTAAAATAAAACCATATAATGGGAAGTGAATTAGTAGGACACTCTAGCACTACTGTTCTTGCTTCGAATAATTCTGAGATGTTGTAGGGCCACTAAAACTTACTTCGCTGTTTTCATTATTAAACGCGTTTTTCGATCCTTTGTACTATGTGCACCACTTGCACGTTACTTTAATGCTCGACACTATACGAATATGTTAACCATAACGGTATTCTCCACGACCCGTAAGAAGACGACGATTGAGAGGGATAGTGGTTAGCGTGTATTTGGGAGCGTGCGGAAGAGCAACGGTCACATGGCAACCGCACCTGACAGTCAGGGTTCAGCTAAACAATAAACGTGTTGAAAGTATGAGCAGAGATGGCCGTCGCTACAGGGGCCTCCTAGAAGTCCGGCGGAGTTGGGCTTCGATCGTGGCGGTAGGCCGGAAATACTGACAGTCCAGGAACTCCTCGTAGCTTG
Organism: Fasciola hepatica; assembly: GCA_948099385.1. NCBI lineage: Eukaryota > Metazoa > Platyhelminthes > Trematoda > Plagiorchiida > Fasciolidae > Fasciola > Fasciola hepatica. The sequence goes on from CANUEZ040000004.1 coordinate 765,725, forward strand.
CTGGTTATATTTCTGGTGGCGTCGAACGAATGCTGATGAGTTTGACGTGCACATGATGAAAACGTGTTTCAGGTTCCAAGAACCTGGCTAGCGCCGTCTTAGTGTGCCTATGGGTCTTAACACGTCGACACTGCAGGCAAGCACGGGCCCATTGACGGACATCTCGTTTGACTTTGTGCCAAACGTAACGCTCGGTTATCAGTTTCACCGAGGCAGTCACACCTGGATGAACCAAATTATGGAGTGTCAGAAAAGTAGGATAACGGTGAGCAGCATGAACCACCTGCCTAGGGCGACCTTGTGACACATCGCACACGATGGTATTCTGGGACGTTGGGATAGGTAGTGTCGTCAAGCTCAAAAAATCGTTTTTTCGAAGTTGTTCGATGCCAGGGTCCGTAGTTTGGGCATGTGCCATTATGTCCAAGTCGATGTTAGGCGTCGGTGACAGACTTAGTTGATGTGCGCGTGATTCAGTACGTAAGTAATCGTTGAATGACGTTAGAGTTTAATCAAATAGTTAAAAAGAAACAAATGGATCGTTCTGTGCGCCCGGATAAACTTGACACTGAAATAAACGCTCCCGATGCACCAAAAAGTAAACATAGTGGATGGGTATCTTCAACGCATTTCTGAAACGAGTACAACAGGAAGCCGAGAAACTTGACATACTCATAATCATCAACATCGTTCAGCGTCAAACAGTATGGCAAGCCCCACTGACCACTGCCTTTCTCACCATGTTGCACGTTGAATTGGAAGGTATGAATATATAAGATAGAAAAGGAGTGGACCTGTTATGACTCAACTGTTAGGAGGCACAGAACACCTGGTCACTGAGTAGGTCTTTTTATGAATGAACATGAACGCGACATACAGGCACGTCTAAAAAAAAAGATCGATGAAAGGAGATCGATACAAAATGAGCGATTGCGGCTTCGCGAATAACCGGGCAGTTCGAACACCGTTTCGTGTGAGCGTAAGCGTACGCAGGCTTGTGCGTGTGTATGTGTGTGTATGCATGCGCATAGCGTCAGCTGACAGTCCGCTCAGGACCCACACGGGAAAGAAAAGCAAAGGACGCCCTAACAGCCAACACACATTGATCAATCATTCTGATTTGATAGAAAGTGACAACACGATCGCCACTGTTCACGGTTCGCTGCCATATCCTTCAGTATCTCCAACCAACTGGTTGGCGGATCTTTTGGACCCAAACCACGAACAAGTGAAGCGCCTACTTTTCCTAAGTTCGCTGGACATTTTCTCATTCCTCGCTGCCACGTCACCTGTCAACCTCCACGTAGTTTCTTGCACCCGGAAAACAGGGCACGGTATGGTAGGCGGGTGTTTGCCTCACGTAAAAGTGTCCTAACCAACGAAGTCTACTAAGCTCAATACGCTGCGATAGAACGTTCTCTAAATTAGTACCCGGTACTCACTTTCTGATCTCAGCGGTGCTCACTCGGTCATTCCATCCAATCTTAGCGATACTACGCAAACATCGATGGTCGAAAACCTCAAGACGACGAATATCTTCAGCACGCAGACCCCAAGTCTCGCAACTATACAACAAAACTAAACGCACCGCGGCACAGTATACACGACCTTTCAACTTCAGTGAAATATCAAATGGGCGCCACAAGTGCTTCAGTCAAGCGTACGCCGCACGACCTTTGAATATACGCGTGCTCACCTCTACAGCCGTGCTGCCGTCCGTCGTCACGCTGCTGCCGAGGTAAGTGAAGCGGTCGACAACTGCCAGGACCTCTCAATCGAGCATCAAGCTCGGAATCGTTGACGTCCAGTCTTGCAACATCACTTTACACTTTGAAGGTGCAAAGCGCATGCCGAATGGAGCTGCGGCTCTTGCGAATTTATTTAATGCACGTTACGCATGCTCCGTGCATTCGAACAAGCAGATGAGGTTCTCTTCCTAATCTAGGTGACATAGCTTTTCAGAATTTCCTAGTTCGACGCCTACATCCTGAAGATTTCGCAATGCATTCTCCATTACCTCGTCCATGACGAAGCAAAACAAGAATAGCGAAATGGAACACGCTTGTCGAGCACCGCTGGTTGTTTTGAACGGACTGGATAGTCGACCATAGACCCTCACGCGGCAAGGAAATTGAGAGTATAATGACCCCAGTAAATTCACGAACTTTTGGGACATACCATTTTGGTGATGAGCACTGAATAGCGCTGTTCGGTCAACTGAATCGAAGGCCCCTTTCAAGTCAAGGAAAACCATTATTGTTGGTCGTCGGTGTGTGTGTGTATGTATGTATGTGTGACGCGTTTCAAGTAGTTGGCGAAGAGTAAAAATCTGATCGATGCATCCTCGACGTGGGCGGAATCCAACCTGTTGTTCGCGGGAGTTACTCTCTCAAACCGATGTCAGATGGCGCAGCAAAATCGAGGTTAATACCTTGGTGACTACCGAAAATAAACTAATCCTGCGGTGACTACTGTAGTGATTGATAAGTGTGCGTTCGCACATTTAGGCTGTATAATCGATGTTGGCTACTAGTGCGTACTTTCATCTTCCCACCCGCGTAGGTGTGCTTCCTGTCTTTCAGGTAGTCGGTAATGTCCCTGGAAGCATGTCTTCGTCAAGACTACAGTTCAGCTGTTTTAATCCCATGGACAGAGTGCTTTGTTAACCCTAACCACTGGCAATGTCCGCATATCCCACGCAGCAGTGCGGTCATCACACACGTACCCATGAACCAATCAATCCATAAGACGTCACTTTTCACATCAGCCACTGACAGACAGTCCTACTGGCTACCCTTCACACTCACCCTCCAACCAATCCGACATATGAAACACCGATCCGACTTTACCAATCAGATCTGCACAACACGCTGGGAAATCAGTAACAACGCCATAAGTGTACATATACTCCCTCTCATGTTTTAGACAGTATTGACTTTTGGTTACATTTGAATGCAGTTTCCGCACTTGTTCGTGGTCACTTTTCTGTTGGGATTGGACGATCGAGGAATTACTGACCGGTGATACTCCGGAGGTTTGCGCACCGACACAACACTATCCACTTTGTGTATTCGTTCTTTCTGTTGCTCCGTGTAACATGGTGCGGGGGGAAATGGTCAGTGAGGCTTGCCCTGCTGTTTAACGCTGTACAATGGTGATTACCAATCACTAACAGATAGCCCCGTGTAAGACACGTGGATTAATCGCTTTCGTATGATTGACAGGTGCTAACGCTTGCGCTTGCCGAACGTTGATCCTAAATACAGGTTCTGCCATGCATATATATATATATATATATATATATATATATATATATATATATATATATATATATATATATATACATTAATGACACCGGCTTGAAAACAAGCATGATGCCAACACAACAACAACAGAAAAAAGTTACAAGTCCGGGGTGGGGGGAATAAGAGTCAACATTACGACTACAAGTAAACAATTTTTCGTTCTGTTTACTGATTTGGGGACACAGCAGAAGATAGAAATTGCATCCCAGACATTCTGCGCTGTTGTTCAGGCTGAGTAGAAAAACTTACAGCTTACCTGGATCTCCACTGAGCGGGACGAGGATAGGCTGTCTCAAAAACCATTCTGATTACGAAGTTGAATAAGAAAGGTGATGGAGGGCAGTTGTAACTAGTTGATATAGGGTAGTAATACATAAGACAGTTTCTCTTTTCAGTTTGTTTCGGTTATGCCCGTGTTCCCCATTTTTGTTTACCTCTTGGCTGGTCATGGTACAACCTTTCTGGCCTTTTATTGTCGACAGCAGTGCCATTTCTGACCGTTTTTCTTTGCGACCGATGTGAATGTGATGGTGTCACTCTATTTTCTTCAGGTATTTTCTTCCTACGGTTGTTACTGTTATGAAGTGCCGTTCTAAGGATTCGGACTCATGATATCTTCTGTGCACCCAATGGTCTTCATCAATTTTATCGGACATGAACGGAAAATGCACCACAGATATGCCCGGTCCTCTAGATGAATTCTCAAAGCAAGCGAATTTGCTTTCCAAGGAACCTTGGTATCACTACAGTCTATCTCGCGAGGAAGCCGAAAAATGCGTTCGTCGAAATGGCGAGTTTCTCGTACGCAGCTCTACTCATACGCCTGGCGATTTTGTTCTTACCTACAAGTGGAACGGAAAAGTTACCCATGTCTTAGTCAAACAACGTGCACAGAAGAACGGAGCAGAAGACCCCTCGGATAGGTTTCTTTATTCTTTTGGAGTGTTCGAGTTTCCCTCGATAGCTCAGCTAGTTAAGTACCACTGGACCAATCAACTGCCGATGGCTGTCTCCTCGGAAGCGGTCATATTTCGGCCAGTAAACTACACGGGAGTCAAACATGAACAAGGTAAAATCCCATCTTTTATTCGATTCCTCTCATAGGTTTACCATGGAAGCTTGGTCTGGACCCATTGTCAACATATCCGAAGAAGTTGTCTCTCAAAGTTCCCCTAGTTTCCCATTCCGTTTCGAAGTTTAACGGATTCGCCGGGTCCATTGGCGATTTACGTGATTCGTTTCTTTCAGGACAGTCCAAAATGAACCTGAAGGGAGCAAGCCTTTTGGATTTGCGTGGTACGACGTACATGGACCCCATGCTGCTGGATGATATTGACTATTGTCCACCAGAAATGCTTGGCGGTTCACTTGGGTCACTCCAAATGCGTTCAAGCCAGAATTCACTCTTTGATTCAGATGGTATGACCCAGTCTTCCGAGTTTGTTAATGGTAAACATTTGGGATTGATGGTGAGTGTCTGTAGGTGGTACAGTCGGCCTCACTGACTGATGAGAAACCATTCTGAAATCCTTTTTATGGTTAACATACTCGTGTTGAATTTACAAACTTGGTCTCCTCATTGCTGCTGTTTGTTGGTCACCCATCATTGCCGAGCATAATCTTGAAGTGTTTCGGATTAGGTAAGCTTCCATTGTGAGAATCTGAATGACACTGCTCATTACCGCATTTAGTCTACTGAATCACTATGCAATTCGCCAATTCAAGCATCATGAACGTGCCTGAAAGGTGTTCCTTGAGTGAATTAAAGCATAGGTAAATTTCGTGTTCCAAGGACTCACAATACGAGGGACTGTTAGGCAAACAATCACGTAACTTTTATTAATCTTGCTTTTGAAAATACACACACTCGCTGTTTTGCTCGCTCTGCTCACTCGGAAAAAAAGCACGAACCCATCACCCTCATTAACATTCGCGGAATGAACCATTATATCGATTCTGTGCACCAGTTTACCCAATCCTCCTCTCCTCTTGCCCTATTTTCGACCGAAACCCAAATCTCCCCCTCATCAAACACCACGCACCTCCAATTTCCCAACCATACCTTTCACTCCTCTTCTTCACCCAAAGATGGCGTCCGTGCCTTTGTCCGCCATATCCGGAATCCAGAATCTTGACATTTCCAATCGTGAATTTCAGTTGATGTGGCTGAAACTCCGATTTCCTTATTTTATTCATTACATTTGTTTTGTTTACCGTTCACCCAACAGTAACGACCCATCAATCTTTGATTTCTTATCTTCGAACATTGAGGACCTGTTTGTTACAGATCCCAACTGCCATATCACCATCTTAAGAGATTTTATGTTCACCATCGAGATTGGTTGATTCCCTCATCGGACACTTCGGCTCTGGGGCACGAAGCCGAACATTTCACCGTGGTCAACAAACTGTGCCAACTTGTTAACCTCCCCGCACGTATTCCCGATCGGGCTGGCGATCGTGCCCAATCCCTTGATCTTATTCTCACTTCTGTTCCTTCTATGTTCTCAGATATCTGCTCTCCCTCCACTTGGCTCATCTGACCACTGCATTATTTCCTGTTCTATCAGTTTTACTCGCCCCGATCCTCCACCCATCTCGAGACAAAGGTTTTGGCGTTACAGTTCAGCCAACTGGAATGGTTTTCGAGATTTCCTAGCCTCCTACCCTTGGAATGACTGCTGCTTTACTTCAGACGTTTCCGTTTCCGTTTTTAACTTCACTGACACTGTTCTTCAAGGTATGCAATTTTTAATTCCTCACTTTTCCAAACCCGGCAAATCCAAGTCCCCCGAGTGGTTCAACCACGCATGTGATCGTGCTGTACGTTTGAAGCGTGCAACATTTCGCCGCTGGCGCCGCTCGCCCACTCTCGACTTCCAGTGCTGCTTCGTGCAAGCCAGGAACAGATGCTCATCAACCACACAGAGAGCCAAAGAACGCTTCCTCCGCTGGGAAGCTGAACGCTTACTCTCTTCTGCCACCGGTAGCCGAACACTTCGGTCCCTTGCCAAAGCAGTCTGCCGCAATTTTTACCCTTCCAATTTACCTCTCATCTGTAATTCCTCTGTTGTTCTTGTTTGTGAACCACACGAGAAAGTTGCAGTTTTTGCATCTCGGTTTGCCCCCAACTGCACCTTACCCACTCATCCTACTCTTCTGGTTCCTTCTCTTCCCTCTGTCTCCCACTTCCAACCTCATAATAGCACTAGAAAGATCAACCAAGCACTGCGTTCTCTGGACGTATCCAATCCACCCTGTCTGGATGGTACACCACCCATCGTTCTTAAAATGTGTGCCCCTGAATTGGCCCCTCTCTTACGTCGTCTTTTCTGTTTCTTTCTGCAGTTTTCTACTTTTCCGATGTCCTGGAAACACTCCGTGATTTTTCCTATTCACAAACGTGGCGATCCTTCTGACCCGAATAACTATTGTCCTATTTCCATCGGACCTAATTTTTCGAAAATATTTGAAACTGTCATCTCCGACCAACTGCGTACGTTTCTCGAAAGCGAAGGACTATTGAGTGATCGCCAGTAAGGATTCCGACCTCGCCGTTTCGCCGGTGATCTCTTGGCTCTCGTCTCACACTTCTGGTCGGCTGCATTCGACAACCACGGAGAAACCCTCATGGTCTCGCTCGACATCTCTAAGGCCTTTGACCGAGTTTGGCACGAAGGTCTTCTGGCGAAACTGCCCACGTTCGGATTCTCCTCCGCTCTCGTATCCTGAACATCAAGTTTCCTCAGTAAGCAAATCACCTCCGTCCGAGTTGATGGGGTTCCGTTCCAGCCACTTCGTGTGAATGCTGACACTCCGCAAGGTTAAGTACTTGCACCGACCCTATTTCTCTTATTTATTAGTGATCTCCTATCGATTACTTCCAACCCAATCCATTCCTTTGCCGATGACGCCACCCTTCATTCTTCCCTTTCTCACCGCACTCCCCGCCATGCCAACACCAACAGTGATCATGACCGCAGTGCAGTTAGTGCATCTTTCGAGTCCGACCTCAAACACATCTCCCGGGGATCCCACAAACATGTATCTAGTGCTTCCAAAATATCTCTTCTCTCAATTTCATTGAAACCTCAATCATTCTCCTCTCATTTATCCTTTGACTCAACTGTGCTGCCTTCCACAAATTCTGTTTCTCTTCTTGGCCTATCTATAACTTCCTTTCTATGTTGGTCCCCTTTCATATCTCAGCACACCTCTCGTGCTGCGCGCAAAGTTGGTTTTCTGTTTCGTGCCAGACGCTTCTTCACACCAGCTCATCTGCTATACAAAGCTCAAATCTGCTCAGCACTTGAATACTACAGTCTCGTGTGGAGCGGAGCTTCGTCTATCTCTGTTGATCGGGTTCAACGAAAGGTCATCCAGCTGATCGACGACTCTTCTTTAACCTCCAGTCTGCAGTCACTAGCCCATCGTCGGACTGTTGCTTCGTTGTCTCTCTTCTACCGATACTATTTTGGATTTTATTCTTCCGAGCCTGCTTCAGCAGTTCCTCTTCCCAAAAGTTTTTCCCGACCATCACGTACCCAGATAGTTAGTCATCCCTATCAGGTTTCCGTCACTAGATGTCGCACTTCTATCTTTCAGTCCTCTTTCTTTCCCCGGACCGTTAAGTTATGGAACACTCTTCCTCTTCCTGTGTTCCCACCCACTTACAACCCTTCTCTCTGTAAAAGCATGATTAATAAACTGGTTCTTACATGAATGCTTCCCCTCAACCTACTTTTACAGTATGTCTTCTGATTATGGGGCTTACCCCTTATGCTGTAACTCACTTTACGTGTAATAAAAAAAGGAAAAGAAAATACAGTTGTAACCATGGCGAGTAGAATGCGAGGGTGACTCCTTTCGGAGAGTCAGCGTCTGAATACTGGAGGTTGGGAAATAGTTGTCGCTGATTTGAAAAACGTTATGCTAAACCCAAGAAGAGTGGTAGACGAAAAACCAACTTCCCCGCCATGCGTGGCTGCAGTGTGTAAGTGCGGAACAATTATACACCAGGCGAGTGAGGATAAAAAAGCGTTTTTCAAAGAGGATTTCATGAGATATATTGAGACCATAAAATTCAGCCAGTTTGTTGTGTTCACATCCTTTTGCCGAATCAAAGAAGGAAAAAAACATTACGGTTGTTTCGTGCGTCTGCCGTAGGCCTAGGGGTAGCCCCTGTTTTTATGTTGTAGATGTCATCTGTGTTTCTTTTGCGCTGGACAGTCAACCCTACAGCTAGGATGATTGGCGCTGTTGATGAGAGCAGCTGTACCATCGCAATTTCGTAACTAATAGCGTTGGTTTGTGAAACAATATTTTTACGCTACTCTGTAGTCTTTGTGCTAGTGAATGTTTCTCCATTTTAAATCCTACATTGATATGCACACAACTTCAGTCCGTTGAATCGGAGCAAAATGGTATTGGTGAGTCAAAATCAATCGCTCTAACCCGAAAAGGCATTCGGTACGTGGATATGCACGAACCAATTGAAACTGGACACCCAAAAACAAACAGCCTGGATCCGTTGCCCCCGGTTTATCCACGCACTCCGGATTCTCTCTACCAGTCGATCAACTACGATCTGACCCGTGCTTTACCCCCGCTGTTATTGCGACGAACCGGCCTTGTGGAACGCGCATTGGATAGAAAAGTTTGGTTAGAATTAACTCGTCTGATCGAAAAACGAATATTCAGCCCGCTTGATTATGCGGCTCATCTAACTTTGGAACTGATTTCAATGTTGCTGCCACCTGGTGCTCTTGATGATCCAGAGAAGTCGGTCAGACTGGGGTTATTAGAAGCCAAGAATAAAAGATTGCGACGAGACTTGTACAATCGGTAAGTAGTAGCTGCCTAATCTCTATGTTTCACTCGCCTCTATCTCTCTGGATGTTATATATATATATATATATATATATATATATATATATATATATATATATATATAGTCGGAAAATTTCCAATGAACACATTTGGAGAACACAGTTTGGCGAACAAGCTCGTTTTCAGTGATTCATAATCATGCCATTACATCACAATATATTACGACAAGTCAAGGAGTTGAACCAATTCGATAAATGGGAAGTGACAAAATTAATAATGAAAGGGGTGGGGGAGGGGAAGAAAACAGTTGCAATCCGGGCTTAGATCAAAACCGGATGTGTATTGTTTTTCTCGTGTATTTTCAGTTTTCATCTGTTCTATGGCCTGTTGTAGGGTGGACGGAGGGCCAGGGAAGCTTAAGGGCACATACAAATTGTTTTTGAGCACATAGAGGGGGGTTGTGGAGACGGATGCTGACGGCCTCAGCTGTGGCTAGCATGCGACACTTGATTGCCGACCCCGAACCTTACACAGCGCACGGAAGGCCTCAGCCACGTTTACTGCGTGATTAGTCTGGGCAAGGTGTGAAACGACAGCGCCAGTGAGCGACTTAACTGCTCCAGTGTTCAACCATGCAGGGTGGTGTTCGCGGATGCGTTCAGACAAACGCCTGGTCGTGCGGCCGATATGCTTACTTACTTTTACTTTTACGCGACTATCTCCTGCGAGAGGATAAGTCGGCTCCATGGATATCACGAACCATTGCTGACCACGCGCGGCGGTCGGAGGCGAGCTCCGTACAGATCTTGATCCAGTCCTTTTTCCATCGCCGGGCTCCATAGACTGATCGAAGGCCTAGAAGCTCTACGTCTTTCTCGATTGTACTGGTCCACATTTTGAGCTGCCCACCAAGGCGACAACGCCAACCAGGGCAGGGAGTGGGGCAGAGTGTTTGCTTGGTTATCTCTGACTCGGGTCGCCGAAGCGTATGGCCGAACCACTGAAGTCGTCGACGTTGGAGGAGGACGGGGAGAGCATCGATATCACAGCATCGTCTCCTTACCTCGTCGTTGGACACCCTGTCGCGCCACTTGACTTTGAGGATTTGCCGCAGGCACCAGTGGTCGAAAACCTCCAGCCTTCTGGTATCCTCAGCTCGTAGTGGCCAGGTTTCGCAGCCATAGATGAGTACGGGGCGGATGGCAGCACGGTAAATACGAGCTTTGGTTCTTAAGCTGATTTCACTGCGAGTCCACAGCGTTCGTCTTAGCTGAAGAAAGGCTCTCCTGGCACTGTCGATCCGTAATACCACTTCATCTTTTGCCTGGCCGTTCGGAAGCAGAGTTGAGCCTAGGTATTTGAATGAAGGGACGTATTCGACTGGTTGGTCATTCATCGACAGTTGTTGAATTGTCGGGCCCAGATGGGTTGTGAAAGCCTTTGTTTTGGTCGAGTTTACTTCAAGTCCGATGGACCTCGCGAAGGAATTGATTCGGTCGAGGATTGGTTGTAGCGTAACGGGGGAGTCTCCAAGCACGACAATATCATCCGCGAACTCCAGGTCCGAGATGTATATTTCCTGGCTAAGCTGAACGCCAGGGTAGCCGTGTAATGCTTGTCGCATTGTCCAATCGATGGCGTAGTTGAACAGCACCGGTGAGAGGGGACAGCCCTGTCTAACTCCGGTAGTGAGTGTGAACTCGCGGGACTCTTCACCGTACATACGAACCCTAGCACCGGTTGTCGAGTAGTATCCCCTTAACAGCCTTAAAAGCTTATCGGGCATTCTATCGGATTGGATTATGGCCCAAAGAGACTCGCGGTTCACCGAATCAAAAGCTGCCCGGAAGTCGATGAAACAAGCTACCGTCGGCTGCTGGAACTTATAGCGGTGCTCCAGTATTCGGCGCAGTGTGAAGATTTGATCCACGCAGCCTCTGCCACGGCGGAAACCCCCTTGGTTCGGGCGAGTGCGCTGGTCTCTTGCCTCGGAAAGATCTTTGCGGCCACATCGATCAGGCTGATCCCTCGGTAGTTCTCGCATGCCGATTTATCACCTTTCTTCGGAATGGGCAGCAGTATGGACATTCCCCAGTCGGGTGGAAATGCTTCCGCTCTCCAAATGGAACCAAAAAGTGTACACAACCTGTCAATCAATGACGATGAACATGCTTTATACACTTCTGGAGGGATGCCATCTTCCCCAGCAGCCTTCCTGTCTTTCAGTTTGTTTATCATCTCCGTGATTTCCGCGGTGTTTGGCGGGTCACAGTTGCTTTCGTACTGAGCTGGAGGGGTTGATATTGGTTGGTCCGTCCGGTGGTCCGTAGGCCGGTTGAGCAGCTGACTAAAGTATTCCACCCATCGGTCCATTTTCTTGCTCTGTTCAGGTATTAAGTTTCCTGCCGTGTCACGAAGAAGGGAATCTTGCTTACAAAACCTATTAGAGGCGCTGCGAATAAGGCGGAACAGTTTACCGAAGTCACCAATTCCGGACGCGGTCTCCATTTTTTCGGCTATTTCTATCCAGTATCTTATGCGATCAGCCTTAGCGGAGCCTGTGGCCTCTCGTTGCAGTCTGCGGCGTTCGTTGCTACCTGCCAGTCGCGCTTCGTGTGCTCTGGTTGACAGCTGAAGCGTGCTCTCCGAGATCCAATCCTTTGTCCGCCTTTTCGTTCTCTCGAGTACTGTCCAAGAAGCTTCCTTGATTGTCGTCATCATTTGAGTCCACTGCCCTCCCACAGAAACTTCATCTGCCTGTGCATTGGTTGCGATGGTTAGTCGGGTTGTGATTGCTCGTGACAACGCTTCTCGCTTCTCTGGATTTCCTAGGGCAGCAACGTTTATCCGAGAGGGTGCAGACACTTTAGCACGTGTAGACAGATGAACTTTGAAACATGCGCGTAGGAGGACATGGTCGGTGCCGTTTGTGTTGCCCGTTTTTGCACCTCGGTACGCTCGGCAATCCTCCACAGACGAGGCCCAACGGGCTCTCACCAGGATGTGGTCGAGTTGGTGTGCAGTGCGACCATCATTGGAGTACCATGTGAGTAGATGCTTCTTGGGGTGTTGAAATCGAGTGCTGCAGACAACCATTCTGTTGATGTCGGCTAAACCAATCAGTCGGCCACCGTTCTCACAGCGTTGACCAAGGCCGAATCTCCCGAGAATATGGCGAGTAGATTTGTCGGCCGTACCTGTGCGAGCGTTCCAATCTCCTGCGATGAAAAGTACATCGCGCCTCGAAACCCGGTTGATTACCTCCTGCAAATTAGTGTAGAATTCGTCTTTGGTTTCGTCATCAGCTGAATTGGCTGGAGCATAGATCGCGATCACCGTCAAGTTGTGCGGGGAGCCTTTAAAACGTGCCAAGGCGAGTCTGGATGAGACTGGTTCCCAAGAGATCATTGCATCATTAGCTGCTTTGTTCAGAGCAAACGCGACACCGTAGAGACCGAAGTTGTCTTTCGGGCCACTGTGATAGAGCCAGTAGGATGTATCCACACCCGGGACCTTTATTTGTCGGCTACCTGAGTTGGGCAGGCGGACTTCCGAGAGGCAAGCAATATCTACGCCATAGTCGTGTAGAGTTCGCATTGTGATGCACTGACTGCCGACGTCTAGAAACATCCTGACATTCCAACAGGCTATGTGTGTTCTTCTCCTGCAGCGAATAATCCCAGCTTGTTGTCTTATCACCTCGACCGCCAGGACACGAGGCGCGTCGCTTACCGGGGACGCCGTAGCATGATGAGCGCTTGAGGTTTCGTGAATAATCATAGAGAGTCGCGGGAGTAGGGTACGAAGCAGTGTCCCCAGCACCGTTCGGCCTTTTTGTTCGAGGTTGCACCTCTAGCCCTTGCACACCCAAGTGCAGACTGCAAGGCAACAGGGTGTTCCCAGAGGAGCCGGTGACCTGCTGTACGGTTCCTTCGCCTCCTCTGGAATGCCGGATCAGGCAGTTGAACAGGTCTCCTTTGTGGCCGTTGGATCAGTAGATCTCGTCCGCCCATTCAGGAGGATCTGTCTTCACATGCCGAACACCGTCTCGCCGAAGTTTTTTAGACCTCGGTAACCCTCAACCTGGTTTAGCCCGCCTGTAGAGCGGTTTGCCGGGGTGTGGCCGCTGATGCATGCTTCAGCTTCGTGGAGCCACAGGTGAGAGTTGGGTGAATGATGGAGACCAAAGAGATGGAGGATTCCCCAAGGGACACGACAGTCAACCAACTCAGAAGTGCTACTCCTCTCAGACACCCCATACACCCCCGATATACGTTGTTCCACAGGAACAAGTGAATGAATAAACACAAAATGAGGCTACAGAATCAGGCACTTTGTCTTTCAACCGCAAAAGAACTACCGGCCGGGATTCGAACAGAACCCAGAGCTTAGCTGCGTAGAAAGTTTTGCTGATTACCCCTGACAATCTTCTCTGCACAGTCTCTGCCAACGTATCACCCTTGAATGGCAAAGAGATGTATATCGGCTTTCTTTCCACCCCAACCTTCCTTGGGGTTTCCACTTTAACTCGCATTATCTTCTTAACTAGCCGGTCCGGGTAGCCGTTTTGGATGAAAGTTGTTCGCACCGTTTGCAGCTCTTCTTCAACGGTGTCCTCCGAACATATTCTTCTTGCCCTGTTTGTGAGGCATCGAATTAGGTTCTTCTTAATCTTTAGAGGCACGAAGCTGTGGAAGTGAATGTATTGCCCATTCCACGTTGCTTTTCTATGTACCGACCGGCTGATTGAGCCGTCTTCAAGGCGGTTCATCCGAACGTCAAGGAAGGCGATTGTATTATCTGACACTGTTCCTATTGTGAAATGTAAGTTTGTGTGAGCTGAGTTAAAGCTGTTCAACAGTTGGCTTATGTGTTCTGATGAGTTGATAACACAGAAAATGTCATCTACGTAGCGTTTGTATACAATACAGTTTTGGATTGTAGATTCAAGTGGGCCATTTTCTAACTTTGCCATAAAGACATCCGCAAGTAGTGGTCCGAGTGGGGAGCCCATTGCTACCGCATTCTTTTGACGATAGATCTGGTTGTTAAATTTAAACCCACCCCTTTCATTATTAATTTTGTCACTTCCCATTTATCTAATTGGTTCAACTCTTTGACTTGTCGTAATATATTGTGATGTAATGGCATGAATATGAATCACTGAAAAGGAGCTTGTTCGCCAAATTGTGTTCTCCAAATATATATATATATATATATATATATATATATATATATATATATATATGCAAGTGAGTAGTAGGAGATTAGATTTGTATATAATATGATTCATCATGCAGCTTGGACGCTCAACTCACCATTGAAAACCATGGAAGCACTGTACAGCTGTTTCATCCTTGTTGGGAATCATCAGTAGTGCACATCCACCGAGCCCCCACGGGGACTCGAACCCAGGGTGAACGATTATGAATCGAACACCTTAACCGCAAGGCTATCCGGGCTGGCTCTCAACGGTTTGTTGAACATCTACACTACATGATATAGCACCCTTCCGTCACTGGCTTTTGAACGGTAACAACCCGCTTCCCACACAGCGATCGACCCCTATGATGGATGACTTCTCTGTAGGGGCCTAAGTACAACGAAGGCATTCCGTTATGAACAACCTACAGAGCTTGGTTACTATTTGCAAATGAGTAGTAGTGAGTTGAGCGTCCAAGCTGCATGATGAATCATATTATATATATATATATATATATATATATATATATATATATATATATATATATATATATATATATATATATATATATATACCCACAGCGTCTCTAACGCACGACAGTCCTTGTCCCTTGGGCCCCAGCCAAAAAGGCGGGAAGCACCAAACGAAACCACTTTGAACGCTAGCTTCCAAGGCGTGATCTGAGTCCACAGACGTAGACCAAAACGAACGACATTCTTCAGTTGATCCACGCCAGGGGTGACAAATGACTATGGTCAATCTGATTCCAGCGCTGTGAACACGTAGGAGGATGCCATGTGAGTCGAAGCCACTTCTTCTGGCAGAGGTCCGCATTCGCCAGAAAAAGTCTGCGGTCGGAGCGCAGCTGCATGAGACGATCACTGTTGTCAGTGCGATTGGCTGGGATACCAAACGAGCCTCCACTGTGCCTTTCGGAATCTCCGAAACGGCCAACTTGAGCGTTGAAATCACCAGCAGTGACCACCACATCTGTTGAACGTGCGCTTCGAAGCGACTAAGACAAATCCTGGTAGGATTCGTTTTTGGTCTCAGAGGAACTGCAGTCAGTCGTCGCATACACAAAAACGATGAACAAGCATCAGTGCTTCAGTTTGTTGTTGTTGACATGAACAGAACCGTTCAGCCCAACTGCACAAAAATGACTGTTGATTGGAATCCAGTGTAGCAGTGCGCGCTTAGCTTTCATGCTCAAAGCAATACCGACGTCAATCCAACCACGAGCACCAGTATTTATGTGTTAAGTTTTTTCACATCTGCCTGATTTCAGACTGGCTGTCAAGCAAAACATGGTACAGCCGGAGAGGAAAAGGTAGATAAAGTCTGATTCCTTGATTTGTCAGCAGGTGCAATTATGCCGGGTTGCCCAGAGCAAAACAGGCGGTTTTCTTAGGGGGTTCTTAACCGGAACCGTTATCTACTCAAAGCCTAACCCGCAATGCAGCGTGTCGAAGCGTGGGGTCCGTAATTCACTAGGGACCGGTGACTGATTGCTCAGTTCGTACGCTCTTCGGATGATGCGAAACATCCTGAATGCCCAGTACTCCCTCCGCCACAGATACCGGTGAGCATAGTGCTGTATATTTCGTACACCGTCTGTGGTTGGTTTGGAATCAGGGTTTAGCCAGCTTCTGTATGCTAAATACCAGTCAACCCGGTAAAGAACGCCGAACGTTCGCCTTCGTCCTCACACTTCTAATGAAAACGCCACCACGAAAAGGTAGTGTGCAGGACTCCCTCAGAAGAAGCTGTTTGGCACTTGCGGTCATTTGGGAAGATTTCAAGGGGCGTTCAGGGCGAGTAGCCATCTCGGAGCCCGAGACACCCACCCTCGATCACAATGAGGCATTTGGAGGCTCACAATCTCTGGACACTGGAGTACCCGACACGCGAAGAGTGAAGCGAGAGACTAAAACTGTATTTGGGGTACGAAGTGGAGTCTTTTATGTGTGTTTCGGAAACAGCATACATCTATTTTGAAAGTCTCAAGAGTTCTAGCAAGAACGGCATCTTGCCGTATCTGACACAGTGTGCGGACTTTGAATCCATCCAAGTGAAGTGAAAAAGTAGGCTTAAGAAGTATGTCGGATTCGCACTCTGCTCTTCGACTACGGCTTTATTCAAAGCTGCAGTTACCCATGACGTTTTGCATCCATCTTAAATTGAGTAAAGGAAAACTGGTGAAGCCCTTTACAGGAAGGATAATGAAGGTTCCTAGGCAAATCATACTTCGCGGCTGCCCACATCGCAGAAGGGGTTTTTCTTTGGGATTCCTAACCGGGGTCTTTGACTCAAAGGTTCGAACCATAGGGCAGTGGGTCGTTAACCCAGCACGAAAACGTGACCGAAGAACCCGTAAAGGAACTTGTTCTAGTCTGTCACGTGAGTCCTGATTGTGGCAAGCATTTTACCTTGCCTGCGCTGGTCCTTTGTTATCGGCCCACCTTTCGGATTCATTCTTTAGCCTCATGTACCCAATGGAGCAAGCGAAATGTGGACAGGGCAGCATCCTTTGGGCCGGGGGCTGCCTGGCTTAGGCGAGCGATAGATGTCCAATGAAGTTCAACGACTTATGCCATCGTCGAGAGAAGCCTCGGGTACTCCACTCCTACGTCCATCTAGTGGAGGTTTTTAGATCGGTAGACTGCTTCTTTCCGTGTTTATTCGCTGGAGTATCCTCTCTAGGGGCATAGTGGTTAGAACCAGATGTTGCCCATCAACTGGTTCTGAGACTGGAGTTCACCTGGCCCCTACCCATTGACCTATCAGGCATGATTGCATCTCCAGCTTAAGGAAGCCGTCCTGCATAGCTCTTTGGGTCATGGAAGCACGCAAGCGATCACACCACGTCAAGGTGCAGTCTCGTCGTGATGGACTGCACGCCTTTACTCCATCAGTCAAAGAATTCCGATCACGGCAAACCAGTTTAAGTGATCCTAAATGCACATTAATATTACCCACCGAATATGTTCTAGTTTGTTAGACGTCCATCTGTGGCAGTTTTTCATATTAATGCTACGGCCACTTGTTGATCCTCCAAATCCCAGATAATATATTGCCGACGACAAGCACTGATGCTTGGGATGGGAATTTTGTTTTCATGTTCGCCTCACACCCCTGAATTTATGTAAGATGGTATGTATCAGGCTTTTGAGTTTTTACTGTCAATTGTTTGGAACAAAATGCAACGAACTATCATATTTATCTCCTCTTGCCGCCTCCCTGTGAACAATCATGCGTACAGCGATCGATTTCTCCGACTGTTCGTCATCGCCACCATTTTGATGAGCGACGAGGGGACAACACGCGCTAAGATCCTCGCGTTTTGGTTCGAGCTCGCTCAGTGTTTGGTCACAATCTACCGCGATCGTCATACGCTAAGCACTGTGTTACGCGCAATCTTCTCTTCCAAGGTGGGTGTTTTTTTATCTACGCAGGTGGCGTGCTATGCGTTCGTCATGACCAGAACGCGCTTGTTATTCTTTTCGTTGTTGCGAATATCCCTGTTAAGTGACCTAAGAGGGTAGTTGAATGTCATGCGATGAGAACACCAACTAACCGATCAGGCGCTAGCCCTGATCATGTAGTTCATTTCCGCACGGTTGCCTCCTGCACGTTGCTGGGTTGGTTTCTTATTTTTCGTTGTTTTTTCGAATGTCCAGCGTTTGCGGTTGTTAGCAAGGTTGGCACACGATGATACCCAATCCGGAACCGAGACGCCCATCTGAAATACGCTGTGAAGAGAGTATTGGTCACAGAACTGGGTGGTTATTACACATACGCATCAGGGGCCGGACACATTTTCCGTTAGGCCTCATTGGTTTGGCTACAGTGCGAACGCAGATGGGGACAAATCACATGGTAGCAGGCCTAAGGGAATTTCGCACAATCTTGTTACGTGTTGAATGAAGCTCTGCGTGCTGTGTCGAGTCGGCACGAGTTCATGAGTTTGAAATTCGAACACGCCTGATTGTCCGCTCACATTAAGGCCCGTCTGATGCTCTCCACGGAAACATTATATTGACGAGTTTGACGTCACAGTATAACAAACTCGGCGGATAAATTAATTGAAAACATAGCTTTCCCGACACAAATTTGAACATAGAAGTCAATAGCATTAAATTGCACGATATATTCCGGACCATTTCGCTGCATCTTCACCAGTGCATACTGCAGTCAAGGTAATAAAATGGAGTCCTTACTAGGAGACGAAACGAAATTCATACCGGACTCAAAGACTGACGACACAAGAGAACTAGAAGAGAAAATAAGGACAGAGTTGGACAACCTTGTAAAAGCCAACTTGATCCCGGAATCCACGGCCAAGAGTCTAAGGTGCAGGGGAAGCCAAACACCACAAATGTACGGCTTGCCAAAAGTACACAAAGAAGACATACCACTACGACCAATATTGTCTATGACCAACTCTCCACAACACAAACTAGCAAAATGGCTCGCGGAACTACTAAAACCGGTAAGGGAATTGGTCGGGAAGAACAACGTGAAAGATAGTTTTGAAATGTGTGGACTATTGAGCGAAGTGAACATCCACAATAAGTACTTATTCACAATGGATGTTAATTCACTCTTTATAAATATCCCACTTCACGAGACCGTTGATATCATCTGTCAAATTATCGATGATAACAACTTGACAATCGGATTACCAAACAGTGAGCTGTCACGGCTATTACTACTGTGCACCTCGAATGTAAAATTCCACTTCCTTGGACGGGGGTACCGGCAGATTGATGGAGTTGCCATGGGTAGTCCTCTAGGACCCGTTCTGGCAGATATATTTGTTTCGCACCTCGAACAAAAAATGAAATCAATCATAGCTCAGGCCACTCTTTATCGACGCTACGTGGACGATATATTTGTCATTGCTAACACGAAGGACGAGTGCGAAAAAATGTTCTACCACTTCAACAACATACACCCAAACATTCAACTGACCAAAAACGGGGAGGACAACAACAAAATCGTATTCCTAGAAATTGAAATTACCCGCCGAATCGATGGATCAATCCGAAGATCAGTCCATCGCAAAACTACGTGGTCAGGACAGTATCTACACTTCACCAGTTTTGCCCCCGTGAAGTACAAAATCAGCCTCGTCCACACCATGTTCCACAGAGCACGAAATATGTACAACTGACACGCTGGAAGAAGAGTGCCGTACCTTGTTCAAAACTTTCGAGGCCAACGGATATCCAAAATCATTTGTATCCAAGCACTCACAGACACCACCGCGCAAAACGAAAGTTACCACAGTCCCAAAACTGACAGCCTACCTACAGTTACCTTACAAAGGTGATGACATTAATACCCTAATCAGCAGACGCCTCAGCTGTACTGTTAATCGTACGTATTGTGCCGCTAAGATCATCATTCTTTATACAACTTCCCGGATGAAACTACCATCGATAAAAGAACCGCTGCCTCTCCACGCCAAGTCAAATTGCATTTACCAGTTTAAGTGTGGGTTCTCAGCCACCTACATCGGCAGAACGGAGAGACAATTGCGTAATAGAATGGTTGAACATATTCCGATTTGGTTACAAAGAACAATGAGCGGACAGATACAATCAGTGACGTCATCGAACGCACGCAGAACACTCAGGTCATCCATTACGAAACACTTGTGGGAGACAAATCACTGTGTTAATCTGAGCACGGCGTTCACCGTCACTTATGTCACAAACAATCAACGATTATTGAGATACGTGGAGGCACTAGCAATTAACCAACGTCATCCTCAACTGTGCAAACAGCGAGAATGGATAATTACGTTAGCCTTGCCTTGGTAACGCGTTTTCATTTGCTATCATTAGTTGTGTGTGTGTGTACACTTTTGCCTTGGATCTCATGAGAACGTTCAATTTACCATTTATAAATGATCACATTGACTGCAGTATGCGCTAGTGAAGATGCAGCGAAATGGTCCGGGATAAATTAATGTCCCGTATCCGAGCTCATCTCGGAATGTATCGGAAAGTGATGTGTGCAATGTAATATGTTGCATGTAAGTGTTTATTATCGGAAATGACGGTAGTCAGTCGAAGGCTGATAAAAGCGTGTGACAATCGCTTCTGCGTCACGCAGCATGTGACCTTTAACCTTCCTAAAAAATCCACTGTTGACTTTTAAAGTAGAGCAGTAAGCTCCACTCACTCTGATTGCATAATTTGATGGAAACAGACAAGCACTAACAGCCACCACTTCCCGTAGTCCTGAGATTTGACCATTTGGGATGTGCGGTCGTGTACGCTTCCTAAATTTCGAACTGAATAGTTTTCTCCACAATGACAGATGTATCTGAAATCCGTTTGTATCATCGTGACTATCAAGTCAACAGCGGTATCTATGAGAGACATGGTTTTATCTAACGGCAATCACCAACAAAACCTAGATTTTGCCATGTTTTGTTGACTTCTCAGTTTCTAATTTAGTTACTAATTCATGTTTTAAGGGTGACTTAACTGCTTTTTTATCATTTTTTGTGAAATCTTGCACCACTGAGTTGATGCGTTTGCTAAGTGTTTCGAAAGGTGTAGACCCATAGGATCACAAAGACCTACGGCGCTAGGATCAACTGTGGACTGACCTCGAAACCCGACGTGATGAACTACTCCACAAGGTCCCTAGTGAGTCAGGCATGGTGACGAGCCGGGTGATTTAGACATTGATCGGTAGTGGAATAGTTTGCACCACTGGACCACTACCAACGACCGAAACCCGACACTTCTGCATGATTACTTCATGTAACTTCGTAGTTCGGTTCAGTCGTGTAGGCGGTAGTCGAGTAGTTTAGAATATTTGTTCACCAACACACGGGACAGAGGTTCGAACCCCATCACCTCCGGTCACTTTGGTAGTTGACAGTAAATCACTGTCGTCCGACTTGTTGCCACATTTGACCGACTGGGATCCTATGAGATTCTCTATTCCAAGTCTTAGGGTTTGATTGCCGGTCATCCCCAGTAGTGCAGTTGGCCTTTAAGGCCATTGAGTATCTCATTTCCACCGCACTCATGCGTAAGTATTTGATGACAAAGGTCATGTACTATTTCCAGGTTGCACAACACGAGATCCGCTTGTCAAATGTTTAAAAACCAAGTAACGTGATCCAGTACTTTGATCAAAGGCATGCTTGCATTCGGACTCGTTCATCGCCTAAATGATTTACCACGTATGTCTTGCTTCTCCTGTTTTTTTGCTGTGTATGCTTCGATTTTTGACTGGACGATACTCCCACTTAGCAGCCAACACCGGGACATTGAAGTGCAAGGTTGGCGCTCGTTCGTCACGGGTCACTTTTCAGGTATGTATAAACATAACGTATAAAACAAATTTGTACAGTCTATCGACAAAATTCTGGATCACCTCAGGTCAGTCAAATCCTAGTTCACACGACTGATACTACTCAGTAGCCAAAAATATTACAATATACACTTGTTTATTGCTCGCGCGCAAGAGAGAAGTATGAGTTGTATGAACTGGAATTCGACCGTGTGTCAGGATTTCGACCGAATTGAGGTGATTCCGAATTTTTGGACAGACCGCACGTAACCGATTGTGGGTTTTTCAGTGCACAGTGGCGAAGGTGATGGCTTAGAAACCAGTTTCATAACGTGGTGTTAAAAGGTAAGATGTCTCGGCTCGTGAATTGAGAGCATCAGCATAAACAATGTCCTCGTCGTTGAGCCCACGCTCTGATCATGCAGCCTGTGATGTGGGTGTATCGCAATCACCATGTTCTCACGTGACATGTTTTTCTCATCGATCGATACATCGATTGTTTTTTTCTTGCTTTTATGTTTTGAAGTCAAGCGCCTCATGCAGTTTCGTGCCTGTATTGTTCTCAGATTCCTCGAACCATTTGGAACGATGCCACAACCGGCTTGAATTCGAAGAACTCGATCATCCAAGAACTGTCTGCCTACCATGAGGCTCTCGGAGGCCATCTTATTCCGGACAAGCGTACGCCTTCGCTCACTCCCGACTCATCTGCTGCATCGGCTGTTGCTCGACTGTCCATCCGTCCGTACGATTTACGTAACCAAATTCCCAACTTGCACCCGCTTCTAACAGGCTCGATAACCGAATGCTATCCTGTCACACGCACATCCTCTGTCTGTGTTGAGTCAAAACCAGATACAACTGTTCCCGCATCTACCCTCCCGTCAGAGGTCACTGAAACCTACGTCATCAGGGATCTGTGGATGTGGGAATTATATTCCACAATGAAAGACGTAGTAAGTGAATATGAATTCTCCAATTGGTGTTATTGTTGTGCTTCAGAGTGTTTGATCAGTAACGCCCATCGGGTAGCAACACAGAGATTGAAATCGAATTCCGATGTCATCAGCCTTACCCTAGATGTAGTCATTTTCACGTTCGTTCCTTACTCACCTTCGTTGCGATAGGAATTCAACGAAATGACTCAGCATGAACTAGTTTATTCTATGATAATAGGACATTTCGACCGCTACCTTTTCGTTTTCTGGAACTGTATACAGCAGTGGCGTTTTATCGACTATGGTAATCGCTGGCGTTGATAGAACAATCATCATGATAACCTCTAGACCGTTCTGTCCCGGTTTCGAATCCTGCCACGACCGCCGGCCACCTTTAATAATTGACCGCGATCTCATTCCTGAAGTACTGTGCTATCATTATAATAAAATGGAAGTAAATCAGTAGTAAAAAAGAATACGAAGATCTACTATGTCATTGGAGCAAAGCTTGACACTTAAATTGCTAAATTGTATGATGTTCCAGTGATTTCGAGCATCGGTGCAGTCATCTGCTTGGAAATTGTTAAGGCAACTAGACTCCGTACTACAAACGTTTTGATTTGGTCGTTACATTTCATCCCTGCAACTGAGTTTCGATATTTGGTAGTCGGAACTACTGAGGGGTTGATGCCAACTGAATGTTGAACCAAATCAGAATAAAGACAGCTAAGGAAACTATTGAGGCATCATCTTGGCTAGCGTCGCTTTCAAGCTGGCATATGATAGTTCTTCTCTTTCGCAACGTAGCGGTGGAAACAGTGTCAGATTTTATATGTAGCCAAGTTTGTGTCAGTCATTCTTTGTTCCTTATAGTCAAGCCCCTTCGTTGGAAACCACTTGTTATGCGCGAACGACCGATTCGCGCTACCGGCACTTTTCTTTCCCTCTGTCGACCGTTTTTGCACTTCAGTTGAGTCAGTTAAGATATCGCTGTTTTATAGTGGAAAATCCACTTGCATTTTCGACATCCAGGAATTCAACTCCACGAACCGCGATAGCCCAGCTGGTAGAGCATCTGCTCGGCAGGCAGAATGCCACCGGTTTGTTTTCGGCTTGTGACGTTGGTCTTTTGGATGCGAGAGATGCAAAAGGATTTTCTACTACCTGAAATCCGGACTCCGTGCTAATAATACCTTCTATGAATATATTACTGCTTGTCTCCGGTTCGTTTCCTGCCGTCGTCGCCGCCTGTCACTTTTGCCAGCTTGCAGCCTATGGTTGGTCGCGACACCCTTCCTTAGGTATCGTCTGATTATTATATAATAATATATAATACGGTTGCGAGACCTGATCACTTTGCGTGTTTGACAGCTGATGTCTCCGGAGTATATCTCGCGTCTGGCGGGAACATCGAGTGAGTAATGGCGAGGTGCGTCATCGTGTGTTAGGCACAGATAGCCACCCTCTTAACGAAGTGATTGTTCTACACCGCCTCCGGTGGCTCAGTTATGTTGTGCAAATGCCTGCCCATCGTCTACCTTTCCGTGCCCTGTTCGTACGTGCTTGGTCAGGCTGGAAGAAGCGACGCGTCGGTCAGGTTATGACTTGGTGTTGAGGTAGGAGGAAGCTGGTATCAGCATTGGCTTCGGTTTGTGCTTCCCGCCTCCCCAGTTCAGGCCCAAGGGATGAGGATTGTCGTTGGGTACAGACGTTGAGGGGAATTGCTCAAAATAGAAGTTAGTGGTTTGAATGCTGTGTGGTCTGTCTGTCGGACTCTCGTGCTCCGTAATCACAGAAATGCCATTCCGACAAACAAACAACAAAAAACACCAAAACGTTTACGATGGAAAGCAAAAAAGAATCAACATTTTTCTCGTTTGGTGTCTGTTTTACTGTATTGGGCTTCCCCCACCCCTCTATTCTGTAATTCTTGTTGTTCCGCTGATACGTTGCTTGATCTCAAGCCCATATATATATATATATATATATATATATATATATATATATATATATATATATATATATATATATATATATATATATATATATATATATATATATATATATATATATATATATATATATATATATATATATATATATATATATATATATATATATATATATATTAGAAGGTAAAAAAGTATGCGAGACTTCTGTATGTGGAACATTTGTGTACTCTTCACAAGTCATTGTCTTTTACCAAATGGTGGTTTCCGTTTCGGTCCGATGGATAGTCAGTCCTCTGGCCCAGGCATTCGGTAAGAGATGGTACAGAGAAATTTACTTGCACTATGTTATGCATTGCTGAAATTGAGTTGGGCAAGTTTTATCACTATTTCTTGGATGGAGATGTTGTTCATAATAAACCATTTGATTTATCTGTTCAGCCTTGCTATTGTTGTGACCTGTGTGGCCTGACTGTTGTTTTCCCGCTATGCAGCTCCTATCACATCAGCCCCCTGATGCGAAGTTTGCACACACAGAAAGGTACACTGATAGCTGGAGAACACGTTATTTTTGGGTGCGAACGAAGGACTCCAGAGCTACTTCAGCATGCATCCGATTCGATTATATCCCTACCAGGCCGACTGGGTAATTAAGGCTCCAGATCATCTAGTTAGTTGGATTTAATCCAATTTCATCGACTGCCTAAGTATGACATATAACCCAAGCTAACGGGACTAAGGGGCGTACCGTTGTTGCCAGTTCACTTTGAAACATTGTTTTTGTTTCGGGGTAGTTTTTTGACTTCCGAATAGTATTGCTTTCTAAAATTACCTTGTCCTCATGTGACCTTCGGTTTTGATATGTTCACGAACAACAACAGATGGACGACTTTGTGACTCCATGAATCGGAGTTCAAATAATTGGCAACCTTTTGCGCGCAGGCTTTATCGCCTTGTAACAGCGCTTGAAAGCACAGGCCACACTGAATTTTATGATATGCCGTACTTTTGAAGCCGGATTTATGTCTGAACAAGTAATATTCATTCACCACTTCTGATACAGGATGTGCAGAGTGATTAACCATTGCGATGTTTCATCTAGTCTTACCAAACCTCTGTCGCATGCTTATACGGAGCAGAGTTCACCGTTGATCGGATTTTACCAACTTGTTAGTCATAGTTTGCTGAACTTTGAGCTCAGCATGTTTTTCTATAACGACCGTTCCCGACGTGCGAAGCGTGAGGAACGTCTCATTTGTGAGCTATGTAATGCTGAAATAGATACTGTCCGCTTTTTGTGACGGAAGCCGTTAGTATGAAGGCAGCCAATAAATCAAATACGATACACTATTTGCATTACAATCGTATAGGGTACTCACGTAGGTCTAAGCAAGACAATCTACGTAGTCCACACGATTCCTATTCACAGTCAGCGGTGACGTCTCGAACTCCGGGCTTTGAAATACAATTTAAGTACTTCTTCACATGAGTTTTCCCTCAGTTGAACCATCAACGCACGTTTTGCGACTTGTCTCGACAGCAGCATCTACGAATACGAAGATCCCTGTAGAAACCCATACTTTTGAATATCACAAGAAACCAAGTTCTGATAGCCTTCCCTGGACCTGTTTTAAAGTAGATGAATACGATCAGTTCGGGAGCTTCAAATTCCAAAATTGGGACATCGGGAAGGGTTCAGATATTGCTCTCACATACAGCCAACTTTTGGGCGGGGCTGGTACTTCCCCAATTCTTATTTGAATGTGGATTATTGATCCATCTCTTATTTTAAATCTCCAGCTTCTCCCCCATCGTTGGATAGTTACTTCCATTTTCCTGTTCTATCTTTACCACCGTAGGCTTTGTTCTTTTGCATTGAATTTTCTCTTGCCGTCTCAAACGTCCCCGTTCAGTAGCACGATGTCTTTCTTACCAAGTATTTAATAAATCTTGTCCAACCATCACCAGTTACTTTGATGGTAAGCAGTAATCCACTGTCGTCCGGCTTGTCACCACACCTGATCTTTTAGGACCTTGTATGGTACACCATTCCAAGTCTCAGGTTCTGGTTACCAGTTGTCCCTAATAGTGCAGTGGGCCCTTGTGGCTATGGGGTATACCCCTTTCATTGCACTCATGTGCAATGAAAGAAGAAGAAGAAAAGTAGAACTTCATGATCAAACTCCTCTTGGAGTGAATTTTTCCACTACCTCTATTGCTGCACGTGATGTTTACCCATGTGATAAAATTGACCCATCGGGAACAAGCTGGGTTTCGTGCCGCTCGTGGATGTGTCGATCGAAAACTCCCCATCACCAGCTGCTTGAGCACCATCATGATTTCTAAAGATCAGTGCTCATCCACTCGCTAGGCACTCGATCGGCCTTCTACTCACTCAACAGGACTGCAGTGTGAGCTACGTGAATGGTGATGACCGAGACGTTTTGAAGCGTTTACTTTCCATTTCGGGCGTCAGAGGTTTGAATCTATCCCAAGTCGGTCCTTCTGGTCGCAGCCAGCAATCTGTTGTCGCTCAGCTCGTAACCGTACTTGACCACTTGAAACCTTGTTTCTCCACTCCAAGTACCACAATTTGGTTACCGGTTAATCCTAATAGTGCAATGGGCCTTTGAGGTTGTGCTGCATTTTCTTCTCACTACACTCATGTACAAGCATGTAATAAAAAATCCCAAGTATGTCGTGCAAACTGTCGTAATGATGATAGTAATAATAATAACTATGACGATGCAACTTACCGCCATTTATCTAAGTCTGTTCTTCAAGACTATGTGTTGGTGAGACGAATGTAGCCGAACAGTTGTACGAGTCCAACGCAAAAAGTGTGTTGTGAGATTGACTTAGTATGATAGGATAATGGGTTATCAGTGGGAGATTTACTACCCAAGTCCGCGATTCCTCAACAGAGATTAGCGTATACTGAGAACTCTTGCAGTACTTGTTTGTATGCACCGATTGTCAGCAGGGGAGCTTTGAATCAATGAACAATATCTGTTAAGACATTAAACACGGAAAACTGCGTGGACTGTCTCTTGAAAATTTCTCAAGTCTTCAGTTTTCGCACGCTTTTATCAGTGAGTTGCGAATTTTCGGAATTGATCTTTGCAGTTGTTTTATTCTTATCCGTCCCACTCTGTCCCTGTCCTTTTCAGAATTCGCTGGCTGCTTGTCTGTCGCGGACCGAGACAATCCTCGCCCTGCTACTCGGTCCGATCAAACTGGAACGAGGTCCGGTGTTGGACAAGTTGTACGCCAAACTGAGTTCCGTGCTCGCCGCAGTTGGCAAAATGATTGACTCGGGGAAACCGTAGACTGTGTTACAACATAACGCTCGTGATTCAGACACTGTGGGTACAAGGAAAGCGCCTGTTCCCAACTTGTTCTCTATTCATTACATATCAGTTGCCTTCCCTTCACGGTGGTATTTTGCCTATTTTGTTTACTATTTATTCATTGATACCTACTTTTGACATGAAATTCACTCTTTTCACCAAGCTGTCTTAGCTGCTTATCTAGTGATGGGGTTTGATTTTCAGTAGAAGCGGAGGATCGGAACGCTTCCAGATTTTCGTGGAAGAATGAGTCATCTGTCACCGCCGGCTTGCTACCACGCCTGATCTATCGGAAACCTATGCGGTTCTTTAGTACAAGCCTCAGGGCCATGTTGCTAGTTATCTCTAACAGTGCATTGGATTTACACTCTTTGCACTCACGCACAAGTATGAAGCAAGAAAAAGACGAGTCTGTCAAAGCCAGTTGAGAAAAACTTGCATTTATTGGATGAGGAAATGATACAAGGCCTCCGATTCGGTTTACCGATTTTATTTGTTGGTCCATCAAACGATGCTTATGAATGAGGGACACAATGCTGAAGCTCGTCGCCACCAGTTTCCTTTAATGGCTGGTTGGCGCCATCCTATTCTACCTATTGCTTTAAAATGAAAGTCGAGTACGGCATTCGATCCACTCTAGTAAGGGCAATAAACTTTGCAGTTTTGCAACTCCTCCGTCAACCATTTTGCATTTCATTCTTGTCAAAATAGGGTCATCCATGTAACACTTCAAGTCAAGGATGTTCTTTAGTTGTCCCAAAGGAGCGAATTTTCGGAGAAGAGTTATTAGTTACATGGTTTGACAGTGTTAATAAATACGTGATGAAGAAAAAGATCAGTGATGGAATCGTGCTGGTGGAAAATGGACAATGGTGATTAAGTAAACGTTTCCCGCAATCCGTACATAGGATGTTCTTTCGAAACAAGAAAACTTGTTAGATATGGAATAACCGAGTTAAATGACGTAGTCCGGTAATACATCAATTTAAATTTACTGAGTGTATCAGGGAATTACTGCGAGTTAGAGATGAATGTGGCGGATGTGTCATCAGAAAGTATGGTGCTGCACAACCGTTCACATGCAGAAAAATGTTTTTTTCCCCACGAAATTCAGTAACTCAGAATAGGATGCTACTGCACTTAGAAATGCATTAAAGAGAGCGTTTGATTAGCACAGTCTTTGACAAGCAAACCAAGGAAGCAGTATAGCCTGTAACACAACACACGAGTGAATAAACTTGGATATGGTGTGGGTAGGTACGCGTAGAGACAGAGCAGAGACGTAGTGTCAGTTTTCCTATCTTGAGAAAGGTATCGTGTGCATGATAAGGCAAGTATACCGAGATATTGAAAGCACTGGACTCTTTCTACGTTCTGTCAGGGGGGTTTGATAATCTGATTGCTATGAGGATTCACGACCGACTGGAGTGAGTACTTCTGCGTACCTCTTTGGATTAAGTGCTAATTCGACGGCGTTTGACCATTCCATGACTGTACAAATAGACTGTTGTAGTGGTTTGAAGTTAACACTGTTCCGGCATTCAGCACCGACCACAACGTCGTCGGCGTATCTGAAAGTAAAGGATTACGAAGTAGGAGAGAGGTCCTACAAAATGGTGTTAAATTGCACCTTGAAATACTCCAGTGTTAATAGGGACTATGGGAGATTTATGACCATTAATATTTAAGCGTTGAGACCGGTTCGTGAAGTAGTCTGTTCACCAGTTGTAAAGCAGTGGGGATATCCCTTGCACCCTCCACTGAGCGAATTGAAAGTAGTTGTATAGTCCAGGAAAGAGATGTGGATGACTTTGATCTTATGATCAGTCAATGACGCTATTGAATGGACAGCTGAAAGTATCCAAAGTAGGATACTGTTTTTGGTCGGCAAAGTGGTTTACATCCGAAATCATGGATCGTGAGTTATGACCCGCTCGAAGGTCAAAATTAATGTGGATGCGATGGGGCGAAATCTTCCTTTCTCTTTCTCTGGCGTTGGAGCGATACGAATTTGACTCGAGGAGACAGCGAGTTTGCCTTCAGACAGATCGAGTGACTACGGAGGAGAACACAGTAATCAGGTCGGAAGCACAGGTTTTCATATTGACAGAACTGGTACCATCGGGTCCTGAGGGTTTATTGATATTGATCGATTTGTACTCCTTGTAAACACGGATGGAGGTGCTGAGGATTTTGCAGTTCGTTTAGAGTTTCAGGTGATTTGTGTGGTAAATCGGTTGAACTACTTTCTGGTGCAAAGGATTTGTTGAGTTTTTGAACATCATGTGTTATGCAACTCGCTTAATGCGCACGACCAGATAGCATTTCCAATCCCTCCTGTAACTGGCGGGAAATGTTATCTTTGAGCATGGTACGCACGTATAGTCGGTCAAGACACTTCTTCGATGTACAGGTTTGACAGCTTTACTGCAGACTTACTGTGTGAGCGATTTGCTCCTTCATCTATCCTTCGCAATTTCTTTAGCTTCTCTGAATCAAAACGCTCTATATGTATTGTTCCGTAGCAGAAGTTTAAATAGCTCGTAATATTGTCACAATGTACAGACACGTGGGGGTTGTAATATGAATCCAAGTAGGAAGAGGGTCACCATGCCTTCCAGTTAATGAATACTGAGAGCTTCATGCTGCTGTAAATGCACCTTCACGTCTGGGTTCTCTATCAGGCTTTGGCGATTGCGTGTACTAAGAACTTTGACGTTACTGTGGTCGGAGTTTCCCACGGGGGCAAGCTCCATAGTATGAAAGAAAGAGGACTCTTTCACAAAGAAGCAGTCTAAAAAATCGCTATCTCTGTTGGGAAAATAAGCAATCTTATGGGGGGCATAAGATTATAAAATGGTAAATCGGAGCTGTTGAAGTCATCAGCCACGATGAGAAGTGAGCTGTCCATCCCCTCTATTATTGTCGGATAGAACGCATCCAGGAAGTCAGCTAGTTCCGTGGAACTGCAGTCCGGGCTTATGTGCATATTAGATGTAACTAAAGGGAGTCTAGGGATAAAGCGTTCCAGTTAAAACTGGATCATCCATCCAACAATCCACAGTCAGTAGCAGATAAATCTCATTTACTCCAAAAATACTAGCTGGCTTACTATCCCTCTGGTCTCAATCAGTCTTATTGTAGTGCATCGGGAAGACGCGACTATCTCATCAACTACAACGATCCAGGTAGGAAATGAAAGCTGCTGAGTCAACCTGTCCATGAAGTTGGGTTTGACTGGGTCAAGTTGACCCAGGCGTGAAATTTTGTCACCTTTGGTGTGGTTCGGATCCGTTCATAAAAGCTGTTCACACAGAGGTACTAAACGACAGTGAACTATAACACGGTTCTGTAGTACCATTAATAGTCTAAAATCCAAAGAGATCAAGTATCGCAGTACGGAATGTGAATAAAATACCAATCCTTTCATCAGGCATGGAATTCAGTTGTGTTGATTTTACTTTGTCCATGTATGCTCATACGAAAAAACGCACTGGACACAATGCCCATATTTTACGTTGCTTCTGTGGGAATTTTCACCTGGCGTCCTCGTACGCCTTCTCAGCGTTGGTTATGGCTGGCTTGGGCCGATCAAAATTATCGTTCTTTCTTGTTGTCACTGGCACATGACCGTTTTTGTTTACATCTCGCCTATGCTTACGCCAACACTGAAGACATCCATCTCGCACACCTGCTTCGAAGCGATAACTGACGATCTGCTTTCCAGGTAGAGCTTTCTACGCGTTCGTCCATGCAAGCAGGTATCGAGGATCCTACTGAACACTGGTAACAAGTTGAGGAAGTCCTGAATGCTGCTACCAGCGCCACAAGGCTGCAGTTTAAGTAGGCCTCGCGGACGATGCATATATTCGACATCGGTTGCCATCGAATCCGCCCATCAGGGAACCGCGTTTAGAGGGGTGTGCAAATCCATGAAGCGTTGGCGGACTAGGAGCTTGAAAAATGACTGCGAGCAGTGGTGGACTGTGAAATTTAAGGAAATGTTGAAGGTTGCCGATTCATTCTCAGGAACTTTTGGTGATGCACTTTAGGGATCAGTTAACTTGGCCCGATTCCACAGTGAACTCTTCAGTGATGACTGTAAGTGAAACGATGCAGATAGATATTACTCTGTCAGACGTGTTTTTCGGGAGGTAGGCTATCTGAAAAAGTTACAAAGCTACCACTTTGGATGGGTTGCCTCCGTCGATTTCTAAGACGAAGCTGTGGTGTAAGAGTTAACAAAACTCCGCCTGATCTGATATAGTGGACCAATTCCTAGGAGATCGTGTGAATCGGTGACTGTACTGGTTCACAAGAAAGATGACAGGTCTTCCTGACAAAAGCACAGAGGATTTAGTTCGAGCAGTGTTGTATTCTAAATGCCTGCCACCATCATTCTCTGTTGACTATCAGATACCTACGTAAGGTGCACGCGTGAGTATCGGTTTCGGGCCTGGTAGGAATTGTAAAGACCACATATTTATCACGAGAAAATTTTAAGAGCATAGACACACTGCTTGAGATGATGCAACCCTTATTCCGCCAATGCTGCTGCGGAATCCAAAAATGGGAGGCTTTCTGGCTACCTCCATATCTCCATGGCAGATGCCTTGTAAAATTATACAGGTTACGGGTAAGAATGGCTTTTATTGATCGAGGTTGCCATGTTTAGGCCACCTAGGATTTCAAAACCAAACCTGCGTCTAAACGGAAAACCTTCAAATAAGAGTATTACAGTGCGTAAGAATCGCCGGAGATCCCAGATTGATCTCCCAAACGGTGTCAACCAGTTAGATTGCGACTTATAGAATGATCCATCACACACTGTCGACGCTTGTTTCACTATCGAGATTCGTGTAAGCACTGCACGGCGGTTTATCCACAGCAGTGCATACCATGCAGTAACATTTCAGATGTACTAAGTAACCTGTTAAAGGAACCATGTTATTCTGGTTCTTTGCATTGTACTTGTCACTTTTGGACCGCAGTTGAGGACTGTTTGATCAAAGAGTCTGTTACTGGGGATTTACGAGTATTTGGAGTACAAGGCGATCAACGGATCGTCGATACACAATCTGATTTTGATACGAACTTCAATGATTTTGAATATTTGTGTTGGTTCTAGCTCAGATTGTTTTGACCGCTGAGCTTGGCATTTAGATCGCAAACGTTTCATCACCAGTCGAGGTGACATCGCCAGTGCATGTACGCTGTTGGAAGTGATCTCTTGTATTTATAGGTTTGTCATTTGTCCTGACCTTAAGCCTCGTAGACGACGTTGTGCCCATGGCTCGACGCCTGTTTTCGGCTTCGCCTCCACGAACTTGACCTTTGACGGCTGACGTCCCGTTTGGTGAGCTTGAACTCTTTTGCATTGTGCTGTTGTTCCCAATTTTGATATCTGAATTCTCGATGATTCACTTCCGAATATGTATGAGTGGGAAAAATTCAGATTCAATAATACGGACTGAATGATTTTGGTCTATTGATTCCGCTTCTGACTTTCCTGATTCGTTCAGCTGTCCGCTCCTCATCCGACTGTGCAGGTGATCCAATTCAATATGTCTATTGATTGAGTTGTTTGAAGAGTACCAGGCTTCCAAAAACTCCCTTGCCTGCCTGGGTTTGCTTGATCCAGAATTTTAGCCTCATCCAGATTGAACATGTCTCTTTCTAGACCCTCGTGAACGGATATGAGAGAGGATGGGTCATGTCTCTTTGCAAGCAGTATATGTTTGTGCATTCGAATGGCCACTTTTCCTTAGGTTTAATCGATGTAGCCTTTGTCGCACTCCATACACTTGACCTTGTATATAACGTTTCTTCTTTCTTCGGTCATGAGTTGTTCTTTTCGTTTTGATATGAGTTTTCTCATGGTTTTCGTTGGTCTGTGGGCAACTGCTATGTCTTGAGATTGAAGCAATCTTGCAGTTGTTTCAGAGATGTTTCTGATGTATGGTAGTGTGATCCTTCTGTTTGGTTGTGTTGCTTGATTCATTTTCCTATTCATCCCATACGCGGTTCTTCTTATGAAGTTTCTTAGATGTCCGTTTCGCTGGAACATTCTGAAGTGTTAGTTGTCTTCATGAGTTCTCAGTTCTTTTGTGATGCAGTAGGTTTTACCTCTCGGTAACAGGGTCCAAATGCATGACCTTTTATGGTGGTTTGGGTGATTGCTTTTAAAGCTTAACATCTGATCCGTGTGTGTTTGTTTACGATACACGGATGTCTCCAGAGTGCCGTTGGCGTTTCTTATCACGACCACGTCCAGGAATGCCAATTCTTCATTGTTCTCCGATTCCACGGAGAAATTGATGTCGCTGAAGATGTTATTGATTGTCTTTTGTGTATTTTCAATATGTACGAAGAATCCCACAGAACACATTGAGAACAAAACAGCGTGGTGAACAAGCTCGTTTTCAATTATTCGTACTCATACCAATACATAACATTAAATATGACTCAAACCAACGAAGGAGATGATCATCCAAATCTGTCTGTGCACGTGTGTCTGTGTGTATGCATGTGAAATTGATCACAGCGAAGAATGTTCGAGTGGTTGCACACGTGTTTGGGAATAAGAAGTGGGCCATGGAAGTTTAAGTGCTTGCACAAATTGTTTCTGAGCGCACAGGGGAGGATTGTAGAGTCGAATGCTCACGGCTTCGGCTTTGGCTAAGATGCGACACTTGACAAGTCTTCACTGCTTGACCCGGACTTTGTAAATTGTGCGAAAAGCGTTTATCACCTCTACGGAATGGTTTGACTCAACAAGGTGTGAACACACAGCACTCGTAATTGTCTTAATTGCTCCAGTGTTCAACCAAGCCGGGTGGTGTTCACAAACACGTTCGGATAAGCGCCTGGTCGTGCGGCCAACGTACCTGGTTCCACAGGAACAGGTGAATGAATACACACAAAAAGATGCTGCAGAATCTGGCACTTTATCCTTCAGTCGAAAACACACGATCGGTTTAGAGTCGAACATAATTTGTAATTGTGCAGCTTAGAATGTTCTGCTGACTGCGCCTGTTAGTCTTCGTTGAATAACTTCAGTTTCCGTATCTCCTTTGAATGGCAAACGGACAAATACGGGCTTCTTTTCGACTGCTGTCTGTCTTGGCCTATCTTCATTTCGTTCCATCGTCTTGTCAATGAACCGTTCAGGATAGCCGTTTTCTAGAAAAATACTCCTCAGAAAACGAAGTTCCTTTTCTATAGTGTCTTCTGTGCAGATTTTCCTTGCTCTATTACCCAGGCAACGCACTAGACTTCTCTTCACTTTGAGTGGTACGAAACTGTGAAAATGAATGTATTGACCGTTCCAAGTTGCTTTCCTGTGCACTGACAACTGAACGGAACCATCACTTCGACGGCTTACGCAAACATCTAGGTAAGTTAGACTGTTGTCCTTTTCTTGTTCCAAAGTGAATTGAACATTTGGATGGGCTGTATTAAATCTATTAAGTAGTGCATTTGGATCAACTTTGGTATCTACTGCACATACGATATCGTCCACGTACCGTTTGTATAAGGTGCACCCTTCAATTGTTGACATGAGTTGGTTATTTTCAAGTTTTGCCATGAAAATATCTGCAAATAAGGGTCCTAAAGGTGACCCCATTGCGACCCCGTCCTTCTGACGATATATTTCACCGTTAAACTGAAACTGGATATTATGAGTGCAGACAAATAGTAACTGATTCAGTTCATCCAACGAGATGCCCGGATCAATACTGTTCTCGTGCATGTAATCACATAGACAGTTGATTGTTTTAGCGATCAGGACATTGGTGAACAGTGAGGTAACGTCTAGCGAGATCATTTGCTTGCCTTCCAAGTCTAGATTTCCCACAGTCTCTACAAAATGAAACGTGTCTCGTAGGCTGTGTCTGGAAATCATGGTTCTTACTGGTTCTAGCAATGTAGCCAACAATTTCGCTACTGCGTGATACGGCGAGTTGCATATGTCCGAAATTGGTCTCAAGGGGACACCTTCTTTGTGTACTTTCGGTGGGCCGTACTACCTAGGAATCGTCGTCCCAGTTGGTCGTATCCTTTCGAAGGTTACCGCATCGATCATGCCTTTCTGTTTCAATGATTTTACTCTCGCAGAAATTGACTTTTTTATGGGAATCTTCCTGTCCTTTTCAGTTGGGGTCTTTGTAAACTTGGAGACATCATTCAATATCGTCTTCCTCTTCTCTATATGGTATGAGTTCGAGTAACTGAAAACGAGCTTGTTCACCCCGCTGTTTTGTTCTCGACATTTTCAATATCCGAGCGTTTAATGATGACGAAAGTACTTTTCACATACCTGACCCACAGTTTCGGCCGGATCCATGAGAGCGCATTGTTCTCCAGGACCTGCAATACAGCTTCAGCGAGAAATCCGGATATCGGTGAACCCATTAGTGTTCCTTTTATTTATTCGTGCACGTCACCATCACATTTGAAATAGGTGTTTAGGCACATTTCTAGCAGTTCGTAAATTGTTTGTGCTTCTAGTTGTCCGGGTAGTGGTCTTGCAGGAGTTCTCTGGTTACGTTCTTTGCTAGATTCAAGTCAATAGAAGTAAAAGTGCGGTGACATCAAATAAAATTATCGCTTCCTCATCTCCTACTTTTACACTTTTTATTTGTTCCAAAAACTGCTGCGCGTTGGTTACAGAATTATTCGATCCGCATTTCAATGGTTTCAAACGTTTCCATAGTTCTTTAGCCAAGTTATTTGTTGGAGATCCAGGTAAGGAGACGATGGGTCTAAGTGGAATACCTTCTTTGTGTACCTTGGATAATCCGTAGAATTATGCGGCGTTTGAGGCTTCAGCTTTCATCCTCTAGCATTCCTCTTTAGTAATTCTTTGCATGACCTGTAACTTCCTCAGGGTTTTATTGATTTTCTTTTCAGGTTTTTCGGTTGAGTCCGCGTCCAGTGGATGGTAGGTCGTGGTGTTGTTCAGTGGTTGTTTTTGCTTTCTCGGTGTATTCGGCCTCTTCTAGGATGGCCGTCATTCTTCCTTTGTCAGCCGGTAGAATAATGATGCTTTTTTCCTTCTTCAGAGTTTGCAGTGCTCTGTGTTCCGTGTCTGAGAGAGCGTTGAATGGTCTTTTGTGGAGCATGTTAGGGACTGTGATTTGCGTTGGCTCGCATTTAGTGTCCTCGGGCAAACCTGAGTGCATGTTCAGCGAGGTATTCCTTTGTTGTAGCGTTCCCCAGGTTGACGTTGAGTCCCTTTTTGAGTACGTTGTGCTCTTCAGTTGACAGTGGCCGAGATGACAAATTATTGACCCATGTCCTGTTTTCGGTTTCTTCGGGGCCCTTCATGAGCTTCTTTAGTTTCTTGGCTAATAATTATCTTTTCCTCTTCTGGCAATGGTTCACTCGTCGTCCAATGGCAGCCTCAATCCTTTTAATAGTTTCACTATCGACTATTATTTCAGACAGGTATTTATCCTCTGTCATTACATTTCTGTATTTGTTCAGACGATTGTGAGCATCTGTAATCAACATGCGTACCATACGTTTACCACTTTGTTTTGCTATTATCCACGCCTGTGGATGACTGATTAGCGGTCTGTGGTTTACACTTCTAGGTAGTACATTTCTCCTCAGACATTCGTGGAGGAAGAATAACCGCTCGCGTGTTGAGGTTTGTCGGCAAACACACATCACCCAGCGGCGAACAGATTTGAGCGTTTCACACACAAAGTTGGCCTCAATGGTTTTAAATATTTGTGTTGGTTGTAGCTCAGGTAGTTGGTTGCCATGATGTTCTGATCACTAAGCTTGGAGTTGATAAGAATTAATCTGTACCACATTGTGTCTATCAATTTATCTATGAGGTGATTCCAAATCGCTTCGGAAATCTTGTAAACGGACCATACTGCCTTCACATTAGCACATGAGATCCACCTGGACGAAGTTGTAATTTCCTACAGCAGGACTGCCCGTGATAGTACACACTAAGGCGGGTTCAAATACTGTCGGGGTCAGTGACTTTTCCAATCTGTCCAATCGCAGTTCATAGGCACAGCTATAAAAATGGGTTCCAGGTGGAATACCTTCTCACATTCACCTACTTGTCAGCAAAGTTGTTCGAAAAAGCTTAACGTCACATGAAAAGATACACAGCAATGTTGCAACAGTCATATTACCAACGAAGCGGTGGAATGTTCTTCTCGTTCCTAAACAGAAATATTTGACTGTACGACATACACTGAGGTGTGACTTACATGTCTACGCATTCTGTATAAACAAAACTAGCTTCGGTCTTCTCGTTGCATTCGTTGTATAATCACTCTGGATTGAGAGAGAGCACCGTGTCAAAGCAGCCACGACAATAACGAAAACAGGAGAGGGTAGCAGATCACAAAAGAAACAGTGAGTAAACAGATAAAAGGCCGTGATTTTTCCTTTTTTCATTGTGCACTTTTGACATTCGTTGTTATTTTGTTTGTCGGAATGGCATTTCTGTGATTACGGAACACGAGAGTCCGACAGACAGACCACACAGCATTCAAACCACTAACTTCTATTTTGAGCAATTCCCCTCAACGTCTGTACCCAAAGACAATCCTCATCCCTTGGGCCTGAACTGGGGAGGCGGGAAGCACAAACCGAAGCCAATGCTGATGCCAGCTTCCTCCTACCTCAACACCAAGTCGTAACCTGACCGACGCGTCGCTTCTTCCAGCCTGACCAAGCACGTACGAACAGGGCACGGAAAGGTAGACGATGGGCAGGCATTTGCACAACATAACTGAGCCACCGGAGGCGGTGTAGAACAATCACTTCGTTAAGAGGGTGGCTATCTGTGCCTAACACACGATGACGCACCTCGCCATTACTCACTCGATGTTCCCACCAGACGCGAGATATACTCCGGAGACATCAGCTGTCAAACACGAAAAGACGCCGAGCATCTTCAACGCGAAGTGGCCCGGTCTCGCAGCGGGAAAGTAAAACACTACGAACCGCGGTGATTGAGACTCATCACTTAAAAATGAGCTGGATGTCACAGCGACGACACAAGTATCCCAGCTTTGCGAAAGCTACTCTTGCACTCGCTATTCGTGAACTGATCCCCTCCGTAAGATCACCCCTAGCTACAGTCAATCCCCCGAGGTGGGTAAATTTGCCGACTAACTGAAGCTGATCACCACAAATGGCGACTGCACTACCAGACTGCTGTCAATCTCGAAATAGCTTTTTATACTTGGAAGGCACAAGTGCATGCCATATCGGGAAGCCTCAACCGCCAAGCAGCTTAGAGCGCATAGTTTTGTCTGTGCATTATCACTTAGCAAGGCCGCGGGCCGTAACTAGACGCGAGGTATGCCGATACAACTGTTTGAGGACTGATACAAACTTTTCAAGTACTCCATATCTCAGCAGACAATTCGATAATGCGATCCTATCGACAGAGACGAAGGCCGCGCAAACTTGATGATCATTTGTCTTTGAAAGGCGTGAAGATGGGCTAGCATTTGTCGGAAGGTGAAGATTATTTCGATACATTCACGACCGGCACAAAAGCCAGCTCGCTGCTCCAGAGCCCTTCCTGCACGCGTTTGGTACAACCTTTGAAGTATGACAGATGCAAGCAGCTTCGGCGCTACTGGGATGAAGCTTACACACCTGCGCTCAGCGCAGTCACTGCGCAAGCCGTTCCTAAAGATGAAGATAACAAACGATTCCCCCAACAAGGAGGGAACCTACTGGGAACTTCAAACTTTTGAGAACAAAACATGAGATCCTCTAACGACCTGCAATGGACCATCTTTAAAAAGCGCTGGGGAATGTCATCGGAGCCCGGCGCTTCGTGACGTTACTGAGACCTGGAATTACTTTCGATTTCCCTACTCGGCAAACTAGTTTGTCGAAACGGATCACTGGACATGTGCCGGAAGAGCCACAGGTGAGACTGCATCTAGCTTTTCAGATACCGCGTTTTGGAAGACGGATAGGCGAGATGGATCGGACAGCTTATCGCAGGCTAGCCGTCGTTGCAGCGTGTATTTCTAGCACCTTCCCAAGCACATGGATAGCTTCGTGCAGTCTAATGCGTGATAGGAATCAAGCGAGCTGCCCCAGAATAAGCAATGGTTTTGTATGCAACTTTGCCATCTGTGGCCTAGAACGTCTGAAATTCGTACAAGAGACGAACAGGCGGTGATCTGTGCTCACGGTCAGCAACCGTTCCCCGTTTTCCTAGCTGCAGGAATCAGGTCCAAAAGGGTTTCCTAGATGCGCCTCATTCGATGACTGCCGACCCACTCTTGCATTTAGATCTCCTGCTAAAATCACGATGTCAGCCCGGCTTGCTTTATGTAAGAGGTTTTGCAGTTTTTGGTAAAAGTTATCCTTGATTGCATCTGGGCTGGGTCTGTGCACCGAAAAAACTAACAGACTGCGTCTATCGGAATGGCGACTGCTCACTCGCTGCGCATAGACTACTGTCGACTGGAATGCAGTATTGCCGCGCCGCTTCAGATATTTCACTGAGAACAGTGCCAACACCAGCAAGACCAGAAGCTTTAGCCTCGATGTCCCTAGAAGGGCGTAAGTGAAACTTCACAGAAGGATTTGATTGAGGAATTGGTCGAATGACGCAACTGGAGTCTTGGACGAGAGATGGCAAGGGATTCAAGCGTACTTGCTAAGCCCGTTCGTACTTTGAAAGCGGCTTGTTTGAGTGGGCATCGAGGACGATGCAAGGCATCAGCCAATGATAGTGGGTTCGGCGAGACTCAGGAGCTAGTCGAAGAAGGACGAGAGACAACATTGTCAGTGTTCCCATTAGTGGCACTACAGCGGCACAGTCGACTGACCAACTCGTGGGGTGTGAAAATGGAAAGGAAAGTAGGATGGAAGTGGAGATGGGAGAACAATTTCTGTTGGGTATAGAACAGTGATCGTTTGTGTACATGGAGGAGCAGTAAATCATAAAAAACAGAATCGTTCATGACTGTCTGCGTTGTGGACTGTTGTACTAATCGGTCACTGAGTCCATAGTAGGCAGTTTCACTCAAAGATGCATCTCTAGCCTTTGCACAGCCAAGCTAGTCCTTCAAGGCAAACAGCGTCGTTCCGGATGATCCGGTGGCCAACTGCATGTTTCATTCGCCTCTTCCGGAAACCATTGGGGACTGATTGCTCAGTTCATACGCCCTTCGGATGAGACCCGACATCCTGGTTGCTCGTCACACCCCTCCGCCACAGATGCTTGTGAGCATACCTTTGTACGCCTCATACATCTTGTTGGTTTGGAACCAGGGTTTCGCTATCTCTCCTAGACTGACTATTAGTCAGTCAACCCGGTGGAGAGCGCCGGGCATTCGCTTTTGTCCTCTCACTTTGGTGGGAATACCTCCGCCACAAGAAGGCAGTGAGTAGGACTTCCTCAGCGAAGACTGTGACAGACTCACGGTAATTTGGGAGCATTCCGGACAAGTAGCTTTCTCGAATCCTGAGACACCCACCTCCGACTATACTGAGGCATTTGTTGTGTTGATGTTATAGGTGATTTTACGGTAAAAATAAACGAAACACATACTTATGCACATGTCAAGTTTATTCATTCCAGGTTTTGCCATGGATGATACTACGAGGACATACCCAGCTGTTTTTCGCTACCGCCAAATCATTGCCTCCGTCTATGAAAGCCGACCATTATTTTGTTTTGTAATACGTGAACTTTCAACGCGACTGTTTCTTTTGCGGTTATCTGTCACAAAATTGCCATCATTTCTGAAGTACACATTAGTGTAAACCTAAAATCGGTCTGAATACGAAGCTAACCATTTTGCTACCGGATTTGAC
Organism: Fasciola hepatica; assembly: GCA_948099385.1. NCBI lineage: Eukaryota > Metazoa > Platyhelminthes > Trematoda > Plagiorchiida > Fasciolidae > Fasciola > Fasciola hepatica. The sequence goes on from CANUEZ040000004.1 coordinate 807,446, forward strand.
GAGTTCATCTTGGTTGAAGTCAAAAGCAGAGCTCTAAACTTGTGCGCTTCCGGCAGTTCATACCCTTATTCAAGTTCTTCCATGGCGGTCAGGAGTAGACACACCGGCAAAATCAAATCTGCCTGCTTTTTTAAACTGCTTTCGGCAAGAGCTTGCCAAATTCGATTGCTTTCAATCGTCCGGTAGTTGACTGTTGTTGTCCCTCGCGCTTCTATTCCCCGATTTTTCTGCGGACAACCTGCACAACTGATCCCTGTGGCAGGTCATATAGCACCAGCGTAAATCGGAAGCCAAGAGCACAGTATGTCTGATGGCAGTTTATGGGTATTCACGAAAGACAGCGTATTAAAAGCGAAAAGAAAAAAAATCGAACAAGTCCATCCAGCAGAATTTTACTTCTTGGAGACCGACATTATTCTTTTTCAGTACACCACTTTTCGGAAATATGTCAAAATTATTAGGAAGTACCACCCCGTTCGTTGTCTGATATTTCCTGATTTATCTGAAGACTGGTGTATCAATCATCCTTACACATTTCGAGTAGGTGGCATCGCAGTACACTCGTCGACTACGCATTCCTCCATAATGTGCGTCTAGAACTACGCACGTGGATCGGACCTGGTCATGACTAGAGTTGAGGCCCAGTATTTATCATGTAACCGAACCAGGTGATTATGAAAAGGACCAGCAAACAGCGGCCGGCCTCTCAGGTGGCATTCAGCGTTCCAAGTGGACAGCAAATGAAATCACACTGCGGCCGAAGACTGACTTTGAAGGTAACAATGCGAAGCGAGAGTTGCAATGCCGCTACAATGGAGAGAATGCAACCGAATTTTAATCAGTCTTCACCGTTGACGTGCGGCGGTAGAAAATTATCGGGATACACAAATGTCTGCATTTTGGCTCGGTCTTTGTGAGGCAGCTAGGCAACACTTCGGATGTCAAAGTGTATAGACTCGCAGGTGCAAGAATTATAACAATTTTTTCCCTGTGATTTGTTACCAGCAAATGTACACCCACAAAAACCTTAGCCACCAACTTCGTAACGGCCGCATTCTGTGTTTGATCCATATCGGTATGCGAACTGGAGCTTCGTTACGAAAAATGCACTACGGTCAAGGTAGTGAAAATAGACCCCAGCTCCAACGGTTTCGTTTGCTTTTAACCTTCGGCTACCGAAGATCGCCATAAATTTTGCTGACTTCGTCCACTTGGAACGCTGAATGCCACCTGAGAGGCCGAGCGCTGTTCACTGGTCCTTTTCATAATCACCTGGTTCGGTTACATGATAAATACTGGGCCTCAACTCTAGTCATGACCAGGTCCGATCCACGTGCGTAGTTCTAGACGCACATTATGGAGCAATGCGTAGTCGACGAGTGTACTGTGATGCCACCTACTCGAAATGTGTAAGGATGATTGATACACCAGTCTTCAGATAAATCAGGAAATATCAGACAACGAACGGGGTGGCACTTCCGAATAATTCTGACGTGATTCCGAAGCCCGTTGTTAGGTTGGAAAATTTTTCCCAATATCCACCCGGAGGGTTCAGCCACATGCGTGTTGATCGGTTCAGCGATTAGTAGCTTGGCTTTATCGAGGTTTTCGTGACTCCCTGACGGACTCGACGAAACCGTAACCGCCGTCAGCATCACTAGCAAACCATATTTCGATTGCGGTCTTTAAATAGCACCCGACTGTCCAGCAAATGACGGCAATTTATATCTGCACGTGGTTGTCCGTTATTGAAATTGCAAACCAACCACTCTTGCTTGGAGACAATTCTCTGTACATTTTAGAGCTGTTTGAAGGACAAATTCATACCGATGAGTGTTTTTGAAGTTCCTATGCGTCAAAGTGGCATTCAACTATCGATCCATCAGTTCCGTCCGCTGTCGGAGGATAGCACTGAGCACCATCCACAAATAAGGAATGAGCAGCGTACTTGTGTCTGCAGTTCAACCGTGAAAAGTGGGTCGCACAAAGCAGATCTGTGCAGTACGTACGCCATTTTCGTAAATGCGACGGAGCTGCTCATTCATTTCTCGGATATAAACACTAGTAAGCACACAATGGTCGTCGCCTTACACGCACCGGTTTTGAAAACCATTCTTCGATCCACAGCCCGCCGATAGCAATGATGCTTCCAATTCAAAATGAGGTTGTCAGTTGCCCAGATGTTAATGCTGGTCCAGTTGGGCAACGTCTATCAAGTTGAAGTTGATTGTTTCAGTCGTGCTACCATGCCAAGGCGTTGACACTGGTCGTTTCCCGATCGCGCACAAGCACGCGCCAAGTCTCGACAATCAGTACGATACTCTTGTTGTCCGGTGACAACAAACGTGTTCGATGAAGGTCTTGTCGGACTGCACCGGATAGCTGCTCAGTCGAATGTGCAGTGGCATGACATCACTACACGAGCTGATTTGGTCACGCTCTATACAGCACACCGACATCAATCTAGCTGACTAATGTTTGCACGCTCTGGCCTAGCACAAAACTGCAGGCGCCAACGACATTTCGTGGATGGAAAGATTTTCGATGGCAATACGGAACTTAATCTATTCTCATCTCTGGCTGGTGACCCAAAAGCAAATAAACTCCGCGGCTGAAGACTGATTGAAACCATAATCAGTGGCGAACAAGTTGCCAAGTTCTAACTACCGATAATTCACGAAGCCTTATCCACTATAGGTTTTAATCGTCTAACGTGGATGTGTTTTACTTCTCATCACACAGCCCATGAGCGACCCCATTATCCTAGACCACACGTTACATATTCCAGTAACATTTCCCTCCATGACATGTGTGTGCAGTGGAAAGAAGACAACAGGGGTACGTTGGTAAGTTAAAAATATTGCTTGTGTAGGCGGCTAACAGTGAGATAAAAAGAGAAAATGACAAGTGAAACCCAGTCAGAAATCAGAAACAAAGTAATGATCGAGTACGTGGATTGGTTACGGAGTGGAAAGGTGGGGGGCGTTGGGGGATAAGGTGGAATCAAGCAAGTAACGCACGCAGCTCATCATGCACACTGCGCATTTCCCGGTAGTTCATGAGGTCCATTTGTTTCGTTAACTTTGGTATTGCATGTTCGACTATGAACTCCACGTTGAGCAGAACGGCAGAACGCTGACAGAAAAAAACCAAAAAGGTAACGATGAAATGCGGATGCCACGCATACAGACGGAACAGCAGGAATTGCATGAGCTGCGGTGGTGTGTACTTGCTCGGATAAGCGAAAACACCTCGCGACTGTTACTTTTTTTTTCATTTGAGAACGTTATAATTAATAATTCCCATTATGATTATTATTATACACATTATTACTATCCTCGTCATTGTCATCATCTATAACGCCGTCATTATTATCGTGAAGATATGGGCCAGCACACTGCGAATAGACGGCCTGGTTGAGGGTCAGACCACATGACAGCTCCTTCTAACGCGCGCAGAGTCAAAGGCAAAGTCTGAGATAGCAAGTGATCGGCTGTGCAGAACCGCAGACAAGAGCAGAGGTAGCCAAGCGGTCAATGGACCAATCAGCGGCTAACATTCGACGGAACCAACCAGGGCTGCATCAACCAATCTGGGTGGAACCAGACAACCCGGCCAGATAGGCCATTTAGAATTACCACTGGACCAAAAAGCATCCATGCAAGATTTTGGTTATGACCAGTACACATCTTTAAACGGTCTGTTTCCTACCGACAAACCGAGGTAGTTCAAAGCCAGAAGCGTCATTCCACTACAGCTAAGAGAAGATCATAGAACAGTTACCTTCTAAATAGTGCTAGTAATCATCGCCATCAATTTTATTACGCCAAAAATAATTATGATCAGCCAACACAATACGCTTGTAAAATGGGTTTTAACCATAGTCCATTAGCTCCGGCCATGTGCTGGCTTTCTGCTTTACTGAATACTTTAGTTGCTATTTTCAATGATATTTGTGTTCAGAGAGATCAGCAACAACCTGAGCTCAAATGCGCTAATTCTCTAAATTATATGAGGTCGTGGATTTGTGGAACGCATACACTGACAAGTGATATTTTACTCAATAATGTTCCTGTCGGGATTATGTCCATCTCTCTCTCTCTCTCTCTCTCTCTCTCTCTCTCTCTCTCTCTCTCTCTCTCTCTCTCTCTCTCTCTCTCTCTCTCGCGCGCGCGCGCGCCAGTATCCTGCTCTTCCATTCATTGGTGTTACAATCGCTCTTAACCTATTCTGTTATTCTCAACTCGTTGTGTTGTAATTTCTTTTCAATAACCCAATCGTCGCCACCGTCTCTACAGTTATTACACACAAAGTCGTTCTGGGGTTGAAAACCATGCTTAGTTCCTTTATTTCATTCATACCCTATGGATATGTGCGTGTATCTGCTTCTCTCTGCCTATGAGTATGAACGCCCGTGTATGATCTCAATAGAGGAATAACATAGGATTGCAGAGGAAATCCATCCTGGTGCTGGACAGCATTCCATCGTCGCCCGGCATGTTACCAAACCAGGCCTACTGGGACCTCAAGTGGTTCTTAACTCCGAGAATCAGGGTCTGGTTTCCGGTTATCCCTAATAGTGCCGTGGGCCTTCGAGGCTATGGGGTACATAACCCGTCTACTGCACTCCGGTGTAAGCAAGAAGTAGGAAAATCAGTCAACACTCAGAGATCACATACAGTGGAGGCAAACACTTTCTGGTCATAAGGAAATGACCTTCCGAAGACACCAGTTGAGACACAGAGGACAACGGCATAGTGAATAAACTTATTTTTGAGTTCGATTCGATCGGCTGTCGCTCTCGTCCAGAAATAATGCATTTAGTCGAATAACGAGGGAATTAAAAGATTACCACTACTGCTTCTAGCTAAAAAGGTTATATAAATAAGGTGTGTGAACGTACAAAGCGATATAAATAATGTCAGTAATATAATAGGTAGGGGGAGGGATTATGCACGATGAGTCATTAGGAAGTGGTGAAAATTCGGTGTTGCGGTTTGGAAGAACGCAAAGCGATTTTCGCGGATTGCGGGCAAATCAATAACCTTGGAATAGTCTGGTCACTTTTAGTTACGTCATCTAGTCACGCGAGGAGTGATATTGTTTACAGGTGTGCGTTGGTGCTCGGGGAAGAGCAACTGTGATGATTTAGCCAACCGCTTTTTGGGGAACGAAGTGACAGAATGTGAAGCCCAACTAAAAATGCTTCGCTTGTCCCTAACCGCCGTTGTCAAATCTCTATTGACAGATTTGGTGGGACCTTGTAAATCACTCTGCAAGTGTCCTCCTTCACGGTGAGATTCGCAAAACGGTACCTAAGCTGATCATGATGTTTTCCCTGCATTATCAAGCCGCAGTAACTCGTGTGAGAGGGCGGTTCCGTCCAACAGATGTGTATCAACTGATACGATCAATTCAAATGTGGTAATGCACGATGTGATCAGTCGGTAACCAGATGATTTAGTGTGGGTTGTTTTCCCCTAGCATGAAAAGATTCTGCATATTCTATGATGGTTAACAAATCCACGTAACAGTCACGTGATGGATACATTACGAACCCTAACTAACCTTCTGGGCCAGTGTTGGACTCGCCAAAGCACGAACAAACTGTTCCAACTGAACACGTAATATCTGAGCTGCACAACGACTCAATGTGGGTTCCAGTTCGACACATTCCAGACGCCGTCCACTTTGAATGAACTGGTACAATGATCGAATCAGCTGACATGTGCTGACCGTGAGTGGTAAACCAACTGAGCCGGGGGTGGGCAACGGAGAATAAATGACAGGACGATGACTAGAGGTGTTTCTAACGCCTCTCGGTGTCACAAACAGGAGAAAATGAGGGTCATGATAATGTTACGGAAATAAAAGACATGCAAAAAGCAAGCAAACGAGAATGCATGGAGTAAACTACCAATTTCGCGTGTTATTAGAATATATTTCAGTTCACTGAAGCTTTGACCGAGATACACGTGACTCACTTTCCGGATGCTTGAAGACGTTGGGCCTTATCAAGTGCCATGGTCAATGGCGCGCTGGAACTCAAACACTTTTTTCAAGTACTTAATACAAACATGAACCCGTCCCGAGAAGATATAATGTCAGTAACACGGCGTTGACGGTGGAAAATTATAAGCCGACGTTTCGGTTACCGTGGGTAACCTTTCTCAAGGCAGTTTTACCTTCCCCAACTACGCATTTGTTCTCTGCGTTTCGATTTATTTTAATTTCAAATGGATGAGGTAGCAACCAAAACCCAAGCGTAGAAGTGCGAATTCACATTGAACGGAATGAACTGAGCTGCGTTTGATCGGCAAGTATACTGTAAATGGTAATAGGACAACGTCCACCGGGGTTCGGTTGGCGGCTGCCTGACCGGTGGCTTTTGGCTGTGTGCTTCCCATTGGTTAACATAGGTGATCCCCCATCGCGGGATATGTTCGGTCACTCTAAGTCGAAATTGCCGTTTAGTTCTGCTTAAGTAGGTGGCCGAGCAACCACTCGTGAACACGTATAGGTGTGATTTGGCGTGAACTGATAACGGTTGTTTGACTGGGGGACGGATATCTGTTTGCATGTGTAGAGTAAGACAGGTTCGTTGGCACTGTATGACAGCTTGACTGCCGATTTGAGGCGGCGTCCGAACAGTTTGACTGTGTCATCACCCTTGAATGGCAGCTGCAAGAAAACCTTGCACTTAGGGACTGACGATGGCCGTTCACTTTGACTACGCGCTGCACAATGCCGTTTGATAGAATTTTGCGGGTAGCCATTTGACTGGAACACGTTATTTAGCAGTTCTGGCGTACAGAGTTTGCGGGCTCTGTCATACATGGTTCTCACTAGCCCTCGTTTATAACTCAGCGGCACAAAGCTCGTAAAATGCAGGTACTGTTCTAACCATGTGTGCTTTCGGTATACGGACCTACTGACACTACCGTCTGGACGTCCGATTACAATAATGTCGATGAGTGCGAACTTGTTATCAGACTCGTACTCCACGGAAAGCCATGTCTGGATCAGCTGCATTGAGTTTAAGGAAGAGGTTGACAGAGTCATGTGCTGAGTTGCTGATAACAAAGATATCATCGACGTATCTCCTGTAGAGATGCGTATTACCGATCGTGTCTATTTTAAAGACTCGCCATGAATATGTCGGCCAGGATGGTGTCTAGTGGATTCCCCATTGCGACGCCATCCATTTGGCGAAAATGATTCCCCAAAAGACTGAAGCATATGTTTCCAGTGCACCGCAATATTAGGCATCATTGGGATTCTGATGTTGATGTTCTCCTTGTGAACATAATCACAAATAAAATCAACCGTTTCGTGCAGTGGCACGTTGGTGAATAGGGACCTAACGTCCATGCTAGATGAATGTCGATTTCTGATATTAATGCTAGTCAGAGCTCGTTCGCCACACTAGTCCAGTTAACCTATATGTGCAGCCATGACTTAGGGATGAAATTTACCCATTTCAGTCAAGTTCATTCAGCTATCAATTTCGCGCTACTGAAGGAAAAGTTGCCTCCGTCTATTGCAAAAGGGGGTGTCTCAACATTATTATTGGAGTTGACAAAACTCCTGGGTTTGGCATGGGATAAGGAGCAAGTTCCAGAGAGTTGATGTGAATCGGTCGTACCGATGTACAAGGATAACAGGTCTTCCTGTGAAAACTACAGGGGAATGAGTTTGGTTGGCATCGCATCTAAACTGCTCGCTGATATCATTCTCCGCCTTTCATCAACCGTTCGCGAACAGTGATCGCGCGAGAACCAAGCTAGGTTGTACTGACCCCATCTTCATTATTCGACAAATTCTAGAATATAGGCACATCTTCCAGAGCGGCATTCCACCCAGTCGACCGCACAGTTTGCTAGCACTGCTTCTTGTTGAAGAGTCTACCGGAAAAATTCATTTCCATCATAAAGTCCGCATACATGAACAGTCGAAGTCCAATTCCGATTTATGGCGGTTTTCCACTGAGTTCACCACGAAAAGTGGTGTACGTCAGGGTTTCTCCCTTCTCCTTTTCCCTTTAACTTTGTGACTGATATGGCCCTAGAAGCCGCACTTTTGTCAGATGAGGACAGTGGCATTGAAGTTTTCTCTGGTAGAAAAGTGTCAAACCTTGGGCATGTGGACGACCTCATTCTTCTAAATGAAGATCCAGGTAAGTTGCAAGCTTTTCTAGACAGCTTGACGGACTGTGAAGCAATGTTTGGTATGTGTTTAGCACCTTCGAAGCGCAAAATGCAGTTACAGTATTGGGTTGGTCCAACGCCAAACATTTCAGTACCTGGGGCACCTATAGACCTGGGCAGCTGGATTTCACCCTGAAGTCGGATACTGGATGAGATATCTCTGCGTATACAGAAGGCTCGTTTTGCATTTGCCAATCTGAGTCATCTGTGGCGTCAACATGACATCCGTTTACTTACCAAGGGTCAAGTGTACGCTGCAGCAGCCAGGCCGGTGCTAATGTATGGATCGGAGACATGGCCACTGCGGGCGGAGGATGTACGAACATTGTCGGTATTGGAATACCGACGTCTTCGTAGCATTGCTCGAATCTGGTGGGAACACTGTATAAGCAATGATGAAGTTCGGTGGACGATCACAGGTTCACGAACGAAATCATTAGATGAAGCACTAAAAGTCACCAGGCTAAGACGGTTGGGACACATGCTGACAGGATTCCTCGGCGTGCAATATTCGTTGAGGGGGATAATGGTTGGAATATGAATAAAAGCGGTTGGTCCATGACATGGAAGAAAGGTATGAAACACCTAGCTTGTGGATATGGCCATGTAGGGTGTGTTAGATTTATTGGGTGATGTCCAAGAGAGTCTCCCACTCAATGGTTATATGCGTTAGAGAAAATGGCTAGATGTCGCAACCCATGACGCTCTTGTATCCATAAACTTTCTTTAATGACTTGATAATAATATCTGTTGTCCTTTTATTGCTCCTTTCATATTCCTGTTCTTTATCGTTATTTCCGAATGAGGCTGTCACTAGGAGATGATAACCAAAACCACCGCACACAGTGCATGGTTAGTGGTTGTATGAGCTGAATTGAACTGCTACCTTAAGCCATCGTCTAACTAAGGGTAAAATGAATAGAAGTATAAAGTGAAAACGAGCGAAACACAAATTAAGGAGCGGAAATCACGAAGATAAAGAAACAGCCCGAAATAAACTACGCCACTGGCAACGACACCTCGCCATGTCTCGTGGACCTCAACTTGGCAGTCTGACATGTCTAACTAGGACCAGTCCTGTGGTCAGGGCTTCATGAAGCTCACCCAAACAGCCTAGTTTGCTCACATAAAAAATTGTTCCAACGCACTTACACAACCGAACCGAAATACACCTGTTCCATTGTCCAAGCTGAAGCACTGTCACATTGGCTAACAATGGAGGCGAGCATAGTGTTCATGGATCCTATGAACGACGTAGATCCAATAGTTGGTCTCAAATTTTGTTCCGTCTGGTTATGTTCTAAACAGGGTGATTTTCGATAGATCAAATTACACAGTGGTGAGCCAAGTCTGTGTGACTTTATTCCGCACAAAAACTATGATGCGTAATATGACATAACACCCTGAAGTCACAAAGGTCAACTTCATTGTTAGGGTGGTGACCTGACGACCATTGTAGAATACACAAACTGGAAATTAAAGTGTCTCCCACGTTGCCACGGTCGAAAAAAATGAAGTTAAAACCGTCTCACTAGCATGCCAAGGCTCGTTAGTGCGCTGGTGTCATCTAGCAACCAAATAGCTTCCCATATTGATGTGTCTTAGCAACTAATTCACCGCTGACCAATGCTGTCTGATACTCCAGCAAAACCTCCAGCCCACGCAACCGTATTATGAATGAATTATCGTTGAGTTTAAAGAATTATTATTAGTAGCAGTTCCACACCAACTTGAAATCAAGCATGGTGCCAACGCAAAAATAACAATTAAAAATGAAGGTGGGAGGTACAACAGAGTATCATTAGTGTCTCCCGTGGTTCTTTGTGTTGCGGGCTGTTGCATTACTCGGCCGCCCGATCCGTCTTATTCGAGGATGCACCTCTAGCCTTTGAGCAGCCAAGAACGTCCTGCAAGGTTGCAACGCTGGTCTAGATGAGCCAGTGGCCAATTGTACGAATCATTCGCCTCGTCCGGAAAATCTTGTCGGGTAAGTGAAACGCAACAAAGAGCTATGACCTTATTTAGTGATAGGTCACACTCTCCACGTTACCGTGCCGTCAGCAGATATGTGGCGTTTTATAGCGGTAACGCTAGCCAAGAGGAAGATTCCGCCATATCCTCAGGCACCGTCGCTAATCGTCTACCACCGCTTGCCTGATGAGTGCATCTTATATACGGTTGCCTGCGGAAGCCGCCGTTCCCCAGTCCGCGACCTGGGGACGCATCCGGTACCATACAGCTCGCAGCCGCGTACCGGGTCTACTTCTCTGGAGGGATTGCAACAGGAACGTGCGACAGGAGACTACGTTCAGGACACGATAAAACACGTTAAATATGGTCGATTCAAGCCACCTTGAGAATTACACAAGCGAATGATATTAACAAGGTCTGGGTCACAGAGTCGATGTTTACCACCGAATCGGCCCGTATGTGTATGAGGCAGAGACTGCTCGGTTCTCTAAGAAGGAGGAGGCCAGACGAACTGCAAGTGATTTGGAAAAGGCCAGCTTAGCAAGCGATTTCATCCGATGATTGGCGTTCTCGTGTGACAGTGACCAAAACGTAGCTTCCATCAGTCAGTCAGGGTCCGGGAGGATTGTCAGAGACATGAATCAACTGCTCATAAAAATGACAATGTAAGGCGTATTCAATGTCTCTCGTAAAAGATGCCAAGACCAATACGTTTACAACAACAACCGAAAATACTTACGCAAATCAGATCGTTTACCGATTAGGCCCATTTCACACAGTTCATTCAGGTATGTTTCTTGTTCCGTTTCCGGAAGACTGCTGATCGGTTCCCAGGTTTCTTGCTTAAGGAAGACAGAAATATAAGAACTAGTTTTCAGTGATGTAAAGAGATTGCGAGTACAGTGAAGCCAAAATATTTCCCTAGCCAAGACGTTTGAGCATATCAATATACTCGAACAATATTCGGAGTATGCTGAAGCACCAATGCGTTATGAGTTGCCGTAAAATCTGCCTTCGAAAAGCTAACACCCGATGATCGAAAAGATGGCCCAAGGTAATCTTTACCTATAACGGTGTTTTTGACAGTGAAACACTTTCGATGAAAACCCGATTCGTTCTCCTACTTCGCGGCTGGACACCCTAGCAGTACCCGTCCAACATCTCGCATGAACCGCACGACTACAAAGAATTCCATACTGCACCGGTCGTCCCGCAGGATAATCAGGACTGCGCTTCCCACTGCATCAAGCGGGATGGGTACTGATGAGTGGCCTACTGCTCAGAGTTCCCTCTCTTTTCTTCAACCTCTGTCTTCTGTTCCAAAACCATCTCTATTTTCCCCTCAATCCACCCATCAGACTCCCACTGACAACACGCCCTATACTTTAGACGGTCCATTGTCGAATAGTGTGGTGAATGATCAACATCATCATCATACAGCGTTAACCAGTGGGGTAAGCCCCACTGACCACTGCCTTTCTCACCATGTTGCACGTCGAATTAGAAAGTATAAATATACAAGATAGAGAGGGAGTGGACCTACACGGGTGGGAAAAGGAAAGAATGCCCTAGTAGCCAACACACGGAATACACAGTCTAACTGTACAAACACACATCGATCAGTCATTCTGATTCGACAGAAAGTGGCAACATGATCGCCACTGTTCACGGTTCGCTGCCATATCCTTCAGTGTCTCCAACCAACTGGTAGACGGATCTTTTGGACCCCAACCACGAAGACGTAAAGCATCTACTTTTCCTAAGTTTGCTGTATACTTTCTCATTCCTCGTTGCCACGTCATCTGTTGACCCCCACGTGGTCTCTTCCATTCCCTAGGAGGAACGGAGAATAGGACACGATATGGTAGACGTGCGTTTGTCATACTAACCTGGACACCGTGTGACAGAGAACTCCCAGAAGTGGTACCCAATACTCGATTTGTGACCTCAGCATTGCTCACTCGACTATTTCACCCAATCCTAGCGATACTACATGAACATCGGTGGTCGAAAACCTCATGACGACGAATATCTTCCACATGCAGACTCCAAGTCTCGCAACCATACAACAAAACTAAACGCACTGCGGCGCAGTAAACACGACCTTTCAACTTCAGTAAAGTATCGGGTCCGTGCCACAAGTGCTTCAGTCCGGCGTACGCCGCTCGAGCCTTGGATATGGGCGTGCTCACTCCTACTACTGTGCTTCCATCCGTCGTCAAGCTGCTTTCGAGGTAACTAGTGGGGTCGACAATTGCCAGCACATCACTAACGAGCATCAACCTCGGAATCGTTGACGTCCATTCTTGCAACATCACTTTACACTTTGAAGGTGCAAAGCGCATGCCGAATGGAGCTACAGCTTTTGCGAGTCTATCTAGTGCACTTTGAGCATGTTCTGTTGATTCAAACAAGCAGACAAGGTGGTCTGCGTAATCTAGGTCACATAGCTTTCCACTATTTCCTAGTTTTACGCCAACATCCTGAATAATTCGAGACGCATTCTCGAGTATTTCGTCCATGACGAAGTTAAACAAGAATGGAATCACAGGACATCCTTGTCGAACCGACCGGATAGTTCACCGTAAAATCTTACGCGGCCAAAAGTATGCGAATACAATGATCTCAGTAGGTTCACGAACCTCTGGGGCGCCTTTCAAGTCGAGGAAAACCGTTATTGTCGGTCGACGATGTGTGTGTGTGTGTGTGTGTGTGTGACGCGTTTCAAGTAGTCGGCGAAGAGTAAAAGTCTAATCGATGCCTCCTCGACCTGGGCGGAATCCCATTTGCTGTTCGCGGGCGTTCCTCTCTCTCACAAGCCGATGTAAGACGACGCAGCGAAATCGAGGCTAATGACGTTGGTGACTATAGGAATTAGGCCAGTCCCACGATGATTACTACAGTCATTGCGTATTCCTTCCTTGAAGATGAGTATGGTCAATGACTTAACCCATAACAGCAGAATACGTGCCTGCTTCCAGATGTCGCACGCTTAACCGGGTTTGCGTCGATGACCATGGGGCTGTAGCGATAATCGCATCAAGACTAATGCATGTGTAACGCATTGGGAGAGTCAGCCATCATCATTCTCTCTGGTGTAAAAGTCGGTACTTAATTATACACTTGCTGGGCTTCGACTCATCGTGTTTCCTACCTATACCTTTGCAGATCGTGTACGCGCAACCTCCACGAAAGAGCGCTGTATCCAGCACATCCGGCGGCCCTGCGTGTCTGTGTCCGTATCGAATTGCCGTCGTTGTCGTCACCGTCGCTTTCGTTGAGTCGTGGGCGCGTTCTTTAGCGTGTTACACATGGTTCGACTCTACGTAGGTGGACCAGTAGAATCTACAGTTCTGAACAGAACTGCGCCAACGGTAGCTTACGGCGATATGATCAACCTGGCTTAGAGTTTCTGTAGAGTAAGAGCGCCATGTCGCTGTGCTTCGCGCGCTGTGTCGAAAATTGGTGCTAGACAATAACAACCGATTGTCTGCACAAAACTGGAGAAGACTATCCCCGTTATCTGTGCGTTGAGCCGGCAAAGCAAAACGCCCACCTAAACAAGCTTCTGATGCACCAAGTTTGCCAACGTGTGCATTAAAATCACATGCCAGCACTACAATGTCAGAACCTTTGCTGCTGTGAACGAGAGTGGAGAGGTCATCGTAGAACCCATTCTTCTGCGTGTCAGAACTGCAATCTGTTGGGTCGTATGCCGAGATCATAAACAAATTGGGCTCAACACCACTATCCTTTCGAACGCCGACTGACCCCCGGAGTCTTACAGCATAAAACGACTGTTAACCGGGATCCAGTCTAAAAGGGCAGCCTATGCGCTGTCAGATACCAGGAACAGTCAGTTGAATCACACCGCTCGTATAAACTGGATATGCATTTCAATTACGAAGCGTACATCAGCGTTTAGAGAGTCTATCGTAAGGGCTAGGAACGCCTGATGACCGGCCTGCACCAGAATATGCACGTTAAAGGGGCCGAGATTTAGAGGCCGACGATGCTCGAGAAGATGTGAGTTGCAAGATAGAGGATTATTCACTATCGTTACCATGGCACGAGTCATTGATTTTTCCCATCTTCAAGAAGGAAATACGCAATGACTGTAGTAATCATCGTGGGACTGGCCTAATTCCTATAGTCACCAACGTCATTAGCCTCGATTTCGCTGCGTCGTCTTACATCGGCTTGTGAGAGAGAGGAACGCCCGCGAACAGCAAATGGGATTCCGCCCAGGTCGAGGAGGCATCGATTAGACTTTTACTCTTCGCCGACTACTTGAAACGCGTCACACACACACACACACACACACACACACACACACACACACACACACATCGTCGACCGACAATAACGGTTTTCCTCGACTTGAAAGGCGCCCCAGAGGTTCGTGAACCTACTGAGATCATTGTATTCGCATACTTCTGGCTGCGTAAGAGTTTACGGTGAACTACCCGGCGTGATTGCATCTCCGGCTTAAAGAAGCCATCCTGTAAATCTCTGGGTCACAGGGACATGCAAGCCATCACACCACGTCAAGGTGCAGTCTCATCGTGATGGCATACGTGCCCTCTATTGTTGGGCTTGCAGTGCAGCCTTCTTATCACGCAATTCAAGCCGCAACCCTATAGACAACATGGAAAGTGCTTGAAATGTGCATTTGTGGGAGTTTTCCTGGGATTTATCCAATAATCAGTGCACTCATTCGCGTTAAAGCCCTCAGCAAGATACGACACAAAAGAATAAAAATTACAAACTGCTAATATCTTATTTTAGTCCGTATTACAGAGATGCCGAGAAAATTCAGTTCTGGTGGATCATTTCCTTACTGTCGCGATAATATACGCGATCAACGGGGCATACTGAAATGACTCTGAAGCCAACGCCCACATCAATATTAACTGGAATTCCAAATTTTCAGTAAGTTTGACAGTTATCGTTAAACAGCAGCTTTAAACCATATATAACGTGAAATCCCCAAATTATGCAAGAATTTCTGTTAACTTTATCATATACGCACAAGCATGAAAGTCAAAATAGCCGAAGAAATGGCTCCTACCAAAATATTTTGTTAGTAACCCCATCTAGATATAACCTAGGATAATTTATGTTATCTTGTTGATCAACGTAACTATATTTCCATACTTTGTTAATTTTCGCCTTACTTTGCTCAGAGCCTTCTATCTTTGCAACCAAGGTAACACACATTCAACCACCGATAGCGTTGCAAAGAATCAGCTTAAATAAGCTCGAACTAAATACAGCTTACATTTTCGTATGCATCATAATTGACACTACCTGCATAAAAACAAATTTTCCCACTGCGTTTTTACGTGTAAGCATTAGTGATGTAGCGTTTTTCCGGTTTTTCGCATGGGTCCATGAAGAGGGAGGCTAGGTCAAGCAGCCATGTTCCACGATCAATGGCATGTGTGCATTCAGACGCTTTTATCGTCCGTATACATTCTCATTTGTCCCTATCCCTATGCTGTTATTGCCTGGACTGAATGATGCTGCGAGGTAGCCACCGAAAACCACTAGAAGTGAAGAAGAATGATGATTGAATAAACCGACACAACAGCGCATAATTTCGGATACATCAGATCCCTAATGGCTTGAATTTGCGCTAGTTTACTAGGTATAATAGCGCACTGAAAACAGCGATGATAAGACTCTTCAATTTTAAATACGGAAGACAGGATTCTCTGAAGTTCGGCAACTATTTACTTTGTTCGATGGCAAACGAGTTATACAGATGTCATTCTGCAAATTATTTTGGGCACATATTATTTATAATACGCATTGATACTAAGTGAACACAACTAAGACCCTAATGGAATATTCGTCTTTCTGTTCGATGCACGTGAAAACTAGCTCCATTGTCCGGTTAGATTTGTGTGAATTTCATGAACACGACTTAATGTGCTTGCGAACATGGCACGGGTTACGACTCGGGTAGTTTTACTCGAGCGATTGGAGCCAACGGCCAAAATCGGCCTGTCGAATTAGTGCTGCATGCACAAATTCCGCCTAAGTCCTGCTCAAGACTTCGAACGCCTGAAAACAATGAGTCATTCACGGTGTGCGATGAATTAACGGGGCGGTGGTTAAAACGAATGGTTACCTTATAAATGACAAATGGAATTAGGATCTCCTAACAACGAATAATAAAAATAATTTGCACGTTTACCCAGGAATCAACGGAGATATGATTCAATGGTTATCAAAAAGGATGCAAAAATATTCTACTCGGTGAAAATTTACAACTCCCAACACAACGGGCGTTGTAGTCACGGATCAATGACCAACTGCATAGCCCTTCCACCATATTTTGTCTCCGGTGAAGCGGAATGCGTGGACAGAACACAAAAGGTGTCTGCTTAAGAGCAAACTTCAATTTCACCGGTCAAGCAGATAGATAAGATCGTGTGCACCACAAGATTGCGAAATATGAAGTTCGGTCACAATTACAGAGTATCCCCAAGTAGATTGAAAAAGCCAGACAACAAATGCTGTCCGTCGGTTTTTACACCGTATGATTCATCATGCAGTGTGAACGTTCGATTCACCACTGAAAGCCATGGAAGCACTGCGCAGTCGTTTCATCCTTGCCAGAAATTATCAGCAGTGCACATCCACTGAGCGCACCCGAGGAATCGAACTTGAGGTGAACGCACATAGGCTATCCGGATGGGCTCTCAACGGTTTGCTGGACTTACGCACCACGTGATACGGCGCCCATATGACACAAACACAAACAATTCCTCAGGAAAATTCAGCTCCTCCAGCCGAAAGTCAACGAGACCGTAGGAGAGACAGAGATGACTGATGAATCCAGTGGCGAGTGGGCACAGACACAAATGGACCGCGGCTAGTGTGATTCTTCGTCAAAATGGTGGACTTATTCCGAAACCTCGAATTGTCACGAGCATTGTGTTGTGCATATAGTAGGTGCAAAAAGAAAGCGCCTTTTGACGCCATCTGTATTGCACCAGAATATGATTCATTTAGATCAGGCAGTCGTACGAAACTACTTGAGTATAGGTGAGAGGTCATGATAAAAAATGGAGAACCACATTGGGTCCCAACAGGTCCGGTGTGGTGACGAGTCGGACGACAGTGAACTACTGCCTACCACCAAAGTAACCGGTGATGGTGGGGATTCGTACCTCTGGGCTTCGAATTGGTCAGCAAACGCTCTAAACCAATCGACCACTATCGGTTGTTGTTCCGTGGGGAGTGCAGAATTTGCCGACTCTGGAGGATGAATTTCCCGCACCGACTAGCTTAAAGATTCAGTAGGCTGAATAATTTACAGCGAGACTTGAGTGATGAACTATAAAACACATGCTTGTGCATGGGTTCAGCAGAAGAGGCGAATTACCCAAGACCTCAAAGGTTTTTTTCCCTACCATGTAAAACCGACAACCCTGACCTTGAGATTCGGAGTGAACAACTAAAATGGTTAGGTTGTAGACTGACAAATGGGTGCTCGAATAATGCAAATGCGGGGACCCGATGATGAAGGTACTGAGCTCTGGCCTTATGAAGTATACTGTTTTTTGTGATTTCGGATCCCAAAGCAAACCCTGCGGAAGACCACTGGACCTTGCATTCTACATACCCTGTCAGTGGGACCGACCAGAAAGGGAGGCTATAGTAACTGAGTAGTTTCAGGTTCCTGTATGACCCGGTAGCTGCCCTGTGAAGTGGCTCGATCGATGTGTGGTCCCAGTGAACCGAATACTACTGATGCGTGTGTGTGTGTGTGATGTAGAGCACACAAAACTGGAGTGTTCTTTCGTTTGGGGATGCAGTGTAACGGTCAGGCTGTAGACTAAAATGTGTTCTGTATCGGGGTTTGGATGATTTGAGAAAGTCTTGAAATGATCCGAATGTTTAAAGTCATTGATCCCGGGGGGAGTCGAATCTACGAATGGCTTCCGCCTACGCTTCTGTGCCGCATGTGCTCTACCAGCTGAGCTACGAGGCCAAGCCGAAGGGCCTCTGACTTTTCGCGTATGGATCACACAGTTTACCCACTGAAAGTTAAGTAGCACGCGGCATCCGCCACAGTGAACTAGCTTGTAATTTAACTGCTAACAGCGGGAATTCCCTATGTACTAACCGGAGTCTATTAACACACTATATGAGCATATTTGGTCATGTATTGGCCCGTATAATCCACGAAAAGTTTAAACTGACCCAGGTTTATTGAAATCAACTCGAATTTCCGTGCGAGTAAAAAAGTATCTAGCTGGTGTGCACGCTTAGTATGGAATCTGGCCTCATTACTAGTCCGTTTTTGTGTGGCACTGGTCACTTCTAATCAGAAGAATGCATGGTTGTAACGATCAACGAGGACCAACTTACCCTAGATCGATGTTCCACAGCGTCCCGTAGCACTGTAGATTGGTCTTCGGCTGCACGGCGCCACGCACGAATCAGATTAAAACGAAGAGCAGAGTAGATATCAACTCCAATCAGTTCGGTGAGCTGAAATGTAATATGCGACACGTAACCGAGAGAAGAGGTTAGTAGGAAAAAACATAACGAGTGTGAACTATGCGAACCTCATTTTGCGGTGAAACCGCCACTGGATAAAATAGGCAATCTGACCGAGGTGATACCACCTCATTAGATGACATCAGAAGAGAGCTCACGATGGCCACATCTGGTCACTGAAACTTAATTGGCATCGCATCGTAGGTGTGAAATATGATTTATTTCCACTTCCGTGATGTCATCAAACGTTCCCCATCACTCGTATCAATTGCGTCTGTCAAGCAGATACGGATAAATATCACATAACTCGACACTTGGAAGGCTGACCTGTCAACTTTTGGATGAATATATATGCCAGAGGTTTTACCTCAGTCGCTATTCGAGAACGTTGGAACTCGCCGGTCTGAAGCAATGAGTTACGGAAAAGTGTGGAAACAAACGATCAACGTTTACGAGTCAAAGCTGCACTAATGACCAGCTTGTAAAATGGCGTCAAATGAAACCAGGTGCAGTAACACTCGAATGTTCGCAGTGTACATCAGCTTGTACCCTGACCAGGTGCACCCGAAGTCGGTGTAATGTCAGGAGACAGTCAAATTCTCGGTAAAACAGTATGGCAAATTACCAGCGATCCTAAGCGCGGAACACCGTCACTTGGTAGTCCGAGCGAAAAGGTGACCAGGTTCAAGATGGCCGATCAGTCAGAGCAAAGACCAGAAAAATTGACCAGATTAAAAACGAGTGGGCCGAATATAGTCTGACTGCTGAAATAGTGGCCAATAGCAAAACGCAGAAAACGGAATAACTCGGACAGCAAGCTAGAACAAGTACCAGTATCATTCTTTCTCGGTCCGGGATAGGGATTTGAAGCAAATTGAAAATTAACCGTCAAAAACACCAAGAAAGACGCAAAGTATATATATATATATATATATATATATATATATATATATATATATATATATATATATATATATATATATATATATATATATTCTAATCGACTTATTCTCGCTCAAAGAGGCACTGAGGCAGGGGTAAATCAAACAGAATTGGTTCTGAATGGTAAAAAATGCACAAAGCGGTAAGTTCAATCAATAACAAATAGAGGAATGTTGTTTCAACAAGGAGTAGTTCCAACTGGCAAGAACTAAACTAATTAGGCGGAAAGTAAATGAGTAAATAAATAAATAATATACTAGATGATGAACAGATCTTTCGCGATACAAAATGGAATACAGTCAGAATTAAAGCGCAAATACGTTGATTCGAAAAGGTGTAAGCCAGGCACATAAGCGACAAGACAACTGCGTCCAAGAGCAGCGAACAGCAAACCAGTTATTCTGAAGGCGCTATATATGCGGTACGGGGAGAGCGGATTGTTCAATTCCGGCATAGGCCAACGATGCGAAAAATATACCATTTACGAGTAAGGTCAGACAATTTTGAGTTTGTAACGGGCCACATAAGTTAAGCTTGTTCAGATGTCGTCCTCTATGACAGCCAGAAATGCCCGACAGCTTCAAATGGAGACACGGTACCTGGCCAGTTAACTCAAAGCGAATGCCTCCCACCAAATCAAGTCTTCTCTACAGGATGGGGCCAACGTACCCACATTTTTAAACTTGCTCCGCGTTTTTCATGCAATTGCTTGCGAGTAGTGTGTGGACATTTCTGGGCATTTCTAGCTGTCATAGAGGACGACTTCTGAACAAGCTAAACTTGGTGATTCGGATCAGCTCGGACGGGAGTGGGGTGGTGCAGTGGTAACACCCACGCCTTCGAGATGAAAGCGTCCGGATTCAAACCCCGGGTACGGCGGAGGATATGCACCACTGGTGAGTTCTAACAAGAGCGAAGCTCGAGTCTGGTGCTTCCGAGTGCAGGTCGGTCGGATGACCTGAGGTTTGTTCGTGAAACGTGGAGTCCAAAGGACAGTCAACCAGACAAAGATTTACCAATCCGACACACTACTCGCCAGCGATTGTGTGTTATAGAAATAAAATAATACCATAACATTTCACGTGGCGCATCGATTTTTCGATACACTCCGAACTGATATTGGTTCTGACAGATTGACTAATACGGAACTCTAGGGAAATCACTGGAAACGAATAGTTAAAAAAATAACTGCAAAAAATTACGTTGAACGAACAGTTCAGCCATGGATCGGGTGAATCTGAGCATTCTAATGTGAGTACGATCGACATCTCACGGGTCAGTCAACCTACTTTGCTCGCATGCGCCTGCATGCGTTGAGCTGCTACACAAGTGGTACAGAAAGAAACGGATCGGCTATCCACCAGCAGCAAACGGAGTTGATGGGCGAATTTGTCCGTCTCTTCCAATACCCAACTACACAGACCTGCAAGAAGGAACAGAATGACACTGAGAATCATAAATCAGTTGGCCCAACCGAGGACAACTGCAATACGATGCAAAGCTAGTTAGGTCACATGTGTATATCTGGGCTGGACAGTCATGAACCGGGAGCACAAGTGTTTTAATTACGGTAACGAACTCTAAGAATAATCCGGCCGGACTATGAAGCACAGGAAACCGAAAACGGCAAACGTGCGTAAATGAAGTTTAAATTGCGTTTGATATATTTATTCCTCGGGCGCGAAGACAAGGTGAACTATGCAGCATCATGTCGCCAATGAAGTTAGGAAGAGGTAGGAAACAAGATTTTTTTGTTTCAAAATCACACTGAAGTACTCACTCACTTTTATCTTTCCCAAAAGGTTCTAACCACTGAGTTTGTGTTTTAGGTATAATAGATTTGATCGCCAGCCAAAGTGGCGTTACCAGCGCGTTCTGCTACAAGAAACCTATGAAATTCGTCAACCTGAGCTGGAAACATCGCTGTGGTTTTGTTCACTCATACGCCCTGATCGAATAAACATAATGAAAATTACCAATAAGCTGTTTGAGGGCGAGCAGTGTTAGATAAGTGCACGGCCGAATGAGTGGAAGGTCGTTTTCTAAGGGATATTGCTAATCCGCTCAAGGAAGATCAACTTGTGTCTTAGAACTTGAAAAAGTAAAAGAATGACGTAAATCTGAATGGATCTACACCTTTCTCAGGACATACAAGCACGTGACTGGATCATCGGTGGAGAGGATACACAAGCAGTTGGAATGTGAAGCTAAGAGGGCATATTCTTAGGTTAGTTTTGACGCGTTTATTTGTAAGCTTCACTGTTAGTATCAAACCTTAGGGGTGTAATTGATGAGTTCCATGAACCCGGATGGAGTTCCGAGCAGGATCAACAGTGAACTGAAATGGTATACCGTACCAGAATGCTACCCTGTACATACATCGGATGATACCAACGAGAGTAAAATGAGCAGCTGCAACTACATATTTTGCAATGATTTGAAACAATTTGAGTTTGGTTTCCGTAGCGGATGTCTGACAGTAAAACCACATTGGTTTGGATGTACTGCAGACGAGGAAAGTGAAAGAAGTGGCTAGGGGAAGCCAGAGTTTCTACTTATTTCTGTGGTCTAATTACCTGAATGTGTAGGCCGTGGCAACCGGGATCAGGACAAACACACCAAATAAACATTGTGTCAAAATCCGAAAGGCAGTTTTTTGCAATTGATCTATTCCTGAAATGCAACGCTGCGCTCAGGCATAAATGCTTCGTTATTTAGTACATACATCGTCACGAGTGAACTGGAAAGGGTATACCCCAAAACCGCACTGCTGAAACTTGGAGTGGCCAAGCACACAAAATATTCTGTCCCGCGCAGTAGACGGAACCGTTAATCTGCTTTTCAGGCGACGCTGTATACACGATTGTCGATGCCCCCGGATGTTCAACACCCAAATGAACACTGGTAACAGATTATGAAAGCGTTCTATGCCGCTTCTAACGCCACACAGGACTCTGGTTCAAGTGAGCCTCACAAACGACAGACATCTTCAACATCAGTTGTTCTGTTGGATACTCGCAGATCCGTCCCCCGAGTGCCACATGGAAAAGACTGTGTGTATTGCCAATACTCGCAACCATTTTCCGTTCGACTAGAGGTATCAGTCCACGGAAGCCCGGAGTAAGGGAGTTAATCAAGGAATCCGATGGCCCACTGATTCAGTCTAAGGGATGTCATCTGGACCGTTGAGTGGAACACTTCAGCTGGCCCGCCTCAACAGTGGAATTGCCCAATATTCCCGCCACAGGAACGATACACGAATATATCACTCCTCCAGGTAATGCCGGAGACAGGTTACTTGAAAAGGTACAAAGCTGCTGGGCCGAATCGGATGTCTCCATCTCTTCTTAAAGATGGAGACGAAACTTTGGTTTCCGAGTTAACAAAAGTCCTAGGGATAATCTGAATAGTGAGAAGATTCCCACGGAATGGTGTAAATCGATAATTGTGCCAATGCACAAGTAAGTATATCATCCAAACTGCTCACTGGGCTTATTCTCCACTGACTATCCAGAACCCGCGAAATGTGTACGCATGAGAATCAAGTCGGTTTCAGACCTGGTCGGGGTTGCACCGAAGACTTCTTTACTCTTCGACAAATCTTGGACCACAGACACATCTTTCGTAGGTCCACAATCTCTGTCTTTCTCGATCTGAATGTGGCATTCGGCTCAATCGACCGCACAGTTTTCTGACACTGCCTCTCATTGGAGGGTGTGCCAGAGAACTTTATTCCTCTTTTCCAATGCTTGAATGCAAAGAACCGAAGCTGAGTTCGTGCTTACGACAATCTGTCACCCGAGTTTACCACGGAAAGTGGTGTTCGTCAAAGTTGCCCTCTTTTGCTTTTCCTTTCCAACCTCTTGATCGAAATGGTTCTTCAGATAGCCCTATCCTTGTGTGAGGATAGTGGCATCGATCTGTGCTCAGGCGTTAAACTACCTGACTTGGAATACGCAGACCATATTGTTGTTCAGAGTGAATATCAAGGTAAGTTGCAAGCTTTCCTAGACACTCTAAACAACAATGTAGCGATGTTTGGGATGAGTTTTGTATCTTCAAACTGTAAAATGACCCTGCAGATCTGGGTTGGCTCAACCTTAAGTCTTGTCTTGGCAGGGGAAGCTCTAGCCGAAGTAGATATCTTTTGTCAAGTGGGCAGTTACATTTCACCAAGTGAACAGATATCGGATGAACTGTCATCGTGCATGTAAAAGGTGCGTTTAGCTTTTGCTATTTTCTATCATCTATGGCGCCCGCGTGACATTCGGTTGTCTGTTAAGAGTAATGCGCAAAGCGGCGATTATGTCCGTTTTTTTATACGGCCGTTAACGGCGAAAACTGTCGGTATTCGAGCATTGTAGCATTGCCCGAATATAGTGGGAACACCGTATCAGTAGTGCAGAGGTTAGGCGTGGGGTGTTCGGAGCCAGAGGTCAGTCTCTGGATCAAGTACTGAATCTAAACAGGTTAGAGTGGTTGGGACATATGTTCCGCATGTCCACCGACAAATTTCTTCGGCGTGCACTGTTCGCCGAGGCAAGCAGTGGTTGGAAGGTAGGTCGAGGTGATCATTCCATGACATGGCAGGAAGTAACGAAAACTTCGACTAGTAGACTCGGCCAAGTAGGGCGTGTGAGACTTCTTGGTTGAGGTCCACGTGATCCGTCCACCAAATGCTTGGAAACATTAGGTGATATGGCTAGGTGTCGCGGCCAGTGGCGAAGTTGCATTCGGACTCTCCCTCTGTCTTCGTGATTTTCAATTACTTTTTTGGATTTTCGGATTTTTTTCATTTTATGCTTTTTTTGCTTTTTACTCGACGATGCCGGAAGGTGGCAACCGAAACCAGTGCACAGAAGTGCGAGGTTAGTGGTTGAATAATCTGAACTGAACTGAGCATTCGTGCTCAGTGATATCAGTGTTCCTTCGTAATTTTCACATGGAGTTAAGCAAAACAAATTCGACGTTATCACTTCATTTCCTGAACCGATTCTTGTTGAATTAGTGTTATTAGAAATGCGTTTGACTTTATCACCTGCAAGTATTTCGACAATTTTGAAAAAATCACCGGATTACTAAGACTAATTACTAACACTATCACATATTCCCTACTTGTTTTCCACTCAGAACCCTAGAATTTCCCTCCAGTTTATTCATGTGTTGAAAATTCAACCTAAATCGGGTACAGAAGAGCGTCCACCAGCTAGAAACGAAACATCAAAATTCGTCCACAGCGTATGAAAACCACCACAATGTGCATTTCAATGCGTAAAGAAGGTTTGGGGTTGAACTTGGTTCCTCTTGAATAAATACCTTGAGTGACTTGACGATAGTTATATGTTGAACCCAACGCGGGTTTTTCTTCGGGCGAAACCAAATTAATGGCTTCATTTGACGTCATGTCTTCGTTTACAAACGCGCCAGCCCGAGAAGTTATACGGCCAATCTGTGATCATATTGAAGAGAACCGGTTGCCGGTGCATCTATCCACACCCAGCCTTGAACGGCTGTTGCTGCTATGCACTACAGATGTCTACTTTTCGTTCCAAGGGAAAGCATACAGACGGATCGATGAAGTCGCGATAGGAAGTTCCCTGGGACCGGTGCTACCTGACCTGTTCATGGCATACATAGAAATGTCGCAAAACTCTTGCCAAGGCTGAGCTCTACGGAAGATACGCCGGCGACACTTTGTTCATAACCGACAACAGAGAACAGGCAGAATTTATCCTATAAGAATTAAACAAACTTCATCCTGGCATCCATTTCATTATGGAAACCGAGATGAATAACACCTTAAACGTCCTGGATATCAAACTGATGCGGAGACCCGATGGGTCAATCTCAAGGTCGGTCAACCACAACAAAACGTGGACAGGCCAAAATTTACATTTTGCAAGTTACGCGCCCATATCTTACAAGCACGGTATAGTTCGCACCCTTTTCAACCGAAATAGGTGGACATGTAAGGATGACACAGTCGCTGATGCACTCAGTCCGATCCGAAAGGCGCTGCCAAACAAGGGATATCCACGTGCATTATTCATCGACAGACGCAGCATCATAAGGCCTGTGAAATCAAACACTACATCGATACCACGAATGGAGGTCACAATGTGTCTCCCGTTCAAGGGTGATGACGGCACAAAAATGCTGGAAAGATGATTAAGGCCAGCAGTAGCACGAACTTATTATGCCGCCAAACCAAAAATCATTTACCACACGAAAGCAAACTAATTCCGCTGATTAAAGAACGCCCATCTCCGTACACCACTTCACACGTGTTATACCAGTTCGAGTGTGGGTGTGGAGTCATCTACGTTGGTTGAACAGAAAGACAGTTACGTAATCGGATTTCGGGACATATTCCTAACTGGATTCAACGCGCAACTGACCCAAAGATGACAAACACCAACGTTCGACGAACTGATAAGGCACTGTTATCATCAACAGTTCAACACTTACTGATGACGCTATACCAAGTTGAGAAAGAAAAAAACGTTTCGGGTGGTTTACGGAACAGAAAACACGAAACTGCTTAGAGTGGCTGAAGAGATAGCAATCAAACGATGGAAACCAATGCTGTGCAAACAGAAAGAACTGTATGTGACATTATAATTACCATGGTGAGACATGCATTCGTGATTTTGTTGTCGTGCTTTCGATCGTATATTAACTGTCACACTAACTGTTGTCTGTAGTATGCACTGAGTAGAGATGCAGCGAAATCGTCCTGGACATAAATCGTACAATACTGAGGTTTTGACTTCTCTTTTCAAAACCAACTAAGTTATGTTTACTGTCTAGTCGAGATTGAGGCTACGCCAGGTGGATGGGCGAAAAACCAAAGTTCGGAAACACATAAGAACCATGGGGCGATGGAACGTTTCCGGTATTCCAGCTGTTTCCAGATGGTCACCGCAGTAACAACTGATTTACTTAAGTGTATCATATATTTTAATAGGTTAACCGTTTGCGAAAGGTACGGAGTTTGATAAGTTGTGCCATAGAACCTGGCGAAACTGCGGTCTTCGGACTTTGCATCACGGTCTCATAGATTAGGTCAAACACTGAACAAACCAAAGCGAGAAGGCTAAATAAGCATCACAGTTAATTGGCTGCGGGTTTTTCGGATTACAGGAACATTTGCAGTGCAGTACTTATCGTAGTTGTCACCAGACAGAAGCAACTGATTTCATTTGATACATTACAATGATTGCTGATCTCCTAATCACTATTATTATCACCGATTTATATAACATGCACTATTATCGAACCATACAGATGAAAAGTTTCATTTCGACGAGTCCCTAACGGATATGAAGGTCAAAAAATTGTCCACGGGATTAAATCCCATGAATGAACGCTACTTGCAGTTCGGTACCACATCCGCTCTATACGCTAAACGATGATGTCAGATCGGGAGCTTCCCTATTTTCACAAATTAAACACACCAGTACACCGAAAAAAAAATTAGCGTAGGGCACTCAATAAGGTAAACACGTGCCTTTACTGCTTTCGCCAGGATTGATCAAAGATAACTTATGTGTTCATTCTTTGCCTACTAATTTTCTGAAGGTTCCTGCGGCTGAGCCCAAACATCCACCGGTTACAGCATAAGACCATCCACCTGATGCGCCCAAGTGTTGCACAACAACTTTGCAAACGTTCCTCTTTCTCCTGACTACCAAACTGTGAAATATTCTTCAATGTTTATCGAATCACGGTGTTCCCCCATTCAAAATCCTGTTCCGACGTGAAAGTTCTCAAGAAAATATTTCTACCCTTTTGACCACAATTCACTAAGCATGTTAAAACAACACACGAATTCACTAAAGCAAGGACAAAAGCTGCGTAACGACCGGCAACGTTAATCCCTCAGTCTATCCATGCGGTTGTCAGATTCGGCAGCTTACAACATATTCCCGTGTCCGTATTGCTATAGCACTACATTACCACACTTCTTTAATGACTAGGTATTGCGTTTCTGGACACTACAAACGAAAATCCCCGGTGTCAGTGTTTATCCAAATCCAAGCACTTGGCTACTGTGAATAAATTCAGTAACAAAATGAAAACGACGAAGTTTGGGGAGTTCCAAGCTAGACACTGACAAACTTCAAATTCCGGTGGAAAGCGAGGCCAGCGAAACATAAACAGAATCGGAAAGAACGACATGTAGGAGAAAATGGAAAACGATAGGACCAAAACTTGGTCCAGTCAATTTTTGCGAAAAATTTTACGAGCTAACAACGCAGAAGTGGTGAATGAATCAGGCAATCAGTAAGTAATCTTACGCAATGCTAACAACTGTTCGGTCAGTTGATTAGATTTTGTTTCGCCACTAACACCCGTTGTGGTTTGTTGGGCTGTCAGCGGGGCGACCACGTTTTTTTGCCATTCGGATGCGGTTTCTGCCAGATTTCGATGAAATGCGAACGACAGCCGATTTAGGTATACCAACTGATTACCTTCTTGGCGCACACCCCGAGTCAGTGCGCGGAACATCACATTTGATCGATAGACCAGGAATAGCTGGGCAGCCAGAGTGGACTTTCCCAACGCGCCAAGATGGCCGACCGCTGCATGGATTGTTCGAGGGGCGCCTGAGTAGGACGGGACAGTACATGAGCTCCTCGTGATTCAGAAACCAAGAACGCCCTCCATTAGAATTGATCAAAAAACTAGAGTAATATAGCACTAGCATAAAATGTTCCAATTCGAAACTGAAGCCAATCCGTCAAATTCAGTAACATATATAAGCATGGTTCCTCGGCGCTGTAACACGAAACTTGAGTGATCAGTGCCGTGTAGATCAGTATTTTTACTGATAGAGTCAAAGCTGTGGGCGCATCCGATGCTATTGGTTTGAACGGGACTGTAGTATTATATCATGCACCAACGTCACAATGTGGCTAAGGCGTCATTGTTTGCTCTACCCCGCTTGCACTTGCTACTCTGATCGCACAAGCTCGAAAACGTAGTCAAAAGGAAGACTGCACCGCGCGTCTAATAACAGTCTTATTTACATGAACGAACAACATAATACTTGAACCAAAAATAGAACAATCTCGAATTCGGGTATCAAGACAGATTTGTGCCTTGTACAGTCGTGCTCCGGTTGGCCTGACCGGTTGAGCCTTTGACTCCAGTTTTTTCGGACTGCCCACAATGTTCGGCCAACTGAGAAGCCGGGCCACATGTGTTGCGGATGTTCATTGCTTATCGCCTGATCAACCCGACGTGGCACGTCCAGGGAAGTTTTGGAAACTCCTTAAATACCTTAAGACAAGAATTATTATTGTCAATGCCCAGACACATCCATAATGTAGTATTACACAGTGATGTGGGAACAGAAACAAACGAATGTGGGGAAGGTCGCGCTAACCAACGACGGGTTACAGGCACAAGAAATGACTATTGCCAGAGCAGCCCACAGAAAATGAAACGGATACATTTTTCATTAAACGATTACGCATTGGTGCAGTGGAAGGGGGATATCCCATAACCTCGAGGGCTCACTGCTTCTGTAGGGATAACCAGCAGCATGTTTCTGAGACCTGGAGTGCGGAATCACATAAGGTTTCATTAGGTCAGATGTGATAACGAGACGGGCGAGATTAAATTACTGTCTACCATCGAACTGACAGGCAGTGGTGGGATTGGGATCTCTTACCTTCGAACCGGAAGGTAAACAGTTTAAACCGTTCGACGACGGAAAAATAGCCCAGATTAAAAGCTTTCAATCAAGACAGTAATGCATTGTCGTCCGGTTCGCTATCACACCTAACCTATTGGGGCCTTGTGTGGTTCCCCACTCCAAGTCTCAGGGCCAAGTTGCCGGATATCCCTAATGGTGCAGCGGGTCTTTGTGGCCATGGGGTATACTCCGTTCAATTGCACTCACGTGCGTACACATAGAGCATATTTTCTCTTTTTATAGCTGTTTTGCAGCGTATCATGGACATATCCGTACCCATTCACGCCCACATGACTTCAGTGTCAATTGTTCACGACCGTAAGGGGGGGGGGGGGGGATCTGACACGACGACTGAACGCGTGCCATCACTAAGAATAATAACAGGTGCCCGTATATGGTTATCGGCCAGTGAATTCGACACCGGAAAATATATTCGTCAAAATCATAATCGACTGGTTTTTTGTTAACTTTTGACGTCAGTCTTGCAGAGGTAAAGCTTTTCCACATGAAAACGCGATGTAAGTCAACTAGGAACACAGCAAACTGCCTTTTTAACCCACTTTCCTACTTATGTCCCGCGCAGATGATTTTTCATGGCTGACGTTCACGATCGTGCCCTACACACTACAACGCATGTCTGAACCGAACAGTACATATAAACCTGAAATTTGAAGATCATCGGAGAATCCGAGTTAAAGCCTAGGCAAAAAATTTCTGTAAACAATGAGAATGTCACCTGCGCAATGACCACATCGATTTGACTAGTGATGGACCGGTTGTGACCCGAAACGTCAAGCTCAGCAATCAGGAAGCTATGAAAATTAACAACCTGCGCAAGGAATAACACCGAAATTCAAAACCATCGAATACACCTGAAGTGGGGGGAGTACTTTGTCTTCACTCCCGCTACCTTGCAAGAGATAAGACCATACAATAAATTCACGAAGAATAGGTGTTCTCTTGATCTAGTGTTGGTCAGGTGCTCTTCGTTACGGGTCACTGAGTTCCTAGCCTTTTCGTGCCGGTTACACCTGAGTGCCAGTGTGTATTTTTATTCTGCTAAACCAAAAGGTAGGTGTGGAAATTAAGCAAGCTGCACCTGGAAAAACAACTATTTGGATTTGTCAATGGCGACGTAAGTTGAATAGCGAGATGGTAGCCTAAACGCCAGTACCTAGAAGGTACACAGGCAACATCCTATCACAACGCAGTGGTTATCCATTTGTAGCTATAATAAATAAGGTACTCGCAACCAAAATAAAACTTCGCTTCAAGGGGTCGTAAAATGTCAACCACACATGTGTTTCAGTTACCATGCCTTTCAGCAGCCGTAATCAGTTCGTGTTCGAGTGCTTCGGCCAAGCACTTCTGGTTGTTGGCAATCCGTTTAGACAATGCCTCCCACGCAGTGCGCGGTTTCCCGTCAACCAAGAAACCGGCTCCTGAGTCCGATTCAACTTTCCCCGTGGCTTTGCTTCGTGTTTTTCGCATTGATTCGTCATTCGAAGTATCTAGCTGACGAGAGTCGTTTACATCGTAACTGACTAGAATACGATCCAACTCGCCACGTGCTTTCACAATCAGATCGGTAGATCGAGCAAAGTCACGTTCTGAGATGGCCACATCTAAATCTTCCGGGACGGCCCAAAGCCAATCATGCGGGCTTCGTTTAGTTGCGGCACCACTAATCGGTTTCCCGGAAGAGTCCGTCACCTGTAAACCTGAAACCCGAAATTAACAGACGATTAGAAACGTCGTTTCAGTGATAGATAACCAACACGTCTGAAAGCGATGTTTCGAAAAATCACTCTCATAGCAAAGAATTGTCAACGATGTGAATAGAGCAATGATGAAATAGAATGCTCGCACTGAGGATGCCCAAATGAAGGGGAAAATGGACGAACTAATGCAATTTAGGACAGATGTGACTGTCTGACTATATATATATATATATATATATATATATATATATATATATATATATATATATAGTATGTGTTGCATGTATATATTGTATTGACAGAAGATAACAGGCATGTGCTAGCAGGCATTCGTCGATCCGTAGGTATAGGTCATTTAGGCACGCAATTGGAAATACAATGCGAAGCTCTAGTTGCTCCAAGGATAATAAAACTTCAATAAAGGAATCTTGTTTCTTCCATCTCCAGAGATAGAACGAAATTTTTTAAACTGCATGCAGCTGAGTTCCGTTTATTATGTCAGGTTCGTGAGCGTGTGGCAGTTGAATCCGTTCCCCTTTAGGACAGGGAAGCACATCTGGTTTGTCCATGAAAGTAGATAAGCGAAAGTCACTCCGTTACTGGTCCAGTTTCTTGAGACAACAAGATCAAATTTTCATCACGCTGTGAGGCATAACCGACAAACAAACCCTGAGATTTGGAGTGATTCACCACGTAAGGTCCCAACACGTCAGATGTGGTAACCAGCCGGACAACAACAGTTTACTACAATTAATGGGGAAAGTGCACTTTGTTGTGGATGAATAATGTTGATTCCTGGAAATTCCCCCCTCAGAGTGCATAAAGCATCTACTGACATGTGTGTGCGTTGCATAATCAGGTAGACCTTTGTCGAAAGGCGACCAGAGGAAACGTATTGGATATTTGACCTCAGTGATGGGCTGCTATTCGTCTACTAACCCCACTTGAGGAACAAGAACGAATGCAGTTACCCATTTATTTTATTGAATCATTAAATGAGAGCTGAGCGTTGAATAACACTAAATTTTAGCAGGTCACTTGTGACAGAAAGTCAGGTAGTGTTAGGAAGTTAGAAGCGAAAACTTTTCCGGGTAAGCTTTCACCCGCTCCAGCGTGCCAGACCGGACTGAATAATCAATAATCCATAATTTATCGGATCGCTCAAGATGCAACCTCTCTTTATGATCGGGTGATCATCTTCAGTCCGACGAAATTGGGCCTACAGATTAACAATCGATCCGGCAAAACATTTTTATCAACCTAATCGGCCCAACAGGGCTTGAACCTAACTGGACGCCCGAATTCGGGGATATTCGACTTTTGCTTTAAATACCACGTAATAATCCCCGTAAAAAAACAGTTGTCTTGGCGAGCTCAGCTGTCGTCTTCTGGTTTGCCACAGTGGACTGGAGCGATCGGGATCGCAAGCGGAGATCAGGTGCGCAGGTGTCTCATTCATATCATAGAAAAGAACCCATGAGTAGAAAGGAAACTTTTGGCGATCAAATGTGACCGATGATTCCCGTACCTGCAGGTGATGACGAACGAGGCATGCGGGTTCGAGAAACTCTTTGAAATACCTAGGACCGTAAAATTCGACACGGTAGAGAAAAAAACGTTACGATTGTGTCACCATGATCATTCGTTTACCCGACTTAGCCGAAATCTTAAGCGTGCCTGAAGCCCACCTATTTACTGGCTGATTTGCGAGTCTTGCACACCACCAAAGAGCTAAAACTGCAAGTCCACCGGGATTTTCTCCGATCAGAATGCATTTCATGCTATCAGTTCACTAGCAGCTGTGGAAACATATACATAGGCAGAACGGATAGGTACCTAGTTCAACGAATGGGGAGCTTGTCCCAAAGTGGCTAATGCAATGGACGACACTTCTCTCGTTCAGAAAGCAAATGACGAGGAGGAACTCGGCCTCGTCGATCACGAAATACCTCATGACCTTCCGTCACCAGATCGACCCGAAATGTGTGTCTGCCTTGGTGTTAGCTAACCGATGTTTTTACTGAACTGTTTCCGAATTTACAAGAAACTGTCTGTTCCTGTTTTTCTGCTTTGTGACTTATTTTAAGGAGTGTGACCATTTTTTACGGGTGCAGTTGAGAAGATTAGAGTGAATGCTTGCATCTCGCAGTTTATCTTGTATCCACTCCATCTAACAGTACTAACTATGAAGGAATCCACGTTTTACCGGTCTTCTTCCGTGCAAAACCAAAGTTGAAACACAGAGCAGAAGGCTAAGTGACAGGGTGGAAACCTACTGGAATAGTTTTTGACGGGTTTATGTGTGCAGCATGAAGAAAGTGGAATTATTAGTTCTTACCAGAAGGTTCGTCGAACGGGTTCTTTCGAATCGGCACCGGAGTTGGTTCATCCGCCAACGGGGTGAAAAGTTCAGCGCATTCCGGCAATGTGGCTGATAACGCTTTCAGCGTTTCTCGAGCTGCCTCAGGTAGCACAGATGAAGGTGCCACGGCGTAAACGGGTAACTTGTCCGGTTGTGTGATAGAGGTTGTGGAACCGATATCGCTGGACGGATGGGGTACCTTGTTCACCCGCAAGAAAGAGTCATCAGGCCACGCAGAGTCCCGATTCGGATCAGCCGATGCTTTAGCATTACGAGATGCCTGGTTCTTAGTCTGTGTGTCCCATGCTCGAGTGGCATCTTCGATGGCACGCAACCATAATTGCTGTATGAACAAAAGAAATCGAGATTAGTCTGATTTGAGAGCGAAATTGTTAGTGTTGACGATAATGAAAATGAAGCCAGCCTTCGGGTAAAAATCAACTCAATATTAATAATAATAATAATAATAAGCTATCTGAGGTGGAATGACAAAGTACAAACGGAGTGTAAGAAAGACAAAAACAATAATGAATAGTATATCTAGCAAAGACCTCTGAAGATCAGCTTGGCACCGTACTGGAGTTTCATTTTTGAAACCGCGATTCCAGGTACTCTGAAGAGCAACAAATTCAACGTGTAACACCGGACACTCCTAACAACGAGCAGAAAAACGTTTTACTCAAACCTTAGAGCCCTTCGTTAATTAGCGCTGCATTGGTACCACACAGGTCTGTAAAAATGTATTCCAATGAAGAAACATCACAAATGGGAGAACACAAAAAGCAACACATGGAAAAAAAATCGACAAATCCCTTAGTTAGTTAAACAGCATTTAGAGTTCCTAACAATGCGATTTACACAGCGTTCCTAGGACTTATCTACTTACCATCTTCCAACATTTACTGAGTGGTAAAAGTGAGTTTTTAAAAATAAAAAATTGAAGGAAGTTTAAGCTCCTATTTAGTGCAGTTCAGTGCTCTGGATCCTGTCACCACCGCGAAAGACAGTTGAGTTCAGATCAAAATGCACAGGAGCATGACGAGCGACTAAACAGAAAAGAAAGCCATCAGTCGAAATCATGAACACGAAAGAAAGGCTCGAGTGCAACTACACCATCAACCGCAACACCCAATCACATCACAATGTTTCCAACCATCCTGCGGAGGGAGGACGGTCTCGTGGACTCCAAACCGGGAGCCTAACAAGCCCTTGTTGGTCAATTCCACTGATTACCGTTCTCATACCCTTTCACTATGTCATACGCTGAACTCGCAGAACCAACCTCCTCGAAGGGCAGGATATAGTTAGTGATAACTCTGAGAAGTTCTAAGAATGACAGCTTATATATCACCAGGTCACGTCTTCTCGGTATCATTATATTTTATTCCTAACTTTGCAGCCTCCAACCAATCTGCGTGTGTTCACCGTATTGTCAACAGCATTTAACAGTGACCATGTACTCCTGTGCTTCAAATTTCCGACGCGTGGACTTACTTGTAGGTAGTTTTGTAAGCTCTTCAACATCCGCAACAGGGCTAAATTCAACCAAAAGAAATAGTTCACACGACGAACACTGACAAAAAAGACCTCAGAAGTCCCAAGGAGCTTGTCTGTGTGGCTGGTACCTCATACGCACCAAGAATACGCCCATGAAACCTTCATTGCCTTGCATCAGTAGGCATTATCCCGACGAATGTTTATGATCTGACAGTCTGATTCAATTAGGACGCGACTTTCAGAGGGTGCTATTTTTCAAGGTTGAAAACCAATGGGAGACAAGTTTGGGATTGGGTTTCCGAATCTGTGGCAACATTTTGCGAACTGCTACTTTCTGCGCCTGCGAAACCCGGCACACGAGTGTTATTCGTTATCTTGCTACCATATTTTCTAGTCCCTGCGGTGGATATTCATAGGAAGATGAAAATGACCAATACATGGAACGAAACAAACTCATGAAAAACCTGACCCGTGTATTTCACCATGTCGGGCGAATCAGGCATCCGCGGTGTGGTCTATGGTATCAATCAAATCAATGCTGAATAAGACACAAACGATGAATCCGTACGGAGAATGATGACGACTTTACTAATGAATGACAAACCACGAAGTAAAAAGAATCGTTACCGTAAACAGATTCAGCATATATATATATATATATATATATATATATATATATATATATATATATATATATATATATATATATATATATATATATATATAGTGTGTGTGTTATGATTCGCGGGTGCCATGCAGGTGACTGTTCATCTGACCAAAATGACTAGTCTTTTTTCTAAAATCGAACCGTTATTCGCTGATGAAACCCTAACAGGGTTGCAGAAATATTT
Source organism: Fasciola hepatica (assembly GCA_948099385.1). Classification (NCBI taxonomy): domain Eukaryota; kingdom Metazoa; phylum Platyhelminthes; class Trematoda; order Plagiorchiida; family Fasciolidae; genus Fasciola; species Fasciola hepatica. The sequence goes on from CANUEZ040000004.1 coordinate 843,217, forward strand.
CAGTTGTTTTGTGTGTTCCTTTTCTCGATTAGATATTTTACTTTTACAGATATTGACGGTAAAGACTGGTGTCGTTTACCATCCTCTCAGGAGAACCATCCAAGGGATTTTTCTGCTGACGGCAGTCATATTGAGCACTTTGTTATGGTTATCGCTTTCAGAAGATTAAATCAAAATTTGAAAATCTGAAAGGAGAAACAAAATTGCAGAACGCCAAATTCAATGAAACCACGTTCTCAATGAATTTCAATTCGCAGCAACAGGTGGTAGATACATTCCTCTCACGACTGGCTTATCAGGGCTTCATAAGGGTCATCACGTAATGGCTGCCTATTCTCGCGAGTGATTCAGTGAGCCACAGTAGTCATGCATATGTACGAAATGAAGAGAACAGAAGAGAACGACACTTTGTTACCAGCCCTAGAGTAGCTTATGACAGTTAGTCTCGATATTTCACATAAGCATAAAATGACAGTCCTCTGAGATCTCCTGGCTTCAAGTGTCTGCTGGAAACTGTTAACAGCACACCTCGAACAAACACTTAAAAATTTAGCTGATGGTACACCGGATAACTTAGAAGAAGAACATGATGGTTGAGGCTTCAGGAGTTCAAGCTCAACGCAATAAGTTGATTTTCGCATTTACCAGTCTATGATAACTGGGTTTAGATCTGGTCGACTTGTGTTGATCATATTTTCACTGTCAGAAAAATTTTGAAACACCTTCCGCAGGACCAACATTTGTTTTTCTTGATATAAAAGTGGTGTTCGACTTGGTCAACCACAGTTCTCTGGCGCTGCCTCTTGTTGAATGATTTCCCAGAGAAATTAACTCCCATCATAAAATCCCCATGCATGAACAGCCGAAACCGTGTTCGAGCTCATGGTTCATTTACCCGAGTTTATCAGAAGAAGTGGTGTACGTCATGGTTGCCCCTATCTCCACTTTCCTCTTTACCACGTAGGGTATATTAGGCTTCCTAGGTGGGGTTCAAGAGAAACCCCTATTCGATGGTTGGATACACTGGAGGATATGGCTAAATGTCGCGATTGGTGGCGCTCCAGTATTCATAAACTTTATTTACTGGATTGATGGTACCTTTTGCAGTTCTCCTCCTACTCATTTTACTTAATTCCGATTGTGACTGCCACTGTGAGAGATCAACCAAAACCACCGTACCCAGTGCACGGTTAATGGTTGTTTGAACCGAAGTGAACTGATGATAACTGGCATCAACAGCCACTACAAAGACCTTATACCTTTGGTGTGGTGCACGGAGAAAAAACGAGGACACCGTCACAGAAGGGAGAAAAATGCAATACGCGGTGCACCTTATCGTTCGCATTTTCCGTTTGAAACAGACGTGAGGCCGGATAGACTAGCAGTTTGAATCCATTGGTCGGTGTATGACGACGATCTCGCGCGGGGACATTCGCAGCCACCACTTGATCCAGTTGATAGGCCGCCTGAATGCGATATGGATGTGAAGCGGTACTGAAATAAAAATAAACCCTGTATGAATTCATTTATCGGGCTAAACGGCAAAAACGAATACTTAGGACGAAAGTCACGATAGCTCAAACGAACTAGTGTTATGAAAATGACTGTCGAAAGCCACACAAACTCAGCGAAATAGTATCAGCTGAATTCCTTACTAATGTTGATATGTAATCGTTCCTTCTTTCATCTCCTCGATCTAACGAGTTGCTAAGTGTAAATCTTTATTTGACTGAAAGGCGGACGTCTACCTATGCAAACGTCCGATGAAATACAAATGCAAGATCACTGCTGGTCAGCTAAATTGAAACGAGTACGACCGTCGCGGTAGAAACACAGCCAAAGTTGGGATCCCTATTCTAGGTAGCACGTGGGCACCCTCGGCAGTTATCGGGACTTAGATGACTGGAAAGTGCGTGTGTCAGACGACCAACAGCTGCAAACCATCGCGGTGACTAATGAATCATAATTAGCTCGAATTGAATATTCTCATGCGGGAGTGTTAGGAATGAATGAAAAATACTACAACGTGCACAAAGACTGTCAGTATTTGAACGACGATGCATTCGATGCATTACTCGAATGTCCCAGTCAGAGTATGGCTATTTGTTGCCGAGCGCGTATATGGGGGAACGATCAAAATTCTGGTGGTTAATCGCGAATAGGGTAGGTTCTGAGTTCACCAAATAGGTGGTTGTGGATGACCAGTGGCGAAGCTCAAGGATGTGATTGGTTTTCTGCCCGGAAAGAGACCCCGTACAAAAACCATGTAAATCTGTATACGGCAGCGACTTGGCGCATGCGGGTCGCCAATAAGGCCACTGCCTTTCATCGTGTCCCATGAATCCGACAAGGTCTCCAAAAATGAAGAGGTGTGTAAATGGTGTTACCGGTCACCGGCTTGTCTGGAATACAACGGTGTGCTGGAGACCCTGGATCTACCTTGAATGGCGTATGAACAATCTCTCTTGTCACCGGCTCGCAACGGACGCGATCTCCGAGTTTCGTCTCGCTGAGTTGCGCGACGATCCCTATCGAAAACTTTAAGGGTGGAACCTCCTAAGACAGTACCCCACCTCGGTTTGGACAGTCGAGCAGTACCCAACCCACGTGTTCTACATGAATATCACGCAAGTTTCCAGTATGCGAACTTGCCCTCATTCTGTCACGCTTAATTACTCCGTAAAAGCTATGACCGAGGTACTGGCGGTCGGACAAACTGTTCCCCTCTTAACTGCGCCACCCATTTCCACAATGCGTTTTTCACATAAAAATGTTGATAACACATTTTTACGTGCATTGCAGAGCGCTGCTACTTAGGATAATGATCACGAAAGCAGTTTTTTTATTACATGTTTGAGCATGGGTATAGTGGAAGGGGTATTCCCCACAGCGACAAAGGCCCATTCCACTACAAGGAATAACCGGTAACCAGACGCTGAGACTTGGAGTGGAGAACCGTAGAAGGACCCAGGTTAGGTGAGGTAACGAGCCGGACGACAGTGGATTACTGTCTACCACCAAAGTGGCCGGCAATGGCGAGTATTCGAGCCTCCGAGATGGCAATCAAACGCTCTAAATTACTCGACCACAGGGGTACCTTTCTCTAGGGTATGTGGTTTAGCAAACAAAGTAGCAAGATCACGTGCATCCCTAGGGCTTGAAGTCTTCAACGTAGTTACCCTAATGAAAATAGACTAGCAAGTACCCCTAGCGACCACTATTGGGACCACAGCCGCAGATGTGGGGCTCGTAATCAACACTGGCATCCAGGATCCGAACAGCGTTATTCTACTCAATCCGCCTTCTAATTCTGCATCTGGTGACGCGGGTTTGAGAATCACTCTGAACGTTAGAGTAGAGTTTAATCTTCCTGACTGGTCCCGATAAACATTAGGGCGTGATTTATTTGGAAGGGTCGTTCAAGGTAAACAGTATGCATGACAGCAACTGGTGTATGTACCTTGTTATAGTCTACGCTCCCATTGGCGATAGTTCGAGTACAGTCAAATATGTATTCTATGTATATGCATTCTCTTCGGAGTGAACTGTCCACGCAAGTTAGTTATATATGGAAGACAAATTTTATTATAGGGCCGTTTACTGGATTTCACTCGATCCACCGTTCCACATTTATGCACAGTTTGGTCACTGTTTTGGGAACAGGTGTTCCCTGCGATCAATCTGTAATTAACACACACATAACAATTTACTCAGCTAGAGGTGATCAGACCGTTGTGAGACAGAATGAATCTAAATCATCAATCAGTGGGATTGGATGTCAAGGTCGTGTTAGGCCTCCTGGTGGGTGAAGGAAACACGGCTGTGGGTCACCAAGGATTTTAATTTATTTACCTAATAGTTTCACATGAACATGTGGTTCCCTACCATGATACCCGCACCACCCATCAGATTTTTTTTTTATTGCTGAGTTTTCCCGACAAACAACAACTAGCACCACCAAATCCAATGCTTATGATAGTTCTTTTTTTATTTCATGCTCACTCATTAGTGAAATCACGAGGAACAACTGCACTGCCAAGGAAAGTCGGTAATCATGACTTAAACTGGAGGCCCAAACGATCAGATGCAGTAACGAGCCGGACAAAAGTTTATTGCTGTCTACCATCCGAACCGGAACCATGGTTCAAACCTCGTAATTCAGAAGTAGCAAAGGCGTATACAACCCAACTATTGTTGATCATGATTGTCCAAACCTACAGTGAACTAATGCATACATGAAACTGTCAAGATGGTTCACGGTCGATTGCATGAATGTGCCAAAATCTAGCGGTAGGTAACCGATTATTATCAATGGCGAGTAGATAAGAAACCCGATTATCAGCCAACAATAGATTATAACAAAAAAACTATCAATAGGTGACAGTCCTTGAATTAAATATACCAAAGTGATTGAGTTTCATTCGCGGTGGTTCAGTTAAGCTCAGTCCGGCTCGATCGTATCCATAAAATACCTCCTACTTCGGTCATTTAGTTTTACGATGCTAGAGGTTCAACACGTCTCATGAGGTCGACCCAAATGCTTTAAGTTTTTGGACCTTTTCAAAATGTCATCGGTACATGCCTGCGCCATAGCCTCAAAATCCCATTGCTCTGTTAGGGATAACCAGCAACCAGACCGTGATAATCGGGGTGGAAAAGGACATAAGAACTCAATAGGTCGGGAGAGGTAACGAGACGGACGACGGTGGATTACTGCCATGTACCCTTGTCCTATTTTTAATCGAAACCTAAATCTTCCCCTCTACAGGTCCCCAGTCACACATTTCAGCCCTCTTATTTACCCAAAGCTGGCGCCTGGACCTTTTTTGACCAATCAGTCATCACCTCTTGAACGCCACATCTTGAATTTTCGAGTCGCGAATTTCGGGTGATATGGCTGAACTTCCGTAATCCGCCTTTGTTTATTCGTTTTTCATTGCGCATCGCCTTTCCAGCAGTGGCGACTCATACATCTCATGATCGGGTTCAACGCAGGGCTATGAGTTTGATCGACGATTCTCCAATCTGAAGTTACTGGAGCACTTTTGGGCGATTACTTCACAATCCCTTATCTGCCATCACTTTTGCGGCTTCTGTTCTTCAGAGCTTGTTTTGATGATTCTCATTCCCCTAACCTTTACCCGTCATTCCTGCACACAAACAGCCAGTCATCTATACCGGATTTCTGTCCTAGATGTCATACCTTTATCTGCCAATCTATTTTATTTCGGACTACAAAATCGTAGGAAACTTTTACCTCTTTCTGTCTTCCCACTCACCTACGATTTCTCTTTCTTCAGAAGCAGTATCAACAAGCTGGCTCTGAACTGAATATTCTCCAAACTTCCTATCACAATGTGTCTTTTGGCTGCTGGATCTAATACTCTACCGTAAATCACTGTGTAACCGGCGATGGCGAGGCTCGAACTCACGACCGCCGATGTAGTAACCAAACAGTCTAAACTACTCAACAACCATCGAACCATCCCCCAATAACTACCTCGGAGAACAACTACACATGTAATACATACCAACAACAGTGAGCCGTTCAGTGCAAGCGCTCGATCTAAAGACCGACTCCTGGTAACCATCCCCTTACGCCTAACCCCATGCATTATCGACAAATTGTCTTCAGTCGGGGTGGTGGAACTTGAACATATGTTCTGTTGGGATTTTCGGACGAACTTAGTAATTAAGCGAGCATGTATTACGTAAATGCCAAGAACGGTTGAAATGCATGTAAACAGGAACATTGATCTGAGTAAAACTAAGTAGTCAAAGTTTGCAAAACCTGAGTGCCAGTGTTCAATGTACGTCTGCAAAAACGGAGGAAGGTAATGATAAGAATTACAACTCACCGTCCAGACTGATGGTAGGCGACGACAAGTGTATCGGTCAGCAGGAATAAACGAGCCACACAGATGAGTGAATAGGTTTCAGTGCTCAACTCACGGACTTCTCCGTCAAGCAGGATTTTGCGACTTGGATCATCAAGCAAACACTAATGGAAAAATCAATGAGAACAGGAAATGAAGGGACATATTGTGGAACTACAGTAGACCGAAACAAAGCAAGAAACGGAGAAAGAGCACAAAGCCCGCATTTGCAATTAGAGTTGAGGGAGCAACCGAGTGACTGTGAATGAATAATTTCTGGTCCATCTTTGGACTTAGAAAGGATTCTCATCTGTACTAATGTATGGGGATTTAAGTATTCACTTATCTCATTTATGAAGCAATCAAACGACTTCAACCCACCGTCCCACGTTTCCATCGATTAACCATGAGTCATAAAATAGGCCTCCATCTAACACCGATTTTTTTGATGTCAAACTCGCCTAACCATCAATCAGCCGAATGACCCTCAGCCACACTAGAAACTAACAGAAAGAACCGCACTAAATGCAACCCACAGGATTCCTCCGAATTTATCAAAATCACCAACCAATACAACAGCAAAAACGATCAAGTATTCTGCTAGGGACGTGGTATTGTTGCATTACTTCTGTGGCGTAATGTGTATACCACTTGATGAATAAGTAGTTGACTGCTTAAGACAATTGTGGATCGACAACGAACGCGACTGCATCACACGGTCTGAACGCAATAAGATGAAGGAAGGTATACGAATCACATGACTGTGTCCTCCGATCGGATTACGACTAACTGCAAGTGGACTGAACCGCTGATATGCAAATAAGCATTGCTGTTACATTCTGATTGATTTCGGTGACGTCCCAACGAGTGATTTTCAATAAACGACCTGCCTACCAGGCACGTCTTGTGGACAAAGACTATTACTACTAGTACTGTTATTACTACTACCACCGCTATTACTATTACCAACACTACGACTTGTAATTCGTTTTTTACTCTCTTCGTATTGCTCTTAATTTATTCCTGACTGAGGTTCCCACTGAGACAGCAAACAAAACCACCGCAAACACTGCGTGATTATTGATTGTCTGAACTGAACTGATTGTTGTGCATCAACGCAACGCTCATAAAGACTTCCAACTCCATTTGTGCCCACAATGAAATCATGCCATGGAAGAACCTGAGGGACTTGTTCTGAGGTGTATCTTTACCGTGAAATTTGTTAACCGAAAAGCCACATCACCAATGGGCTCTCCATTGGGCCCAGTTGTAGTGGACACTCACAACGGACCTAAAAAGCACAGTATTACGACACGTGACAGACATATTCTACCTTACGAATACTGTTACTGACGTCCCAATCAATCAGACCTACGAAGCTAAACAGGGTGAGTCAGGGACAGAAAAGAACGATAAACTTGGTTTTCTAAATGTTGCACTTTATAAAAACTAGATCGAATAGCAGAATCGAGGACAGGAAGAAAGAAAACGTGGGTTCGGTGGAGCACAAAAGTACTGTCTTTTACCAAAGAGGTATAGAAGAAACTTATTTTATGCAATGGAAACTTATTTTAAAGTGTAGTTTCGCAAGCAAACAGATCTACTCAAGATTTATTACGGAAGGATCTACGCAAAGTCTGAAAATCCGACAGAAGAAAAGAACTGAATAAATGCTAACCTGGACGAAAAAGTATCACTGCGGTAAGCCCTAACCCTAGGTATGACGTCCCCAGGAAACTGTTCATCCACCTGGGACTGCCGGAACTTCAAGCTGACCGCAACCTTGGGAGTATATTAGGTTCAAACCATGTGAGTACCGCCACCTGATTGTGCAAACTGACATGTCGATCTCAATCTCCTACCCACCTCAACCTTAGTCTGATCCAATGGGTCATGACCCTACCATACGATCTTGAGAATGATCCCCTGAAGACAATTATTCGCCTTCATTTTTTCTCATATTGCAGTGGACATTCTCCGGAATCAGAAGTCGATTGAACAAATATAAAAACCTCCGGTCCATAACCGAGGGTGAGAACTCGCTGGACCACCTCAGTCAAGATCAATGGAGCTTACCGCGACGGCCATGACACTGTCCGCACACCCATACGTGTCCGTCTCAAGATTCATGTCGCATTCCGAAGGAATATATATATATATATATCACTTGTCCGGTTTCAGACTGTGTGCAAAATAAAACATGGTACGATCGGGGGGAACGGGTACATAGTTCGAGCCTATGAATTGTTTGTGGGCAAGATACTGCCAGGTTGCCCATGCCAAAGCAGGTGGTTTTTTCAGGGATCCACAACCGGAGCCTCTAGCTATCCGAAGCTTAACCCGTAAGGCAGCGGGGCGAAACTAGGGGTCCGTAACCCACTGGGGGCTGGTGACTGATTCCTCGGTTTATTCGCCCTTCGGAAGAGGCCAAACATCCTGGGTGTTCAGTGCAACTCTCCGCTACGCATGCCGATGAGCATACCGTTGTACGTCTCATACGCCAAAAGTGGTTGGTTTGGAATCAGAGTTTAGCCATTTCACTTAGACTGACTATTTATCAGCCAACCCGGTGGAGAGCGTCGGGCGTCGAGAGGCGTTCAGGACGAGTAGCCATCTCGAAGCCTGAGACACCCAGCCCCGACCAAACTGAGGCATTTTGAGCGTATTCCGAAGGAAGCCTCGCTCTCAAGGTAGAATAAATGTATATTCACTATTAATTTCCCAGAGAGCTCAAGCCTTGTCAAACCCTACCGCCTACAGATTGGAATTTATTTCCATCAATGGTACTATAAATGGGCGATAGGTAATGCTGAAAGTATCCATGATAAAGACCACCACTGAACGACTATGCAAGGTATCCGCATAAAAAAGTGAATCTCTAAAGAAACTTTCAGCCGCTGCTCAAAGACTAGGGAGGCGGGAATCCGTAATTTATTCGATTTTCCCAACCTCTGTAGGAGGCTACGCACTCGGTAAAGAACGACTGTAAGTAGCATTGGCCCCAAACTGCAAAGATGATGGACGTCGCAACCACCATTGCGGATTTCGAGAAACTCTTCCAACTTCTACTCTCTAGTTCACTAAAAACGACACCCCCACCTTCCTGGCTACGAGACGACACCGGTCGTTTCATACCGGGGAATCAAAAAAACTTCGAAGGTGAACTGAGCATCAGACAGCAATTGAATCGCCCCACCCCCCCCACCCGCCCAACCCAGCTGCTTGGTGTATCCAAGCGATTCCGGACGACATAAAATCGACCACGACCCACCCAACTTATCGGAGATAGCTTCTGCCGTCTAAAAACGCAAAAATTGCCAGGTGGGAACGGAATTTCATATGAGGTCTTCAAAATCCGTCTGCCAACTCTGCTAGATTCCCTGACTTCGCTGTTCTGCCAAATTCGGGAACTAGATCTCCCTAAAGATTGACCAACTTCCGCTCTACTTCCTATACCACAAAAGGGTGATAAAACGTTCCCAGCGAACTACAAGAAAATCAGCCTCATTCCCATATCGAATAAGCTTTTATCAACTATTCTCCTAATCCACTTTGTTGCGTCGAGGAACGCACAAACGCAACCCAAGCGATGTGGCTTTCACCAAGGAAGAGATTGCGCTCATCAAACCTTCAGCACCGTTACAAATTTCACCAACCAAGCACAGTCTGTGTTTCAAATCGTCCCACTAGCTCCAGTAAGAACTCAGCTTTGCCTCAGAATTACCTAGTTTTAATAATGAAAAAACAAATATATAGGTAGCCGTCACATGCGCCCACGCGTTGCACACAACGCATTGGTTCGACTGGTGTGAACGACCGCGCCTTGAGGCTTAAATGCCGCTGGCAAGATTCGTCGCGTCTATCGATCGGCTATCCTGCAGTTCGTGGGAGGTCAGTGCTGACGTACTATCTGCCAGTGAGACTAAACTGTCCACCGATTGATGTGTCGGACTATACCCTCACAGTCTGCTTCACTGACTTACGACCTGTCTTTGATTCCGCTAACCGAGATTCAGTCTAGAACATACTAAGAGCTAAGCGGATGCCCGAAAAGCAAACACGAGTGCGTGACGGCGTCTTTGATGAAGGGTTTTCATTTTTATGGTTCGGTTCCGACTTCCGTCGAGGTTGCCCCTGATACCAGTCTCGTTCAAATACACAGACCGGGTAATGCGCCGAGCCCTCGCCAAGAGACTTGAGTCGTGAGTCTTGAACTTGCTGATGACACTGTTAATCTTGGAGATGAGCCCAACAGTCTGCAGCCGGTTCTCAAATGTATCGGGTGCGACGTCAAAGCCGTCGGTTTGGAGATAAACCCCCAAAAACCAAGATCTTCACCACTTCCCCAGACCCAACACGCTCTATTCACGTAAGCAGTCAAATCATGGAACTAGTCCGCGATTACATGTACCTATTGGTGGTAGACAGTAGTCCACTAGAGTTCGGCTTGTTACCACACCTATTGGGACCTTATGCGATTATCCACTCCAAATCTCAGAGTCTGACAGCCAATTATCCCTATAATCGCAATGCGTCTTTGAGGCTATGGAGTGTACTTCTTCCACGGCAAGCTCGGAGTAAAAAACATTGGGTCTACCATAACGTCAAAAGGCCAGGCTAAATATGAAATCAAGCTTCTAGTCGATGGTCCAAGAAAAGCACTCACGCAAATTCGTAAACCACTGTGATTCCGTGTGAAACTGCGCGTTTAAGCAGCCGCCATCCAACCCGTTCTAAAGTATACAAGTTAAACCCGGCCGCTGAAAGCAGAGAATACGAAACCACTGAAGAGCTTCGATCCCCGGTGCGTCCGACATCGGTTCATTTATTTCAACCAATAACCTCGCGCTTCTGTGCTCTGGTTTCGGTTGCTACCTGGTAACATCGCCCATTAAAAAGCGAAATAACAGAAGCATACAATGAGAAAGAGCACAAAATAATGTAACAGACGGAAATCATAAAGAAAAGGGAGAAAACCGAATGCAACTACGGCACTTTCTGCGACATCTAGCTATGTCACCTAATGTTTCCAACCACTTGGTAGGCCCGTTAAACGGACCGCAACTTGGAAGTCTCACACATCCTACTTGACTAAGTTCATTGGTCAAGGTTTTTATATCATTTTGCTATGTCGTGGAATGATCAACTCGACCTAATTTCCAACCACTGCTTGCGTCGTACCACCTGTCCCAGTCACCTTAACCTGTTTACATTCACTACTTGATCCAGAGACTGGCCTCAGATTCCCAACACCCACCGTCTAACTTAAGCATTGCTGATACGGTGTTCCCACCACATTTTGACAATGCTACGGAGACATCGATGCCCGAACACCGACAGTCTTCGCCTATCTTAAAGGCCATGGTTTCGGAGCCACATTAAAGAATTCATCAGGCAGGCATATCCAGTAACCTCTGTCCACTCACTTTCATACCGGTACACCCCGATGTTATATATATATATATATATATATATATATATATATATATATATATATATATATATATATGTTTGCCACATGTTTGCATACTACATGCTATCAATATGAGCGCTTACACATGCAGCCTCGCTGTTCGTTGACCCGAAAACGAACCACTAACAGAAACCACAGTTGTGATTCATTTGTGGACTCTTCAATGAAGAGTATCCATTCACACTCCAGACGTTTCAAAGTAGATCCTAGTGAACATATAACATCTGAATGTACAAGTATAAAGACGAGTGGGCAGAGGAGTACCGGGCACGCATACCTGATGAGCGGCAACAACCGCGAAACCGGTTGTGCGCTTCCGGGGAAATTTTGCCCACACGTTTACATACTATTGCGGTGGAGTGTACAAACTACTTGGTAAGTAGTTGATTCCTGAAAATGCAATTATGGACAGTTGTGGATTACCAGCGAGCGCAGCTGTTAGAGTAACTAACGCAACAAGGGAAAAGAAGGCATGTAAATCACAAGATTGCATCCCGCGGCTAGAAGACGAGTGCCTTCATATGACTTGGACCACTGGAATCCAACTAAGCATTGTTGTTCCACTTGGTTAGTTTTGATGACTTCTGAACGAGTGATTTCCAACAAACAACTTATTTCTCAGGCACGCCTTGTGGGTTATAACAACGAGGCATGTAAACGAAGACATGACGTCAAATGAAGCCATTAATTTGGTTTCGCCCGAAGAAAAACCCGCGTTGGGTTCAACATATAACTATCGTCAAGTCACTCAAGGTATTTATTCAAGAGGAACCAAGTTCAACCCCAAACCTTCTTTACGCATTGAAATGCACATTGTGGTGGTTTTCATACGCTGTGGACGAATTTTGATGTTTCGTTTCTAGCTGGTGGACGCTCTTCTGTACCCGATTTAGGTTGAATTTTCAACACATGAATAAACTGGAGGGAAATTCTAGGGTTCTGAGTGGAAAACAAGTAGGGAATATGTGATAGTGTTAGTAATTAGTCTTAGTAATCCGGTGATTTTTTCAAAATTGTCGAAATACTTGCAGGTGATAAAGTCAAACGCATTTCTAATAACACTAATTCAACAAGAATCGGTTCAGGAAATGAAGTGATAACGTCGAATTTGTTTTGCTTAACTCCATGTGAAAATTACGAAGGAACACTGATATCACTGAGCACGAATGCTCAGTTCAGTTCAGATTATTCAACCACTAACCTCGCACTTCTGTGCACTGGTTTCGGTTGCCACCTTCCGGCATCGTCGAGTAAAAAGCAAAAAAAGCATAAAATGAAAAAAATCCGAAAATCCAAAAAAGTAATTGAAAATCACGAAGACAGAGGGAGAGTCCGAATGCAACTTCGCCACTGGCCGCGACACCTAGCCATATCACCTAATGTTTCCAAGCATTTGGTGGACGGATCACGTGGACCTCAACCAAGAAGTCTCACACGCCCTACTTGGCCGAGTCTACTAGTCGAAGTTTTCGTTACTTCCTGCCATGTCATGGAATGATCACCTCGACCTACCTTCCAACCACTGCTTGCCTCGGCGAACAGTGCACGCCGAAGAAATTTGTCGGTGGACATGCGGAACATATGTCCCAACCACTCTAACCTGTTTAGATTCAGTACTTGATCCAGAGACTGACCTCTGGCTCCGAACACCCCACGCCTAACCTCTGCACTACTGATACGGTGTTCCCACTATATTCGGGCAATGCTACAATGCTCGAATACCGACAGTTTTCGCCGTTAACGGCCGTATAAAAAAACGGACATAATCGCCGCTTTGCGCATTACTCTTAACAGACAACCGAATGTCACGCGGGCGCCATAGATGATAGAAAATAGCAAAAGCTAAACGCACCTTTTACATGCACGATGACAGTTCATCCGATATCTGTTCACTTGGTGAAATGTAACTGCCCACTTGACAAAAGATATCTACTTCGGCTAGAGCTTCCCCTGCCAAGACAAGACTTAAGGTTGAGCCAACCCAGATCTGCAGGGTCATTTTACAGTTTGAAGATACAAAACTCATCCCAAACATCGCTACATTGTTGTTTAGAGTGTCTAGGAAAGCTTGCAACTTACCTTGATATTCACTCTGAACAACAATATGGTCTGCGTATTCCAAGTCAGGTAGTTTAACGCCTGAGCACAGATCGATGCCACTATCCTCACACAAGGATAGGGCTATCTGAAGAACCATTTCGATCAAGAGGTTGGAAAGGAAAAGCAAAAGAGGGCAACTTTGACGAACACCACTTTCCGTGGTAAACTCGGGTGACAGATTGTCGTAAGCACGAACTCAGCTTCGGTTCTTTGCATTCAAGCATTGGAAAAGAGGAATAAAGTTCTCTGGCACACCCTCCAATGAGAGGCAGTGTCAGAAAACTGTGCGGTCGATTGAGCCGAATGCCACATTCAGATCGAGAAAGACAGAGATTGTGGACCTACGAAAGATGTGTCTGTGGTCCAAGATTTGTCGAAGAGTAAAGAAGTCTTCGGTGCAACCCCGACCAGGTCTGAAACCGACTTGATTCTCATGCGTACACATTTCGCGGGTTCTGGATAGTCAGTGGAGAATAAGCCCAGTGAGCAGTTTGGATGATATACTTACTTGTGCATTGGCACAATTATCGATTTACACCATTCCGTGGGAATCTTCTCACTATTCAGATTATCCCTAGGACTTTTGTTAACTCGGAAACCAAAGTTTCGTCTCCATCTTTAAGAAGAGATGGAGACATCCGATTCGGCCCAGCAGCTTTGTACCTTTTCAAGTAACCTGTCTCCGGCATGACCTGGAGGAGTGATCATAGGGGAGTGATATATTCCTGTATCGCTCCTCTGGCAGGAATATCGGGCAATTCCACTGTTGAGGCGGGCCAGCTGAAGTGTTCTACTCAACGGTCCAGATGACATCCCTTAGACTGAATCAGTGGGCCATCGGATTCCTTGATTAACTCCCTTACTCCGGGCTTCCGTGGACCGATACCTCTAGTCGAACGGAAAATGGTTGCGAGTATTGGCAATACACACAGTCTTTTCCATGTGGCACTCGGGGGACGGATCTGCGAGTATCCAACAGAACAACTGATGTTGAAGATGTCTGTCGTTTGTGAGGCTCACTTGAACCAGAGTCCTGTGTGGCGTTAGAAGCGGCATAGAACGCTTTCATAATCTGTTACCAGTGTTCATTTGGGTGTTGAACATCCGGGGGCATCGACAATCGTGTAGACAGCGCCGCCTGAAAAGCAGATCAACGGTTACCGTCTAGAAGCAACAGTGCGTGACTGGTGGCTTCCATGTTTGTGCGACCACGGACGAGACGTAAACAGAAGCGAGTATGTACCAAGACGTGTTTTGAGTCCACAGGCGCAGACGAAAATGAACGACAATTTTCATTGGACCACGCCAGCCGGCAGAAACGACAATACGGTCAATATGAGTCTAATGTTGTGAAGACTTAGAAGGATGCCACGTCAGTTTATGTCGCTTCTTATGGCAGAAGTTCGTACTCACCAGAAACAATCAGTGGTCAGAGCACAGCTGGATGTGACGATCGCCGTTACCAGTGCCATCAACCGGGATGGTAGAACGCATCTCCAATGTGACTCTTTCTGGATCTCCTAGACATTCAACTTGGGTGTTGAAATGCCCGGCAATGACCACCACTGAGCGGATGTTTAAAAACGAGTGGTACAAATACCGATAGAAATCATCCTTGGACTCATAGAAACATATACAAACACCACGAACAAGCATCGGCCTTTCAGTCTGTTGCTACTGATACGCATAAAACCGCCTAACCGAACTGCACACAATAAGCTGTTGACTGGAATCCAGTCTAGAAATGACCCTTCAGCTCTCGTGGTCAAAGCAATCCCAACGCCAGTTTGGTTAGGACCACTAGATACTGTATCACCCGATACGCGATGAATGAAGCGAATGACAGAGGTTGTATCTAGGGTGTGAAGAGTGATAACACAAGTGGGGTCTCGTATGCATGTTTCGGAGACAATGCATACATCTATTTTGAAAGTCTCAAGTGTTCTAGCGAAAGCAGCCTGTTGCCTTATCTGACGTAGTGTGCGGACGCTGAGTGCAGCTAAGTGAAGTGAACATGGTGGCTTAAGGAGTCTATTCGATTTATACCCGACACCTGAATCACTGTCTTCTTCAGAGCCGCAATAAGCCGTGAGGTTTTTTATCGATCTTGAATTAAGGGAGGAAAACTTGGTAAGGCTCTTTACACGAAGGACGCTGGAGGTTTCTGGGCAAATCATACTTCTCGACTGCCCACACCGCAGAAGGGGGTTTTCTTTGGAAATCCTAACCGGAGCCCTTGACTCAAAAGTCTGACCCACGAGGCGGTGGGATGTTAACTCAGCACGGGAAGGTGACCGAACCTGTGAAGGAATTTCTGGTCTGTCACGTGAGAGCTGCCTGGTACAAGCACTCTGTCTTGTCTTATCTGGTGCTTTGTTATCGATCCGTCTTTCTGATTGAGCCCTTAGCACCATGTATCAAATGGGGCGGCCGGAACGTGGACAGCGCAGCATCTTTTGGGAGGCCGGGAGCTGTCCAGCTTCGACGGGCCACAGCTGCCCACCGTCGAGAGAACCCCGCGTTCATCTAGTGGAGGTTTTGAGGCCGGCACACTGCTTCTCTCCGTGTTCATTCGCTGGAGTGTCCTTTCCAGGAGCATAGTGACTAGAACCAGATGTTTCCTATCAACTAGTTCGAAGACTGGACTTCATCTGGCCTCTACCTATTGACCTGTCAGGTATGACTGAATCTTCAGATTAAGAAAACCATCCTATGTTACTCTTTGGGTCATGGAGGCACTTGAGCCGTCACATCACACTAGGATGTACTTTCATCGTGATGGCGTCCGACACAACCAAAATCAAGCGGCATGACTGCTTGTTGAAGTCCACTGTACACCAACATTGCTCGGATACGAAAGTGCTGTCTCCGTCTCTCTAACGACGTGGTCTCCAGTGGTTCGGTCATATCCTTTGTCGATCTAAAGCGGAACTCACAAATGAGAAGCCTTATACAGTCAAATTGTCCAGGTTCGAAGAGTTGCCTCGGAGATCAGCTAAAGACGTGGGTTAGCACGCACCTAGGGAATCGATCGGTCTTCGAACTGCGTCTGACGCACGATCTGGAACTTAAAGAGCGCCAACTTTGTCATCGAATGCGACGCATGGAAAGCCGCCATCAGAGATATAAAAAGCCGACTTATCCTTACGCAAAAATCAGTCAAATAGATGTACGTAAAGTAGTTATAAAAAACCGTTTGTGACTTAGAAGACTACGATCCTAGGTTTGGTAACTCTCGCTCTTAATCTGCTACTTACGCACCAGTAGTCCGCCTCACAGTTTCGATAGCACCAGATCACTAGTGAAAACAGAATGAGGCTTTTTCATTTACTGGTAGACAGTTTTCATCAATAACTCTGTTAACAACTTTATGTTCGTATGCAAGAATTCAGCTGCCACACGAGCGACCAATGGGTTTCTTAAACGAAAAACATTTCACGAAAGAAAGAGAAAACGCAACAACAAAAAACTCGTATAACTGGGTGATTTTTAGTAAAGGTCCAATTCTTTAAATAGTCGTAAAAACAACCTGATTTCCCACTGATGTTTGTATTAAAAAACAGATAAACTTTTAGTCTAATACTTCTCCAATGATCCAGACTGTGCGCGGAAACGTATTCATCGCAGGAGGAATTTTAGTTGCCAACACAGTTATTTTCAAGGGTGGCTCTGCCATGGGTTTACATGATTGAAGCTCAGATGCAGACGCGGAGTGAAGCGAGATAGCTTCGGAACGTTCATTAAGGAGGGTGGTGACGGTAGCATCAGACTCCTGTTAGACTGGAAAAACTACTTTGCATATGGGTGGGGCAAAGTGCACTGAACAATCACCGGCGCTAAAGTGACTATTGTTTGGTCTGTGCATTAGCATTCATTAGGACCATACCACTGGAGCATTTTGAGACAAAACTGCTCCTTGGGAGATGTGAGAGTATGGGCTGACCCACTGTCGATGGACAGCCAAGTCAGGTTAACAGCCAGCACTTCTGCGGTACCGAACCCAAGGCTTGGAGCAACAGAACCACCAGTGACAGGATAGCCGATTGATATTGTGGATAAATAGAATGAGGTAAATTCTGCCAGCAGTGTTTAAGCCTCGACGCTTGGTTGCCCACACCCATATCTGCGTACACGGACCAACACCCTATACATTCATCGTTTTACGCCAATAAAACGAGATGATCCGGAGGCAGAAGAGACTTCTCACTAGAGCCAGTGGAGGCAATTGTAAACAGGAGCCCAGCTTCACGTGTTTGTAGATCAGAGAATGTGCTCCGTAATACGTCTACTATCGCACAGCTGAAGAGATACGGGGATGCAGGACAGACCTATCATACTCCACTGAAAATGGTAAACAGTCAACGTGGCGGAGCGATCTTGGCGTTCTGCGTTCAAATAACGCCACTGTCTGTCAAATTCCCGGGTTGACAGCGCATAACTATCAGCTTCTAATTTCTTGCAAATGCTACACAAACATTGTGTAGTCGATAACGAATGAAAGAGAAGTAAAGTAGTAATATTCAGATTATATATATATATATATATATATATATATATATATATATATATATATATATATATATATATGTATATATATAATGACTTGAATAGTGTTCTTGGGCAGATGATGACGCACATACTGCAAAATGCGGAATGGGGCGTTATGATCATAACTGTGCAGACCGATGGTTTTCACCTAGGAGGTCAGAGGGACGAAACCCGCCACCACCAGTCACTTTGGTAACAGACAGTTTTCCAATGTCGCCCGGTTCGTAACCACGACCGACCTGCTGGGGCCTTATTTATGGGCCTTCGGGGATATAAGGTACACTCCTTTCACTGCACTCACGCATAAGCATGTAATTGAAAAGGGTCATGATATTCCAGCACTTACAGCTGATCCCTCCACCAAATCTGACAACACCGATACTGGCGATCCAGCAAATTCGCTCTGCTTTAGTGGAGCAGCGGAGGGCCGTGCAACGAGTAGTTCCTTTTCAACATCAACTGGCTCGGGCATAGGTTCTAAAGAATGTGCAAAACAACACCTGCATAGTGAACAGATCTGCTTACAGAGTCATTCTGTCCGTCATACATTGGTATTTTTTAAGAGTACAGAAAGCAACAAAGACACTTACGGAGGAACCATTCAAACAGGACAATTCATACCCCGAACGTGAACATTCTGCATGGCTTATCTGAATCTGTGTGATATAGGTATTATCGGAATTTCAAGATTTTTTCACATGTAAATCAACCCATTCAAAAGTGAATATAACAGTTTCAGGATGTACTACAACCAAAAAGCCCACCGTATAGCTGCCTCTCCGAACCTCAATAAACAAATCGAATGCATCACCGAAAATATCAGCCACACATTAAGTATATGGATCGGATTTTAGCACCTGCTGAATTTCAATGCGAACTAAGATGAAAGCATTACAGCCTATTCTCCTTCGAAGTTAATTAGCTTTAAAGACGAACGGATTTGCAAATCGTCAGACGAACTGAAGTGTTACGATTTTTTTACGGATGATTAGAGGAGCATAACCGCCGAGACTCTCTCATTCCGAACCGGGCATAGATGATCACGATGTGGTGCTGGTAGTTACACTGAAGACAGAAGTAGTGAGTGAATTCCCACAAATCCTATCGAGACTGGAAGTTTCGACTATCTATGGGGTCGTACCCAACGCGTAAAATCCAAAGCAACGAGTTCCCGTGACGCTAGTTCAGTGAATCGTCACAAGCCAAGCAAAAGTGCCGCGTTCTCACTGGAAAACAACTTGACAAAACCTGACGTCGATTACAGGGCCGAATCGCCATCGTTCCAAAGTGTTGAGAGGAATCTTGCGGATAATAAGCTGAGGAAATGGCCATGCCTACGGACAAGATGCTAAGTCTTTCCAAACCGATTCAAGACGCCGGTGATCGATAAGCTTAGGTTGATAAACAGAAATGCGCCAAAACTGGATTAACAGCCCACAGAAGAGAGGGACGAATTGGCTGATGAATTGAACTCTTTGAGATACAACTCAGCTAAGCAGAAGCAAATGAATTTTCCCTATTAGTATCAAGTGGAGCCTAATGAGAAGTATTTGATGAACCCCGACGAAAGGTGAAGCAGAATCATGTATCTTAGCTCTGAAGCAGATAAATGCCTCTGGCCCCGACTGGTTTCCAGCAGGTGGTGATTCACTGATGGAGTCCACTACGTCTCTTCAAACCGATGTCTGGGAGAGGAGTTCGTTTCTGTGTCATGATATGAATACCCCAGCTCGTCACCACATCGAACCAACTGCGACTTGAAGTATCACAGTCAGCTTGCCAATTTCCCCCCAATGGTGCAGCGAGCATTTGGAGCTAGGAGATATGCCCCTTTCTCTGCACGAAAACTCAATCATGGAATAAAGTTATGAGAACTATCAGCCACTGTAATCATAGGTCACTAAGAAAATATGGGTACCCAATGATCCGTCCAGTTCACTTATGATCAGTAGTGGCGACCGCAACTGATAAATAATGTGTAATGACTCTGACGGGCTCCAAGATGCCGATGTAGAATGGTTAGGTGATCATCAGGTCGAACTGCCGACTTTCGATGTATGCAATAATGTGCGTTTTCCTGCAAATGACTTGGTGTGCGGATGTTCCCGATATCAGCGTGTGGGTGAGATATTCCTTCTACGGTCACCAGTAATCTGAAAGACGCAGAAGAGGCCTAAGATGGGAACACGTAGACTTTTCTAGATCACCCGATGGAGCCACTTGCCTGACTTCATTGGACGCTTATTCAAAGTAGCCTCAAATCCACTCACCGATTCCAGCTACCAAGTCATCTCAATTCAGTTCAGCTAATCACAAACCAAGCACGGGTTCCAGCGGCTTCGGTTGTTATCTCTCAATGGGAGCCTCAATGGAAAATAATCAAAGGAAGAAGAATATGAAAAGAGTAACAACAGAACTATAGGCGGTACCATCACATCGATAAAGAAAGCTTGTGAATATAAGAGCGTCCCTGATCGTGTCATCCAGAAATATTCTCCAGTGTATTTAACCATTGAGAAGGCGGATCGCTTGAACCTTATACAGGAAGTCTAACACGCACTGCACGGCGAAGTACACAGTTCAGGCTTTGCATACTTACCTTCCATATAATAAACTGGCCACCTTCACCCATCTTGCAACCACTACATGCCTTGGTGGGCAATATGCACCGAGGACTCCTATCCGGAGACATGCGCAGCACATGCCCCAACCATCTTAACCTTGCGACCTTTAGTCTTTCATCTAATCACTTGGTTCGTGCACCTAACACTGCGCCTTACCTCGGGACTGCTGATACGGTTCCCACTAAATCTTAACAATGCTATGAAGACCATGATGTCTACTGTTTGCGTATTGCACCGTTATTCCGGCTAACAGCATACCCAAAACCGTCGCAACTTACAAAAGGTCGCGGTTTATCTCGGCCATGTTTGCGGATTTTTGCCTCCCCCAACACAACTGGCTCTCCCATTCACCACCATATCACCCTCAATCAACGATCAAGTGGAAGGGTTAGTTGATGCCTCTGAGAGGGAAGAGAAACACAGAAGGTAATCTGGGAACTATTTTTCTACGGAACTGCTCTCAAACCCGGTGTGTCCCAATGGTGTCTCCCGAGCAGAAGCGCTAATGGCCAGCAAATTGCGCACAACGCAAGCGCTTTCTCTCATGGAAACACGGACAACGAAAATTACGAAGCTTACCTTTCGAAGCAGTTTTTTCATTCGGAGCCCCCAAATACACACATGATTACCGGTCCATTTTCGTGCAATGGCAGAGGCAACGGAGGAGGGATGAAGTGAAGGCTATCTTGAGAATTGCGTAAATATTCGTTACTAGAACAAACTCCAAAGGCAACAAGACGACGGGTGGTTACAAATGAAGCAGTACTTTTTGACAACCAGGATCGCTACTACATACGCCCAGCAGTTCAACCCCGATACCGAGTTGCTTGTCACGCTGAACCAGTTGTCGGGCAACCCCCAACACGACGAGACTGCACTTTGACGTGGTGTGATGGCTTGCGTGCCTGTATGATCCAAAGAGGTAAACAGAATGGCTTCTTCAAGCCGGAGATGCAATCATGCCTGAATGGTCAAAGTCCAGTCTCCTGGTCCTCCAGGTTGGGGTTTGATTTGAGCTGACGACTCAATCGGCAAAATCAGTGGAAGAATAATTGATCCAAGCAAATGGGCTTCCACTAAGCCATCCCACTGCCTTGCGGATAGGTTCCTGTTAGAACTATAGGTTTTGGATGAGGACCCTAATCGTTCTCCTGCTTTGTGGCTGCACACCCTAGCAGTACCGGTCCAACATCTCCCATGAACTGCACGAATAGAAAGAATTCCATACTGCATCGGTCGTCGCGCAGGATGATCAGAACCGCGCTGTCCATTGCATCGAGCAGGGTGGGTAGTGATAAGTGGGCTACTGCTCAGAGTTCCCTCTCTTTTATTCAACCTTTGTCTTCTTCCCCCAACCACCTCTCTTTGCCCCATCTATCCACCCACAATGCTCCCATTGAAAACACGCCCTATTCTCGCGACGGTTCTTTGTCAAGTAATGTGAATAATCCTCTATCTGGTAACTCACATTTTCTCAAGCCTCGTCAGCCTATGAATCTCGGCTCCTTCAACGTGTGTGCACTCATGCAGACCGGTCAGCAGGCGTGCCTAATGCTCACAATAGACGCTATGGCGATTGATGTCTGCTGTTTAAGTGAAACGCGTATCCAGGATTCGAGCAGTGTAAATCAACTAACTGCTCCTGGTATCTCATCGAGGTATTTCCTGCGCACCTCAGGAGAAGTAGCTAGAGCTGCGAGTTACCGTCGTGTGGGGATGGTCTTCACTGACAAGGCTGAGGCTAACCTTTTAGACTGGATCCCTGTTAACATTCGTTTGTGTGCTGTAAGACTCCAGGGGTCAGTCGGCGTTCGAAAGGATAGTTGTGTTGAGCCCAATTTGTTTATGATCTCGGCATACGACCCAACAAATTGCAGTTCTGACACGCAGAAGGATGAGTTCCACGATGAACTCGGCACCATCGTTCACAGTAGTAAAGGTTCTGACATTGTAGTGCTAGCTGGTGAATTCAATGCACAAGTTGGCAAACTCAGTGCGTCAGAAGCCTGTTTAGGTGGGCGCTGTGCTTTACCTGCTGAGCGTACAGATAACGGGGATAGACTTCTCCAGTTTTGTGCAGACAATCTATTTTTCTTGTCTAGCACCAAATTCCGAGACAGCTCGCGTCACACAGCGACATGGCGCTCTAACTCTACAGGTACTTTGAGTCAAATTGATCATATTGCCGTAAGCTACCGGTGGCGCAGTTCTGTTCAGAACTGTAGATCTTACTGGTCCACGTACGTAGAGACGGACCATTCATTAGTTTTAATGCGATTATCTCTCCAGCTCCATGGTTATCGTCGCAAACGGCAAACCCGATTAGCCGTGCAACGTTTCTGTGATCCAGAAGTACGCACCCGTTATGAGCAGAAGTTAGAACATGAGCTAGGATCTACGACGAACAGTAATGTAGATGCGAACTGGACCCATATCAAGCAGGCGATGCACGTGGCAGCAGGTTTTGCCTGTGGTACTAGATCCGATGTCCATCAAAGACACTGGATCTCGCAAGATTCGCTGAGTATAATGGAGCAAAAGCGTCAGCTTTCGAACCGTAAGGAAATAACTAAGATGCGGAGAAAGCTGCAAAGACAAGTTACGAAAAGCCTTAAGAATGATCGCGAAAATTGGTGGGTCAAGGTAGCCGAAGAAATGGAAATAGCAGCTGCTTCAGGTAACAGTCAAAGACTGTTCAAACTTATTCGCAACACCGGTGAGCGGCGAACCCCGGTCAGCGGAACAATATGCGACAGAAATGGAAAACCCATTCATGGCAAACAACAAAGGCTCGACCGTTCGGCCGAATACTTCAAGGAGCAGTTTAGCTGGCCGCACATAGTTACTGTGACGTCAACAACTGCAATTTCTTGGATGGTATAACTTGAGCCCCCATTGGAATGGGAACTGGAGTGCCGCCGAACTTCTCCCAGTTCTTTTCAAACTGGGCGGAAATGCCTTCATAAAATCACTTACCTCGTTGTGCCGTGACGTTTGGAAAGAGAAGTGTATTCCGTTCATATGGACCGAGTCACTGATCGTTCCCAACTTTCTGGAGAGAATAAGCAATGACTGAGGCAACCTTTGTGGGATCAGCCTAATTATGATAGTCACCAAAGTATTAGCCTCGATTTTGCTGCGCCATCTAACACCAGCTCGCGAACAACAGATCGGATTCCGCCCAGGTCGAGGATGCATCGACCAGATTTTTACTCTTCCCGACTACTTGAAACGCGTCACACGCGCCGCCGACCGACAATAATGCTTTTCTTAGACCTGAAAGGCGCCTTCGATTCGGTTGATCGAACATCGCTTTTCAGTGTTCTTCATCGAAAAGGTATGCCCCAGAAGTTCGTGAATCTACTGGCATCATTGTATTCTCATACTTCTGGCAGCGTAACAGTTTACGGTGAACTATCCGAAATGACCAGTGGTGTTCGACAGGGATGTCCTTTGTCTCCACTCCTGTTCAACTTCGTCATGGACGAAAAAATGGACAGTGCGCAGCAAAATCTTCAGGATGTATACGTCGGACTAGGAAATTGTGAAAAGCTGTGTGACCTAGATTACGCGGACGACGCTGTCTGCTTGTTCGAATGCACGGAACATACTCAAAGTGCACTAGATAGACTCACAAAAGCTGTAGCTCCATTCGGCATGCGCTTTGCACCTTCAGAGTGCAAGGTGATGTCACAAGACTGCACGTCAACAATTCCGAGCTTGATACTCGATGGGGTGCTGTCAGTTGTGGACCACTTCAACTACCTCGGTAGCTGCGTGACGACGGATGGGAGCACAGTAGTAGAGGTGAGCATGCCCATATCCAAGGCTCGAGCAGCGTACGCCGGACTAAAGCACTTGTGGCGCCGACCTGATAATTCACTGAAGTTGAAGGGTCGTGAATGCTGTGCTGCAGTGCGTTCAATTTTGCTACATAGTTGCGAGACTTAGGGTCTGCGTGCTGAAGATATTCGTCGTCTTGAGGTTTTTGACCATCGATGTTTACGTAGTACCGTTAAGACTGGGTGGAATAGTCGAATGCGTAATGCTGAGGTCAGAAAGCGACTATTGGGTACTAATTCGGAGAACGTTCTGTCACAGCGTATCCAGCTTAGTAGACTTCGTTGGTTGGAACATGTGTTGCGTATGACAAACACACGTCTACTATACCGTTTCCTATTCTCCGTTCCTCCTGGGGAATGGAAGAGACCACGTGGGGGTCAACAGATGACGTGGCAACGAGGAATGAGAAAATGTACAGCAGACTTAAGCGAAGTAGGTGCTTCATGTCTTCGTGGTTGGGGCCCAAAAGATCCGTCTACCAGTTGGCTGGGGACACTGAAAAATATGGCAGCGAACCGTGGACAGTGGCGATCATGTTGCCACTTTCTGTCGAATCAGAATGACTGATCGATGTGTGTTTGTACAGTTAGACTGTGTATTCCGTGTGTTGGCTACTAGGGCATTCTTTCCTTTTCCCACCCCCGTAGGTCCACTCCGTGTCCATCTTGTGTATTCATACTTTCTAATTCGACGTGCAACATGGTGAGAAAGGCAGTGGTCATTGGGGCCTGCCCTACTGTTTAATGCTGTACGACGATGATGATGTTGGGCAACAACCGGATCTCCCTGACCAGTCACTATGTCGCTAGAGAGGACAGTCCGGAGAATAAACACGGGGAGAAGCAGTTCACTGGTCAGAAAACTTCCACTAGTTGGATGTGGCCGCAGAGTACCTGGAGCTTCTCGACGATGACAGAAATCACCGCACTTCATTGCGCGAATATCAGCCGGCTAAGCTGAGAAGTCACCGGTCTAAACGATGCTGACCCGTTTTCGTTCTGCTGCCCGATTGGGTGCACGGGGTTCAGGACCGTTTCCGAGGAGCGCATCGATAATCATGGCATTAGTGAAGACAGAACAATACAAATAACATTATTTCACGTGCCAGACCAGAAGTTAATTTACAGGCGCTTCGGTCAAGTTCCGTGCTGGATTAAAGATCCACTGCCTAATGAGTCAGGCTGTAGAGTGAAAAATTGTGGTCACGATTCCAACGAAAACCCCTGCTGTAGTGTGCGTGGCTCCGAAGTGCGATTGGACCAGAAATATCTGATGGCCTTTCGAAAACAGTTTTCTCCGCTCGTCGTCCTTCATCTTCCATTCGTAAATGGGTGTAAGAAACCATAAAGCGTTTTGATCAGTGATACATAACTCGTGTAAAGAACGACCTGAATTTACGTAAAAATAGAGGTTCGACTCTCATAATTAGGCATTACCTTCACTAAGCTGATGATGGCGTTCGCACATTTTGCCAAACGAGACAATAGGCTCCTGAAACCTGGAAAACGGATGTATGTTGTATCACAGAAATACGCATAAAAGACCGCACACCAATGAAAGCACACTGCTATCTTCGGGTGACAGGCAATCTGTCGTCTTATGTTCGCGGTTCGGCCGGCGTCGGCATTGTCCGAAGTATGTATGCTGAATTCGCGCTGCTAAATTCGCTCCCAATAGCCAGTCTTTGTATGCAGTCTGGCTAGACGGTCCTGTGCATGTCAACAGCAACAACAACAGATTGAAGGAACGATACCTGTTCGTCGTGTTTTGTATGCCACAGCAGTACTTAGTTCTCCAGATGTAAAAGATATTCTACCACGATTTACCCCAGTCGATCCGTAGTGTGTCTTCCACGGACATAATGGTTGTTGCTGGCGATTACATTGCTTAACTTAGAAGCCTGAACGACGTCCGTTTTCCAATCAAGTCGATCGAACCGATGCTGACCACAGACTACTCCCAGCTAGTACAAATTTCTAGCACACTGAATAACCAGGCACCTTCATGTGCCGTTACAGCGTTCGGCTCGGGTAGACCGCATTGCCATCTGTTACCGCTGGCGCGTTCTTGCCTACGTCTCTTCGGTTGACTGACCAACGCCAATGTCAATTATCTCCCTAAGCAACTACTAAACGATAACCGCCTATCTGTTTTTCAAACAGAATTATTTGCTAGCTTATTGACGCAGTCAAATGCCGCAGGATCCGGACAAACGATGGACCCAGATCAACGAGGCCTTATTTGAGGTTGTTATTGCTGCCTAAGACCCCAGAACCATACATACAAACGATGGATATCTGCATCGTCCGTTGCAATGTCATGTGCGTACACAGCAATTCCTTCGGATTCTAGACACGATGCACGATACCTTACGCACCAACTGGTTCGAAACATGAGGAATCATCGTGACCAGTGGTGGTTTACGAAGCGTAAGTAGATGTGAAAAGCTTCGGTGATCGTCATCAGTCGCAAACTTCATATTATCAGAAATACCGGTCTCCGAAAATCCGGTGTTAGCGAAGTGGCCAAAAAAGTGAACGACTGGTTGATTAGAACTCAGAAACGCCATTTGGATTGTAGTGGGAGCATTTCGAGGTACAGTTTAACTGGCCTTTATCAAAACAGATGTGTGGAATCACACAGTAGATAGAGCTCTAAATACGGACAAAAATTCTCCCTCAGCAGCAACGACAAAAAAGCTGCTGATTTAGTCAGTGGTTCAGTACTGTTTGGCATATTACTCCTTTCCTCATCAGGTGTGTATTTAATATGCCTTTTCTCTTCTATAATTCTAGCACAAGCTCTCTATGGATTTCGGCTCTCGCGCCGCGTTCATTTGTCGAACGAAGCCTAACATCTAAACTTCCTACCTCTTTACTTCCTCTCGGAGATTACGACTGAACCGTGTACTGTAACGATTTATCCGATCGTATCCCGCGTCCTGAACGATTCAACGCCGATCCTGGTTCGTCTAGCGCCTCCAAACAATAGATTCACAGGTACAAAACATTCTCTAGTTTTCTGACCTTCAATGATCCACAGCATAACAAAGTGGAAATTCATATCAACTATATATTTCCTTCTGTTTATGATTACATAGTTCATTGCACTACTTTCCACTCCGCCAGCAAGACCCTCGAAGTCACAGATGTGAAACCGAAGAACGAAATCTACTCTCGACACGTCCTTGCTACTTGCAAACAAGAACCAACTCAAAATCTGGATGAGGTTATCCGGAAACTGAAATTTTTGGCCAGAGAATGCAACTTCACGGCTGTTTATGTCAAAACACATGGATTACGCCATCCGAGATGCCTTTATAGCTGGTATACAATTGCCCAGTACCCGTGAACGACTGCTAGAGAACGATTCCCTTGGCGGGCAGGCCGCTTTCAACCAGACTCGTTCGCTAGACACAGCGTTCAAAATTCTCAGTCGTATCAAACAAATGTATCACTGAACGCCTGTGTAAAAGATTCTGGTCAAACAAGTCTAACTCGAAACTTCTTCGGAAAATAAGAACAATATACAACTTCATCCTCAAATTCCAAGTGTTACTTCTGTGGGTTTGACCGTCATCCTCGATTTACGTGTCTAGCACGGGATTTCGTATGCAAAAGCCGTGATAAGAAAGGCCATTTTCTAAACGTCTGTCTCTCCAAACCCTTATCAAAGGCGTGTTCTGCGGCCACCGAGATTCATCTATCCTCGATCACCGTAGCAGCAGCGCCACAATGTTTAGTCGATTACACAACTGAGGTGGTCACCAATGTCTAAGTGAAAGCTCTCAAAGCTACATTGCGATTTCAGTTATCGAGAAATACAAGTAGAAAATGGAACACTTTTGCAGCCAATAAGAATGACCGGTACCAACCTAATTAGTCACACTCTCGGTCATTGCTTTATCTATCTGTAGTACAAGAACTGGTAGTATTCTCGGGTCAAACTCTCCATTATTTCGCACCTCTTCTCAGATGTCCTCCTAGATCACGAATTTTCTCCGACTTCATGAGGTTGTCCAAACTGCTTTTCGAGGCGATGAACCCACACTAGCAGTATGCGGCTCGACTGCTGCTCACATACGCGCTCCGTGTTTAGCCAATAACTCTGCCACGAACATCAGACTGATTGCCACTAAATCTCAACGTCATTCTATATCAGACGAATTGTTTATTTCAGAGGAAGTGCAAAAAGCCCCTCAGAAAGCAGATCATCGAGCCATCCAATTGCCCTTGGCGGGCTCAAGCCCTAACTACTACGAATGAATATCACAAAAGACGGATGGTCACTGATTACAGCCAAACAAGTAACAGATATACCTATCCGGAAGCATATCTCATGCCGAGAATCGACAGTATGATTGAGAAAACCGCAAAGTACTTCCTGTTCAGCACACTGGATTTACGAAGCGCTTATCATCAGATCGCGATCAAAGAGAAGGAAAAGGCCCTTACGGCTTTCGAAGTCACCGCATCCTGTTCGAAGTGACTAGCGGAGGAGCATTTTTCCAGCGAGCAGTCAGTAAAATAATTCAAACCTAAAAACTAGACGCAATTTTCGCATATTTAGAGAATTTGGCTGTCTGTGGGAACACCAAAGAACACGACGATAAGTCAGATAAACTACTGTGGGTTGCCAAAAAGTACAACTTCACCTTCAATAAAAACAAGTGCATAATAGGCGTCAGCCAAATACGTCTCTCGGGATGAAATTTTCACGGTATCTATTAGACCGGATCTCGACCATCTTCAACCTCCCTGCAGTCTGTTATCGCCCACAAATTCGAAATCTCAGAGACGTGTGGTAGGATTGTTTTCGTACTCTTCAAAAAGGATATCCCACTTTTCCAACGAGATCTATCCTATGATCAATAACATTAGCTTTCCTCTGCCAGCTGAGGTTTGCAATTCTTTTAAGGGTATAAAGAGAGAAATCGAGGATTCAATGATCGTTACAGTCGATAATACTCTAACTTTCGTCGTGGAAACGGATGCCTCAGATGTCGCTATTGCTGTCACTTTAAACCAGAATGGACGCCCGGTAGCATTCTTTAACAGGAACCTAACAGATCATGAGAGACATCAACCTGCGGTGGAAAAGGAAGCCTGCCCCATTGTCGAAACCACTAGAAAACGATGACATCATCGGGCGGGAACTCGATTTACGTTCCTTAGGGATAAAAAATCGGTCGCATTCATCTTTCATATATCACATCAAAGCAAAATCAAAAACGACAGAATTCAAAACGTTAGAGAATCGAACTCTCCGGGCTTTAGTTTCGGCACAGTATCGTCGAAGGGAAGCGAATGCGATAGAAGACGCTTTCTTTCGTTCACGTTGCACTGTTACTGACGGCCCATCATCATCATCATCGTACAGTCTCAAACAGTAGGGCAAGCCCCAATGACCACTGCCTTCCTCACCATGTTGCACGTCGAATTAGAAAGTATGAATACACAAGATGGACACGGAGTGGACCTACGGGGGTGGGAAAAGGAAAGAATGCCCTAGTAGCCAACACACGGAATACACAGTCTAACTGTACAAACACACATCGATCAGTCATTCTGATTCGACAGAAAGTGGCAACATGATCGCCACTGTCCACGGTTCGCTGCCATATTCTTCAGTGTCCCCAGCCAACTGGTAGACGGATCTTATGGACCCCAACCACGAAGACATGAAGCACCTACTTCGCTTAAGTCTGCTGTACATTTTCTCATTCCTCGTTGCCACGTCATCTGTTGACCCCCACGTGGTCTCTTCCATTCCCCAGGAGGAACGGAGAATAGGAAACGGTATAGTAGACGTGTGTTTGTCATACGCAACACATGTTCCAACCAACGAAGTCTACTAAGCTGGATACGCTGTGACAGAACGTTCTCCGAATTAGTACCAAATACTCGCTTTCTGACCTCATCCTTGCTTACTCGGCTATTCCACCCAATCCTAGCGATACTACGTAAACATCGATGGTCAAAAACCTCAAGACGACGAATATCTTCAGCACGCAGACTCCAAGTCTCGCAACCATACAACAAAACTGAACGCACTGCACCACGACCTTTCAACTTCAGTGAAATATCAGGTCGGCGCCACAAGTGCTTCAGTCCAGCGTACGCCGCTCGAGCCTTGGATATGGGCATGCTCACCTCTACTACTGTGCTCCCATCCGTCGTCACGCAGCTACCGAGGTAGTTGAAGTGGTCCACAACTGACAGCACCTCCCCATCGAGCATCAAGCTCGGAATTGTTGACGTCCAGTCTTGTAACATCACCTTGCACTCTGAAGGTGCAAAGCGCATGCCGAATGGAGCTACAGCTCTTGAGAGATTATCTAGTGCACGATGAGCATGTCCCGTGCATTCGAACAAGCAGACAACGTCGTCCGCGTAATGTAGGTCACACAGCTTTTCACTATTTCCCAGTCCGACGTATACATCCTGAAGATTTTGCCGCGCACTGTCCATTATTTCGTCCATGACGAGGTTGAACAGGAATGGAGACAAAGGACATCCCTGTCGAACACCACTGGTCGTTTCGAACCGACCGGCCAGAAGTATGAGAATACAATGATCTCATTAGGTTCACGAACTTCTGGGGCATACCTTTTCGATGAAGAACACTGAAAAGCGATGTTCGATCAACTGAATCGAAGGCGCCTTTCAGGTCTAAGAAAAGCATTATTGTCGGTCGGCGGTGCGTGTGACGCGTTTCAAGTAGTCGGGAAGAGTAAAAATCTGGGCGATGCATCCTCGACCTGGGCGGAATCCAGCCTGCTGCTCGCGGACATTCCTCTAGCGAGCCGGTGTAAGACGATGCAGCAAAATCGAAGCTAATACTTTGGTGACTATCGTAATTAAGCTAATCCCACGATGATTACTGCAGTCATTGTGTATTCCCTTCTTGAAGGTGGGAACAATCAGTGACTCGCTCCATATTAACGGAATACGCTCCTCCTTCCAAATGTCACGGAGCAAGGCAGTAAGTGATTTCATCAACGCCTCACCACCCAGTTCAAAAAGAACTGGAGGAAGTTCGTCGGGACCTGCCGCTTTCCCCCGCCTTAGTAATCGAATACATGACTCTACTTCTACTTCCGATGGGGGCTCAAGTGATACCACCCAATGAGTCACAGTTGTTGACATGGGAGTAACTGCACTAGCGTGCGGCCAGCTAAACTGTTCTTTGAAGTATTCGGCCCATCGATCAAGCCTTTGCTGTTTGCTATGGATGGGTTCTCCATTCCTATCGCAAATCGTTTCACTGACTTGGGTTCGCCAACCCATCGGTGTCACGAATAAGTTTGAACAGTCTTTGACTGTTACCTGAAGCAGCTGCTATTTCCATTTCTTCGGCTACCTTGACCCACCAATTTTCGCGATCATTCTTAAGGCTTTTCGTAACTTGTCTTTGCAGCTTTTTCCGCATCTTAGTTATCTCCTTACGGTTCGAAAGCTGACGCTTTTGCTCCATTATACTCAGCGAATCTTGCGAGATCCAGTGTCTTTGATGGACATCGGATCTAGTACCACAGGCAAAACCTGCTGCCACGTGCATCGCCTGCTTGATATGGGTCCAGTTCGCATCTACATTACTGTTCGTCGTAGATCCTAGCTCATGTTCTAACTTCTGCTCATAACGGGTGCGTACTTCTGGATCACAGAAACGTTGCACGGCTAATCGGGTTTGCCGTTTGCGACGATAACCATGGAGCTGGAGAGATAATCGCATTAAAACTAATGAATGGTCCGTCTCTACGTACGTGGACCAGTAAGATCTACAGTTCTGAACAGAACTGCGCCACCGGTAGCTTACGGCAATATGATCAATT
Organism: Fasciola hepatica; assembly: GCA_948099385.1. Classification (NCBI taxonomy): domain Eukaryota; kingdom Metazoa; phylum Platyhelminthes; class Trematoda; order Plagiorchiida; family Fasciolidae; genus Fasciola; species Fasciola hepatica. The sequence continues at coordinate 875,515 of CANUEZ040000004.1, forward strand.
TGACTCAAAGTACCTGTAGAGTTAGAGCGCCATGTCGCTGTGTGACGCGAGCTGTCTCGGAATTTGGTGCTAGACAAGAAAAATAGATTGTCTGCACAAAACTGGAGAAGTCTATCCCCGTTATCTGTACGCTCAGCAGGTAAAGCACAGCGCCCACCTAAACAGGCTTCTGACGCACTGAGTTTGCCAACTTGTGCATTGAATTCACCAGCTAGCACTACAATGTCAGAACCTTTACTACTGTGAACGATGGTGCCGAGTTCATCGTGGAACTCATCCTTCTGCGTGTCAGAACTGCAATTTGTTGGGTCGTATGCCGAGATCATAAACAAATTGGGCTCAACACAACTATCCTTTCGAACGCCGACTGACCCCTGGAGTCTTACAGCACACAAACGAATGTTAACAGGGATCCAGTCTAAAAGGTTAGCCTCAGCCTTGTCAGTGAAGACCATCCCCACACGACGTTAACTCGCAGCTCTAGCTACTTCTCCTGAGGTGCGCAGGAAATACCTCGATGAGATACCAGGAGCAGTTAGTTGATTTACACTGCTCGAATCCTGGATATGCGTTTCACTTAAGCAGCAAACATCAATCTTCAGAGAATCTAATGTGAGGGCTAGGCACGCCTGCTGACCGGCCTACATGAGTGTACGCACGTTGAAGGAGCCGAGATTCAGAGGTTGACGAGGCTTGAGGAAATGTGAGTTACCAGACAGAGGATTATTCCCGACACTATTTGACAGTGAATTGTTGCGAGTATCGACCGTGTTATCAGTGGGAGCATTATGGGTGGATAGATGGGGCAAAGAGAGGTGGTTGAGGGCAGAAGACAACGGCTGAATAAAAGAGAGGGAACTCTGAGCAGTAGCCCACTTATCACTACCCACCCTGCTCGATGCAATGGGCAGCGCGGTCCTGATTATCCTGCGCGACGACCGATGTAGTATGGAATTCTGATGGCTCCAGACCTGCAAGAACACCATTGTTCCGTATGCCATCCCGACGTCACCAGAATGCTTCACTTTGTTCGTTCACGAAACTTGCCGTTCTCCACAGATGAAATTGAAACAACGAACTCCAACGGCTGTGCATACATGGAATTAAAACCCCGATTCTTCAAGCCATCACTGGGACGGGTAATCAATGCCACAAAGTCTTTCAAAAGACTCAGCGAGGATTTCAAAGGTCTACTGCCCTCAGTTTCACACAAGTACCTCATCTTATCTACTGATGAGTATTCCTGCTTTCCTTTCGCATTTGTCCGTCCGAACACATCTACATATGTTGTTGTTAACTGTCTCTGTCCGCTGTTCGCATTGTTTCGCATGCCATCCTACACTCACACCGATCGCGGGTCTTTGTTTATGTCAGAAGAATTAGGTAATTTCTCTCACGACAAAGGCGTTCCGACCAGCAGAACTACGTTCTACAGTCCTCAAGGCAATGGACAAGTGGAGACTGAACGGTACTATATGGAGAACAATAAACTTTGACCTCAAATCCAGAAAACTGGAAGCTTCTCAGTGGAAAAGTCTTTCTCGATACTTTTCACTGTATTCGGTCCTCATTGTGCACGGCCACCAATGCTACACCGGACGAGCGTCTCTCCTCATACTTCCGTCAATCGACGTCCGGCGTATCATTAACAAACTGACTATCCACTGTAAGACCGGTACCTATGCACAGAGATGTCAGAAAAGACAAGTCCAACAAACGAGTCACACTTTTTGATTATCAGGTATATGCATTCCCCATAGACACTCGCACGGAGTTGCCATCTTCACATGAACAGCAACAACGAATTCGCTGTTGAAACCTTCGTAATCGAGAGTCCTAAATAAATTATTTTATAAGTACTACGACCTTCATTACACCGGTAAAAACTAGCTGGGGAGAATGTGGTATATTACTCCTTGTCTCGTCAACTGTGAATTTACTACGTCTTTTCTGTTTCATAATTTTAACGCATGCTCTTTATGGATTTCAGCACTCATGCCTCATTTACCTGTTGAATAAAGCCTGATATCTAGGCTTTCTATCTTCTTACTTCCTCTCGGACGCAACCGTGTAGTATAACACACTGGTACTAGATGGGACAAAACTCCTCGGTTTGATATGAGCGAAGGAAAAGGTTTCAAAGAGTTCGTGTGAACAAGTAATCCTTCCGATTCATAAGAAATGTGACAAATCCTACCGTAAAAACCACAGAAGAATGGGCCTGGTAGGTTTTGCATCTAAACTGCTCGCTGCTATCATTCCTCACCAGTCATCAAACGTCTGTGAAAAGTGCTCGCACGAGATTCACGTTGAGTCTGGGCCCGGACGAGGCTATGCTCATCACATCTCTACTCTTCCACAAACTTTAGAACACGAACAAACGTCTCCTAGGCTTACAATCTTTGTTTTCTCCGATTAGAAAGCGGTCTTCGACCCACTCCATAGCGAAATTCTCTGGCAATGCTCCTTATCGAGGGATGTACCTGGAAAATTCGTTTTCTTCATGAACTCTACCAATATGAACAGTCGAGGCACATTTCAGCCTTAGACTGATTTCCAACAAGAGTTGACCGTGAGGAGTGTTATAAGTGACGTTTGTTTACCCTCTCCTTTAATACGATCCTGGAGACTACCTCTGTCATATGAAGATTGTGGTATCCAACATTTTCCAGGTGGAAAGCTACCCCACCTTGATATTGCTATATATATATATATATATATATATATATATATATATATATATATATATATATATATGTGTGTGTGACTGGCCGTAGTCGAGAGTTCGGTTATGGACAGCACAGCTGATTGCCTCCGGTCTCTTCTCCAGACTGTAAATAGAAAGACAACCACCTCGGTAGTTAACGCCACAGATCTTCTGGTGACACTGTGTAGTGACGAGTGTGGCCAGCCACTAAATAAAGCCACAGCTCTTTGTCGTGTTCCACTTACCAAACAAAGCTTTCCAGAAGAGGCAAATGAACCAAATATTCGGCCACCAGCTTAACTGGACCAACGCTGTTGTCTTGCAGGACTCGCTTGGCTGCTCAAAGGCTAGAGGTACATCTTCAAATAAAAATGCTTGTTCTGGACTTGGTGACCGATTAGTACAACAGTTCACAATGCAATTAACCATAGGTGACATCACCTACACAATGACTGACAGTCTTTTCACGCGCACACAGGATCGCTCTCTTATGCCGTACACAAGAACGTAGATTCCCATATCTAATCCCTGCCCACATTCGCTTCCTTTCCCACACCCCACGGGAACTTCGGTAGACCGTAATAGCTGTGGCACCACCGATGGAAGTCCTAGTCATGTTCCTTTTCGTCCCTCTTCGACTAGCTTCCAAGTCTTAATGAACGCGCTACGGCCGGCTGGTGTTCCCCCCGTCCTCGACGCCCATTTAAACTAACCACTTTTACTGTGCAAATTCTGATGCAAATAGGACAACAAGCGGGCTTAGCTCGTACGCTTGAGTCCTTGGCCATCGACATGTGCTGCATTCAAGACTCCGGCTTTATCACCCGATTGACGCCCCGCCTAATCCTACTGGGGAGTTTCACTTACATCTTTCTGGGGACGCTGAGACTGCGGCTTCTGATCTTACCGACTTGGTACCCTTATTTGTGGTTCTCGTTTTACTTCTTCCACATTCTTGATTTTTTTAATTTTCCAGTGAATTTTTTAATGAAAAATAAAAACCAGAATCGTTGCACCCACTGCATGATCACCTTGTTTTTAGTGATTGAATAATGCTTCACTACTCCACCATTGATCCGGACGACTTAAATTATTCGGGAACAAAGTTGACAGACAAAAAGCGACAGCATTTCTTAGCACTATAGTAAAACTAAACGAACCACTCAAGGGGTCCACAGATAAATAGTAGCGAAAAATCCCAAAGTGGGCGCTACATTGTGTGGAGCTAGAATGAACCGACATTTTAGTTTTTATCTACCATGTTGGTAAGCGTGAAAGGGCTTAGCAGACATACGCTGCGTTAAAAAATTAAGTAGATACAGTGTAATACACGACTTCGTAGAAGTGAACACAGTATACCATTATCTGACGGCATCATAGCAACAAGACTCAAGTACAAACTTTCATTCATTCTATTAGCACTCACCACCAAATAATGACATTTCCACCAGTGCATTGATTACGCGTTCCTTCTCTGTGAAGTCACTATTGATCTCATGCATCAGAGCTTCCAACTGACTGGCCGCCTTCCCGGCCTTGATAAATAACCTATAGTTGTCAAAAACAGCACGTTTCATCTTGTTAGATGCATCATCAGACATGCGCGTTAGCTTATCAACCATGTTTTCAGTCGCTTGAACTCCATTGCGTGTGGTATTCCGGACAACTGTTTCGGGTGAGGGGAACAGAACAGAGGTATGCGACACTCGTGCAGTTTTTCAAACGATTGATAAGATTTTTCTAAAGGGACTGAATGTAGAACAAAGATAGAAAAATGACAAAACAAAGTAAATACGGTGGACGGCATTAGTAACGAAAATACTGCAGCCTTTTTTGGCATATGCCTGCGCACGAGTGCAATGGAAGGGGTATACCCCGTAGCCCTGAAGACTCTCTGCGCCGCTGGGGATAGCCGGCAACCAGACATTGAGTCCTAGTGGCAGAGAACCCCATAAGGTCCCCGTAGGTCAGGCGCGGCAAGCCGGACGACAGTGGAATACTGTCTACCACTAAAGTAACTGGTGGTAGCAGGGGCTTGAATCTGTGACCTCCGAGGTGGTAGTTAAACGCCCTAAACCACTCGACCACCACCGATCGACACTGATGATTTACTCCCATATTAGGGAACAAAAACGGAATGAAATATTTTGAATCTTCTAGAGCCCGGGACTGAAATGTCCGTTACAAATTGTGCGTCCCTGGTTCAAAACAAGATATCTAATTCTGAGCTAGAGCTCCATGGATTTATGTCTACCGAAAAATTAGTACTTTTAACTGAAACCGCAAAACTTTTTCTAATGAAGACCTACGATGCAGGTGTCGACCGCGATATTCTTTTTTCTAGGTCTAGTTTAGCGGAATGAATTAACGAAAACAACATTCCGCTATCTTAAACAGATATATGAAGGTTCCAGAATTTGCGCTCATTATAAAAAATTCATCTGGCGCTGATAATCAGCTTGGTTCAGTTAAAATCAATGCTCAAGGATTACACTGCATCATTCAGTAGTTCGGGAGATTTTAGTGAGCTTTTTAACTGTCCAAATTAGTCTTCAATTTTCTCTTAGTACAATAAGTTGGGAATATTTACTCTGGGGAATAGTCTCAATCGTGAACGCCTTGCTCTAATGCTTCTAAGAAATCCTTCTGATGTCGCTCGAATTTGCCTCCTTCTACCTTCCTAGTCACCTCAGTCAAAAGCGTGTTATACAATTTTGTCACCTTAAATAAAGGGTAAGCTAAAAGTACATTAACCGGCGCTTATTGATAGTTAACAAATGACCAGGCATGCCTGTTTCCCCGAAGACGGAATATCCCAGTGCGAATGGTGTCACCCCATGTTTCGAAAAACCCAGAAGGGTGGAGGTAACCGATATGTAACGATTCACGTACTCCGGCAAGGCAAGCGGTGACAAGCTGCATTTTCCTCAGTCTGGTCTACCCAATTTGATGAGTATATACTTCTCGACGTTAAAAGATGGTACAAGATTTAGCTCATCATCTCAATGTGTTCAGGATCTCACTCAGTTGTTAGGATGTCAAAAAGTCTCACCCAAGACAAGCCACCAATCCGCTTGAGCTTCTCAGGCCGGATTGAATAATCAATAATAAGCCGTCAGATCGCACAGGACTTTAACCTCCTTAAGCTAATCGAGCAGTCATCCGCGATTCGAGGCAAATCGCGTCAACCGCCAATAATTAAGCTGGCACACGTTTTATCAGCCTAATCGGTTCGACAGGGCTTGAGCCTGACTGGACGCCCGAGTTCGGGAATGTTCCACTGTTGCTTTAAATAGCACGCCGTAATCTGTGTAATACATTGTCGCCTTGACGTGCTGCTCTATCGTCTTTTGATTTGTCACTGCGGTCTGGAGCGATCGGAGTTGTGCGCTGAGAGCGGGTACGCAGGCTACCCATTCAAATCGCAGAAAAGAACTCGTGAGTCACAACAATAGTATAAGTTTATTCACATTCGAACGCATCGTATATCGGATTTCCGGGTCATTTGTATAGGTAGGACAGATTAGAGCCTCAACGGCAGTCTGTTCACTACATCAGAATCAGTGACCCAGTCGGCTAACGGTCCGGTAGTGCCCATCAATTCAGAGTCCCTTCACCAGGTTTCCAATCGCGGCCGAGTGACCAAGAAACCCATCCGTTTCACAGATACAGTATTTTGCACTCCATAGCGTACAAACAGAAACTGTCGCACATAAATGAGTTTTGAAAAATCACAAAATACCCTTTTCCAGACTCGTCTATGTTCTCCCACGTTCTGATCCTCACGACAAGGCTGTTTCCACACTGATGCCAGGTATCCTTTTCATTGCTATGCACTCTTTTACTGATGTGTTGCTAATCCGACCTCGGCCGGCACAGTCACTAAAAGCTCACGGCTTTAGATAAAAGTTGCACCACCATCAAAATAAACGTTTGTCACCGAAACGAACCCAATTACCCACCTACGGTAAGTTTTCACATACATGATACGCTGCGCCTACTTAAGGTATTCATCTGTAGTAAACGGAAACTACCGGATGGAAGATCGACCAGAACACTCTCTTCCCAGCTGAATCTGTATTAGATCATTCAGTAAGGGCGAGCGGAAAGTAAACTCCGCTATCAGCATCGCCGAAAGCACCAAGAAACCCCACCTCATGGGCTGAACCTTCAAGGTTTTCGGGCTCCGTAGCCAGCTACGGCAGCTCTTCCCAGTGTCTCGTTTCGAACGCCAACCGCTACATCCTGCCGCATGTAACCACGTATTCTTTCTTTCGAGGTTTTGGTTCTCCCAGCGGCTTATTTTACGCAACTGCCATCACGAACATTTTCCGGACTATTTTGCTCGGTTAAAAACCCACTTTGTCTTATTTCCACTTTCCTCCTTGGGAGTGTCCACATTATCGCATTTTCTAACCGCAAATAAAAAGGTTTTAGTTCGTTAATCAAGTCGATTCACTCGTTTATTTACTCCTAGATGACTACGCCTCCCGTTGTCGTTCAGCAACCTCTTCCAGGTGATCGGCTTCCCTCAACAGAAGATTCTACCGAAGACCGAGAAACTTTGGAGCTGCGGTCCGAGCCCACGAACTACCTCACCGATTCCAAAGACTAAAACCTTGTATTCAATCAAGCTGAGTTATTATATTTGATATTCTTACCAATTCTACAGACTCTTTAATCGAAGCCCTTCTTGTTGGCAATCTTCTAGGAAGGGACGTCTGTGGTGATCGTCTGATCATCCCCCGTCTACTGCTTCTTTGCCTGTACGTTTTGCGCAAACGGCAGCCGCTAGCTCGACTTCCGATACAGTTCCTCGGCGTTAGCCAGAATTCGGTCTTTGTACTCGGGCTCTTGTGAGAATACATGCGATTGGCACTCTGTGATCTTTTCTCGTTGATCTGCTAGACGAACGTGATCGCAGAAGCTGAGGGAGTGTGCTCTTCAATAACCTCCAGTAGTGCAGTGAGTCCTTGAGGCTATGTGGTATAACCTTTCTACGCACAAACAAGTAATAAAGAATGTGAACGACGGTTGCGGGACTGGAATATATTATTTATGAGCTGGTTATTACCGCACTGCGAATACATCCAATTACAGATTGAAAACCCAGAATGTAGACAGATGACCAAAAATGTGAACTGTGGAACGCGTAAACCACTTGGTCTATACTAATCTTCGCGATTACGCTTTATGAAATCTGTCAATTTAACCAGGGCATATAGTATCAAATCGCAAAATATTTCGGCTCAAGCTTAGCATTAATAGAGCACCATGAAAGAACAATTGCAGTTAGTCAGACAATCAAGTAAAGAAACACATGTTAGCCTCAGTCCGGCACATGCACTGAGATTTCAATTTCCTATGCATGAATACTTACATCGGTTGACGTCAAAATTTGCTTTGGCAAAGACGCGCCGCAGTCCACTACTGTCTGAAATAGCTTCTACATTCATGATACACGATTGTGATGGACCAGAAGTTATTGAGTGGTTCACGGGCTCGTTGATCCCCGGATTTCGGATATCCTCTTCTCTTCAGGGAGATTGCTGGAAAACAGGAGTGCCAGACTTGTTACTGAGACGATGTGTTAGATGGAGCAGACAGTGTAAACCCTAATTTTAACAATAACAGTACAGACGGCAAAGGCAACATTTACAGTATTCTAGTGGCTGAAGGCTTTGTGGTGGAGTAAATGAGAGTCCCATGTGTCTGGTTTTTGCTGGGGCGTTTATTATCTCTTGTGGGAGTTTATAAAACACACAGGAATGACCCTTGACATGGAAAATGATGTCATAAGAGCGTTCGTCGGAGAGGCTTAAGTAGTTACTGATTATGGCCTCTGAGAGTACCAAAGTGTGGTCGCGTGAACAGTCGACCAACTAGACCAGAAATTAAAACGTCCCCTCTAATACGTCTCACATCAAAGGGACAGAGAGTAAGTGCAGTCAGTGTTGAAAAAAGTAGATAAGGACAGCTAACCCTAGCACAGCTTTTGTGGCTTTCCTCTGAACCTGTCTGAGGTAGTTACGGTCCCGGACGAGACTCGTGCAATTTGGCTGGCATATTCTAAGATGGGGCGGATGTAGGTGTCTAAAGAATCAGAAATTTTCCTTTAGATATATGAGGGAATTCTTTCTCAATAAGGTACAAGATTCGGAAGTCAGCCTTGCTAGTCTCCAGCTGATGCAATGAGGAGAGATCAATGGTCAGCCAGAAACCTAGTATCCGATGTTGATATACTCTCTGGATTGGGAATGTTCTGTTAGTTCGGAAAAGTTGATCCAAGGAGCTGCCGATGGAGATACTGACGCATTTTCTGTCACTTTTCGATAGGCCCCAATCCATAAACCAGTGCTTGGTTGCATCCGTCGCCGATTGCAATTGTGTTTGAGGAGTCCCAGACTGTCATATCGTTCGCCTGCATAACGATGCTGGACTTCACAGTTCCTGGGAGACTGCTTATATATACCGGGAATAGTAAGGGACTCCTATGATGACTAGGGATAGAGAGGAACACGTGCACTTCCAGCTTGTGAAGCAGAGGTGTGTGGCATTCTGTCGAAGGCCTTCGCAAAATGTGTGACGATGGAGTAGGAGATTTTGCCCCGGTCACATGCCTGCGTCGAACTAACCATGGCAATTAGTATGTTCATGGCGCATGATTTGCCTGGTATAAATTCGAGTTTGGAAGGAGAAATTGCATTACCTGTCTACAAGTGGCTTGCCAAAGGGCATTTGATGATACGCTCAAATAACCTGTTAGTGGTACCGGTTGGTCTTGTCAGTCTGTAGATAGATGGGAAGTGCCGGTCACCATTTTTGAAAGCAGGCGTGATTATGGCTTCCTTCCATGAGCTCGGGAAAGTGCTGCAGTCCAGACAATGTTGAAACAGGATGAAGCATGCGGGAGCTAGGTTATTCGCGCTTAATTTTATTATCCTGAGATGTACGTCGTCCGAAATCAGTGAGCTGTATGGACTGACATGTTCAACGTCCTGGGCCAAAAAATGGATGCTGTCCAGGTTTCGTTCTACAGTTTCTGCAGGAAAATTAGGATAGGTTGGCGTTGGTGAATAGCTGAAAATAGAGCGAAAGTGCTTCGCGAAAATCTCGGTCACTAGCTCGGATAAAGTAGCCGGGATGCCGTCAGGAAGATGGAGGGCTAAAGCAAAGGAATTGGTATTCCGTGTGTGGTGAATATGCTTATATATCATCAACATACAGCGTTAAATGGTAGGGCAGGCCCCACTCACCACTGCCTTTCTCACCATGTTGCACGTTGAATTAGAAAGTATGAATATATAAGATAGACAGGGAGTGGACCTACACCTGAGGGAAAAAGAAACTACGCCTTAAAAGCCAACACACGGAATACAGTCTAACTGTACAAACACACATTGATCAATCATTCTGATTCGACGGAAAGTGACAACACGATCGCCACTGTTCACGGTTCGCTGCCATATTCTTCAGTGTCTCCAACCAATTGGTTGAAGGGTCCTTTGGACCCAAACTACGAAGACATGAAGCATCTAGTTTACCTAGGTTTGCTGTATATTTTCTCATTCCTCGTTGCCACGTCATCTGATAACCTCCACGTAGTAATCATTACGCCAGCTTCGCGTGCTTAATTAGAATGGGTTTGTTGGAGCCGACCCGTGCGAGGGAACCCTTCTGCACCTATTTAAAGTGTTCACGGATTTTCGACTTGCATTTGTTTCGAATCCGTTTGAATTTGCCCGCATCTTCCGTCAGCTGGGTGCGCTTCATTATCGCAAACAGACGTGCACGCTGCTTTAGCAGGCGGAGGATGGGACGTGGTATTCTTGTTTCTTATCTTTACCGTCGGCACGGAACAAGCATCTGCGCTCGAAATGCTTCGTTCAATCTGTTGGTCGAGTATATTTAAGTCAGCATCCCAGGAAATGGGATCTAGTTGTCATCATCATCATCATCATCATCATCGTACAGTCTCAAACAGTAGGGCAAGCCCCAATGACCACTGCCTTTCTCACCACGTTGCACATCGAATTAGAAAGTATGAATATACAAGATGGACAGGGAGTGGACCTACATGGGTGGGAAAAGAAAAGAATGCCCTAGTAGCCAACACACGGAATACACAGTCTAACTGTACAAACACACATCGATCAATCATTCTGATTCGACAGAAAGTGACAACATGATCGCCACTATTCATGGTTCGCTGCCATATCCTTCAGTGTCTCCAACCAATTGGTTGAAGGGTCCTTTGGACCCAAACTACGAAGACATGAAGCATCTAGTTTACCTAGGTTTGCTGTATATTTTCTCATTCCTCGTTGCCACGTCATCTGTTGACCCCCACGTGGTCTCTTCCATTCCCCAGGAGGAACGGAGAATAGGAAACGGTATAGTAGACGTGTGTTTGTCATACGCAACACATGTTCCAACCAACGAAGTCTACTAAGCTGGATACGCTGTGACAGAACGTTCTCCGAATTAGTACCAAATACTCGCTTTCTGACCTCATCCTTGCTTACTCGGCTATTCCACCCAATCCTAGCGATACTACGTAAACATCGATGGTCAAAAACCTCAAGACGACGAATATCTTCAGCACGCAGACTCCAAGTCTCGCAACCATACAACAAAACTGAACGCACTGCACCACGACCTTTCAACTTCAGTGAAATATCAGGTCGGCGCCACAAGTGCTTCAGTCCAGCGTACGCCGCTCGAGCCTTGGATATGGGCATGCTCACCTCTACTACTGTGCTCCCATCCGTCGTCACGCAGCTACCGAGGTAGTTGAAGTGGTCCACAACTGACAGCACCTCCCCATCGAGCATCAAGCTCGGAATTGTTGACGTCCAGTCTTGTAACATCACCTTGCACTCTGAAGGTGCAAAGCGCATGCCGAATGGAGCTACAGCTCTTGAGAGATTATCTAGTGCACGATGAGCATGTCCCGTGCATTCGAACAAGCAGACAACGTCGTCCGCGTAATGTAGGTCACACAGCTTTTCACTATTTCCCAGTCCGACGTATACATCCTGAAGATTTTGCCGCGCACTGTCCATTATTTCGTCCATGACGAGGTTGAACAGGAATGGAGACAAAGGACATCCCTGTCGAACACCACTGGTCGTTTCGAACCGACCGGCCAGAAGTATGAGAATACAATGATCTCATTAGGTTCACGAACTTCTGGGGCATACCTTTTCGATGAAGAACACTGAAAAGCGATGTTCGATCAACTGAATCGAAGGCGCCTTTCAGGTCTAAGAAAAGCATTATTGTCGGTCGGCGGTGCGTGTGACGCGTTTCAAGTAGTCGGGAAGAGTAAAAATCTGGGCGATGCATCCTCGACCTGGGCGGAATCCAGCCTGCTGCTCGCGGACATTCCTCTAGCGAGCCGGTGTAAGACGATGCAGCAAAATCGAAGCTAATACTTTGGTGACTATCGTAATTAAGCTAATCCCACGATGATTACTGCAGTCATTGTGTATTCCCTTCTTGAAGGTGGGAACAATCAGTGACTCGCTCCATATTAACGGAATACGCTCCTCCTTCCAAATGTCACGGAGCAAGGCAGTAAGTGATTTCATCAACGCCTCACCACCCAGTTCAAAAAGAACTGGAGGAAGTTCGTCGGGACCTGCCGCTTTCCCCCGCCTTAGTAATCGAATACATGACTCTACTTCTACTTCCGATGGGGGCTCAAGTGATACCACCCAATGAGTCACAGTTGTTGACATGGGAGTAACTGCACTAGCGTGCGGCCAGCTAAACTGTTCTTTGAAGTATTCGGCCCATCGATCAAGCCTTTGCTGTTTGCTATGGATGGGTTCTCCATTCCTATCGCAAATCGTTTCACTGACTTGGGTTCGCCAACCCATCGGTGTCACGAATAAGTTTGAACAGTCTTTGACTGTTACCTGAAGCAGCTGCTATTTCCATTTCTTCGGCTACCTTGACCCACCAATTTTCGCGATCATTCTTAAGGCTTTTCGTAACTTGTCTTTGCAGCTTTTTCCGCATCTTAGTTATCTCCTTACGGTTCGAAAGCTGACGCTTTTGCTCCATTATACTCAGCGAATCTTGCGAGATCCAGTGTCTTTGATGGACATCGGATCTAGTACCACAGGCAAAACCTGCTGCCACGTGCATCGCCTGCTTGATATGGGTCCAGTTCGCATCTACATTACTGTTCGTCGTAGATCCTAGCTCATGTTCTAACTTCTGCTCATAACGGGTGCGTACTTCTGGATCACAGAAACGTTGCACGGCTAATCGGGTTTGCCGTTTGCGACGATAACCATGGAGCTGGAGAGATAATCGCATTAAAACTAATGAATGGTCCGTCTCTACGTACGTGGACCAGTAAGATCTACAGTTCTGAACAGAACTGCGCCACCGGTAGCTTACGGCAATATGATCAATTTGACTCAAAGTACCTGTAGAGTTAGAGCGCCATGTCGCTGTGTGACGCGAGCTGTCTCGGAATTTGGTGCTAGACAAGAAAAATAGATTGTCTGCACAAAACTGGAGAAGTCTATCCCCGTTATCTGTACGCTCAGCAGGTAAAGCACAGCGCCCACCTAAACAGGCTTCTGACGCACTGAGTTTGCCAACTTGTGCATTGAATTCACCAGCTAGCACTACAATGTCAGAACCTTTACTACTGTGAACGATGGTGCCGAGTTCATCGTGGAACTCATCCTTCTGCGTGTCAGAACTGCAATTTGTTGGGTCGTATGCCGAGATCATAAACAAATTGGGCTCAACACAACTATCCTTTCGAACGCCAACTGACCCTTGGAATCTCATAGCACATAAACGACTGTTAACAGGGATCCAGTCTAAAAGAGCAGCCTCAGCCTTGTCAGTCAAGACTATTCCTACACCACGTTGACCCACAGCTAGAGCTGCTTCGTCTCCTGAGGTGCGCAGGAAATACCTCGATGAGATACCAGGAGCAGTTAGTTGATTTACACTGCTCGAATCCTGGATATGCGTTTCACTTAAGCAGCAAACATCAATCTTCAGAGAATCTAATGTGAGGGCTAGGCACGCCTGCTGACCGGCCTACATGAGTGTACGCACGTTGAAGGAGCCGAGATTCAGAGGTTGACGAGGCTTGAGGAAATGTGAGTTACCAGACAGAGGATTATTCCCGACACTATTTGACAGTGAATCGTTGCGATTATCGACCGTGTTATCAGTGGGAGCATTATGGGTGGATAGATGGGGCAAAGAGAGGTGGTTGAGGGCAGAAGACAACGGCTGAATAAAAGAGAGGGAACTCTGAGCAGTAGCCCACTTATCACTACCCACCCTGCTCGATGCAATGGGCAGCGCGGTCCTGATTATCCTGTGCGACGACCGATGTAGTATGGAATTCTTTGTATTCGTGCAGTTCATGCAGTTCATGGGAGATGTTGGACGGGTACTGCTAGGGTGTCCAGCCACAAAGCAGGATAACGATTAGGGTCCTCGTCCAAAGCCTATAGTTCTAACAAGAACCTATCCGCAAGGCAGCGGGATGGCTTAGTGGAAGCCCATTTGCTCAGATCAATTATTCTTCCACTGATTTTGCCGATTGAGTTGCCAGCTCAAATCAAACCCCAACCTGGAGGACAAGGAGACTGAACTTTGTCTGACCTCTACCCACTGATCTGTCAGGCATGATTGCATCTCCGGCTTTAAGAAGCCATCCTGTATAGCTCTTTGGGTCATAGAGGCGCGCAAGCCATCACACCACGTCAAGGTGCAGTCTCGTCGTGATGGATCTAGTTGAGACGTTAGATACTCCTTAAGCTGGAACAAGCTGGTGTTTTTAAACGATCTTACTGTCCTCAGTGACGAACTGCGCGATGACTATTTGATGGCAAAGTCAAAGCTGAGGACTTCGTGATCACTCTTCCCTACTGGGCAGGAGAGACAGATTGTGCCCATCTGGTGCGGCTCGTTTGTGATGACAAGATCAAGAAGTGAGGGCGTCTGCCCGTGGCGAAATCTAGTTGGACTCGAGACATGTTGCGTCCAGGACATTTGAGAGAGTATGTCTAGTAGCTGAGCACCAAACATTGGGTTTGTGGAGTGATAGCTGGGCCAGTCTATTGAGGGAGCGTTGAAATCCCCCATTACCAATAAGTGGGTGAATTGGTGGATATTCTTTATCTCCTTTATCTGTTCAATGACCGCTGCCGATTCTTTCCGTTGGCACTGTAGCCGTCGGTATATTACACTCATTACGACTGTTTCTTTACCGCTCAGCGTCGTTTTCACCCAGAGACAGTCAATGGGAGGGATCGGCGTCAAAGAGATGAGTGCTGGGGTTAGCTTTCCATTTAGGTAGAGTAAAACACCACCAGCTCGATCTCGGCCGGAGTCTTTTCGGATCACTGAGTATCCGTTAATACCTATTTCTCCAGCTGAGTTATCTTGAGTGAGCCAGATTTTTGTGATGCCCATGATGGGGGCCTTCTTGTCTGCCACTTGTTGCCTAAGCTCCAGCATCTTGTTGGAGATACTTGAGCAGTTGGTGGCTAAATATCTTAGAGCACACTCATTAGAAACCTTGGTGGAGAAAGGAGAAGGGAATGTTGGATAGGGATCTGCTTTGGTCGTGCTAGTGCTTGAGATATGTTTTCTGGCAGTTCCGGTCGCTGTGGCGGCTGCTCCGTGAAGATTTTCTCGGTTTTTGCCTCTGGGGGACAGATCGCACTTTTCGCATTCCGAAAATGCGCAGAATGTTTTTCGAACGTTAACAGGGCTACCGGGATGGGTGATACCAGTGGAAAGGGGATGATACGGAGTAAGAGTGATATCAAACAGCATGGTGTGGGCGGAGTAAAGTTTCCTAGCAAGCCTACATCGCGCGGCTTTGGGGAAGCTATCTTACATTTCTGAGAGCGAGGTGATTTGCACCTGTCGAAATCTACACCGTCTCCCTGCTCAGCTACTTCAGAGATGCTGAAAACTATGCTTGGACGGTCGGTAACTCCAAGTGACTCTGGATTACCAAGTATAGAGTTTCTTGGAAGATTGGCTGTGGGGTTCGCCTTTGTTGTTTCTAGTTCAGTCAGACGAACCTCAGGCAACCTCAAAAGCTTTTGGTACATTTTCATGATCGGGTTCCCAGGATTTTCTTTTTGGGCCTTAAGAGTCTGTCTCACATGGAGGACTATCTCTGGAGATCCCTCTAAGTGGCAGTGATTTTTGATGTTTGCCGACTGCGCGAGGATGCTTCTGACCGTGTCCTCGGTGTTAAACTCTATCAGGAGGCCCAATGTCCTGTGCTTAGTTTTGGAGAACAGCCAGGAACTTTTAGTGGGGTTTGGGACCTCGTGGGTCGCCAGGGCGCCAACAAGCGAATTAGCGATCTCGCTTGGGTTCGAACCTTTTGAGAAAGTGCTTCAGATTATTATTCACCTAGCGCTAACTGCCTCTGCCTGTAGTTTCTGGGCCGTATCCAGTACCAGTAGGTCTGTGACCTTTACTGCAGTTTCTCCTCCGGATACACTTGGCAGTGATTACACTATCAGTGCTTTGGGATGGGCCAGATCAGATTCAAGCACTACTATTCTCGCTTGGAGTGATTCTGAGCAGATAAGGTTGTCGACAAGGCTGGGTTGTGTCTTTTGTGGACTGGCCACCTGGTAGTTTCTTTGAATGATGCGTGGTCCCAAGTAGCAACGGTAGCGCCGCCCCACGTTTTTCAACAGTAAGCTTGGGGCAGCCCCAGGTTTGCACCATGCGTGCCTTATGGGGCAAACTTGGGGCATGCTACTTCCCTTGTAGCAAAACTGCTGCGAAACCGCTCCGAAACTGACTGGTTTTGTCCGGTTTTCGAGTGGTTTTTACTATTACGCCGATCGGTTTTCGGTCCGTTTGTTCAGTAGCCATTTTACTTGAAGGAAATCGACGACTGGAGTAATGTGCAATGCTTAGTTGGCGTTTTATTTAAAAATATTGGTTTAATTCATCGAAATGCTCTGAAATACCTCGGTATAGACCGCTCTATTTTACTTCCCCGAAATGGGTAAAATAAGGAAAATTACTCGGAAAATCACAAACTAGAAGATGGAAAGGAACATCGTAAGATGTAATCTGGGAAAAGTGAGAGAAATTACCAAGTCATACGAAGTATTTCAAATTACTGGCACAAACCGCTCAGAAACCGGTCAGAAACCGCCGCAAAGTCGATCGGCGTAAACGTAAAAACCACTCGAAAACCGGTCAAAACCCGATCGGTTTCAGGGTGGTTCTACGATGCTCATTTCTACCTCTAATCTACGATTTTCCGGTTAATTTTCCTTGTTTTACCGATTTCGAGGAAATATAATAGAGCGGTCTATACCGGGGTATTTCAGGGCAGTTCGATGAATTAAACCAATATTTTTAAATAAAACGCCAACTAAGCATTGCACATTACTCCAGTCGTCAATTTCCTTCGTATAAATTCATTGTTGATCCGTGTAAAATGGCTACTGAACAAAACGACCGAAAAACGATGTTACGATGTTACAGGGGTTGATGTAACTGTGTTGTTGTTTGGCTGGTGAAGTTGGCTAGAACTGTATTCTGCAGATCATTGTACACCACTGTGGTTTCAGAGCAGCTGAATGATTCCTTTTCTTCTAGCCTTTCTTACAGCACTGATCTACATGAACTCAGGCAGCTTGTGCAGACCCACTCTAAGCTGGGGTGCTCTACATACAGCTCTAGGTCAGCAAAAGAGAGGCGGCTACATTTCTGATGGTACGACTTGTCGCAGACGTCACAGCAAACTCCCATATTCACAATCTTTCCGCACCTAGTAATGCCGCAAAGGGACACAGGAAGATCCAGTTTAGTTCATTTTGCACAGGACAGGTAATAGCCAAGGCCAATCGAGCGTCCAGAATTACTTCGATAGCATGCGCACCAGGCAGACACCCACCACTGCGCAGTTTATTTCTTTGAATCCCCGCTAAAAATGAGAGGGAGACGGAAAACCTCATCACACATCAACTGCGTGAGACATTATGCATCGTGAGCGTTCACTGAGACTGTATGCAATGAGCGAAAAAGTCTATTAAAACATACTCCAGAAGGACCACAGTACTACCCGTCATCAACCTAGCTTACATACCCAACGCTCACTACAAGGAAATATCTCATGCCACTTACGATCTAGGGCACCTTTGAAGGACTGGACGGTCTGCAGATCTATCATTCCACCAGACAGACCGTTCCAACTGTTCACTATCCTTTTGTTGAAGAAGTGTGATCTAGCCATCAACCTAGCTCGAACTTTTGTCAGCTTCTTTTCGTGGCCCCTTGTTCTGGAATCTAATGCCACTTGGAATAGACTATCCGGTATAAGCCCTTCATTACCTTGAACGTTTCTATGAGATCCCTTCGGCGTCTCCTCCTTTCCAACGAGAAAAGATTCAGGTCACAGAGTCTCTGCTCGTAAGTCTTACTCCTCTGCCCTTCAACCATTCGCGTGGCGAGACGTTGGACTTTCTCAAGGCAGGCGGCGTCCTTTTTGTAGAAGGGTGACCAAGCCCGCAAGCTACCTTCTAAGTGAGGTCGTACTATAGCCATGTAAATAAGTGCGAATATCTCCGGATGCCGGCAAGACAACGCTAATCGCAGTCTATAGAGCTCCCCACGGGCCTTTTGTGCAGCAGCGTTGCACTGCTCCGACCATTTAAAGTTACTGTTCATGATGACCCCGAGGTCTTTAACTCTACTGACCGCCTCTACGGCGAACAGCCCTTGGTCATGTGCGACAGTTAGATCCTCTGTTGCCCTTGACAACAAACGGCTTTTTACCAGCGTTCAGGGGTAAGTTCTGTTTGTATGCCCAGTCCAGGACGGTACCTTGATTCCTATCCAAGTCCACCCTACCCTCAGATCCAACAATCTCCACATCATCCACAAAAATAAAGCCAGGCGACCGAAGGGCGGATGCCAGGTCGTTAATAAACAACAAGAATAAGACCGGGCCTACGACGGATCCCTGAGGCACGCCCCTGGTGATATTCACCAAACTAGAGCACTTGTCTCCCACTTTGACGCAAAATATCCTGTGGGAGAGGAAGGCCACCAGCCATCTATATACTGACCCACCCATACCGAACATCTCCAACTTGCATAGCAAAAGACGATGATTAACGGAGTCGAACGCTTTGCTAAAGTCGAGGTAACATACCTCAACTTGCTTAAACTCATCCAGTCGTCGAGTTACTTTATCTAGGAAGCACAAGAGACTGCAGTCTGACCGTGGTCAGACAAGATATAAATTTTATTAGAAATCCATGATGGGCCTGAATTAGCATGGAGTGCCCCAGTAAGTGCTGAAAGATGTAGGCACGGATGATCTTCTCAAAGACTTCACATAGGATGCTGGTCGGGCTTACCGGCCTGTAGTTATGCATAGCCGACTTAGGTCCAAGTATCGTCACGATTGCCGAGATTTTGCAATCCTGAGTCAGCTTACTATGACCCAACGTGGACCTGTACATTCAAGTAGCACGCTGCCCCAACCTTTGGGGTAAACCTGAGGCATGCCCCATGGGGCTACCCCAAGGTCGGGGCCAGCCCCTGGGCTTGCTTCAATTTTGGGGCTAGCCCCAGGTTTGCCCTAACCTTGGCGCTAGCCCCATGGGGCAATCTTGGGGCAACGGCAGCGCTGCCCCAAGTTTTTGATTGGTAAGCTTGGGGTAACCCCACGTCCACCCCAAGTTTGCCCCATGGGGCAAGCATGGCACGCAAACTTGGGGTGTGCTACATGGGACAACTTACATACTGATGGAGCTATGATATCTGCCAAAGGATTGATGATAGCCGCTTGGATGCCATCTTGGCCCTCTGATTTGTGGCTGTTTAATTCCTGTAGGTACTAGAGCACGCTTTCCTCTGACAGATTTAGCTGCGGAACAGGATGCACCAGATCGAACTGCAAATGGACATTTTTGGGGTACTGAGTTTTGACAGTTAGCCAGAGCACTACAGTAACTTAACTATAGGTTGTAAAATGCTAAACAAGTATAAAACCCCGGGAGCAGAGAGTACGCAAATACTCGGTGCCGCCCCTGCGGTGTGGCGCAGTTCAGTCCAGTTCGTTTCAGTCAAGTTCAGTTCAGTTCAGTTCAGTCTGCACAGGACAGGTAATGGCCACGGCCAATCGAGCGTCCAGAATTACTTCGATGGTATGCACACTAGTTATGCACCCACCACTGCCGAGTGTATTTCGTCGAATCCCCGCTAAAAAGGAGAGGGAAACGAAAAACCTCATCGCACATCAACTGCGTGAGACATTATGCATCGTGAGCGTTCACTGAGACAGTACGCAATGAGGGAAAAAGTCTATTAAAACATACTCCAGAAGGACCACAGTGCTACCCGTCATCCATCTAGTTGATATACTCAAGGCTCACTACAAGGAAAGATCTCGTACCACTTGCGATCTAGGGCACCTTTGAAGGATTGGACTGTCTGCAGATCTACCATTTCACCAGGCAGACCGTTCCAACTGTTCACTATCCTTTTGTTGAAGAAGTGTGATCTAGCCATCAACCTAGCTCGAACCTTTGTCAGCTTCTTTTCGTGGCCCCTTGTTCTGGAATCTAATGCCACTTGGAATAGACTATCCGGTATAAGCCCTTCATTACCTTGAACGTTTCTATGAGATCCCTTCGGCGTCTCCTCCTTTCCAACGAGAAAAGATTCAGGTCACAGAGTCTCTGCTCGTAAGTCTTACTCCTCTGCCCTTCAACCATTCGCGTGGCGAGACGTTGGACTTTCTCAAGGCAGGCGGCGTCCTTTTTGTAGAAGGGTGACCAAGCCTGCACGCTACCTTCTAAGTGAGGTCGTACTATAGCCATGTAAATAAGTGCGAATATCTCCGGATGCCGGCAAGACAACGCTAATCGCAGTCTATAGAGCTCCCCACGGGCCTTTTGTGCAGCAGCATTGCATTGCTCCGACCATTTAAAGTTACTGTTCATGATGACCCCGAGGTCTTTAACTCTACTGACCGCCTCTACGGCGAACAGCCCTTGGTCATGTGCGACAGTTAGATCCTCTGTTGCCCTTGACAACAAACGGCTTTTTACCAGCGTTCAGGGGTAAGTTCTGTTTGTATGCCCAGTCCAGGACGGTACCTTGATTCCTATCCAAGTCCACCCTACCCTCAGATCCAACAATCTCCACATCATCCACAAAAATAAAGCCAGGCGACCGAAGGGCGGATGCCAGGTCGTTAATAAACAACAAGAATAAGACCGGGCCTACGACGGATCCCTGAGGCACGCCCCTGGTGATATTCACCAAACTAGAGCACTTGTCTCCCACTTTGACGCAAAATATCCTGTGGGAGAGGAAGGCCACCAGCCATCTATATACTGACCCACCCATACCGAACATCTCCAACTTGCATAGCAAAAGACGATGATTAACGGAGTCGAACGCATTGCTAAAGTCGAGGTAACATACCTCAACTTGCTTAAACTCATCCAGTCGTCGAGTTACTTTATCTAGGAAGCACAAGAGACTGCAGTCTGACCGTGGTCAGACAAGATATAAATTTTATTAGAAATCCATGATGGGCCTGAATTAGCATGGAGTGCCCCAGTAAGTGCTGAAAGATGTAGGCACGGATGATCTTCTCAAAGACTTCAAATAGGATGCTGGTCGGGCTTACCGGCCTGTAGTTATACATAGCCGACTTAGGTCCAAGTATCGTCACGATTGCCGCGATTTTGCAATCCTGAGTCAGCTTACTATGACCCAACGTGGACCTGTACATTCAAGTAGCACGCTGCCCCAACCTTTGGGGTAAACCTGAGGCATGCCCCATGGGGCTACCCCAAGGTCGGGGCCAGCCCCTGGGCTTGCTTCAATTTTGGGGCTAGCCCCAGGTTTGCCCTAACCTTGGCGCTAGCCCCATGGGGCAATCTTGGGGCAACGGCAGCGCTGCCCCAAGTTTTTGATTGGTAAGCTTGGGGTAACCCCACGTCCACCCCAAGTTTGCCCCATGGGGCAAGCATGGCACGCAAACTTGGGGTGTGCTACATGGGACAACTTACATACTGATGGAGCTATGATATCTGCCAAAGGATTGATGATAGCTGCTTGGATGCCATCTTGGCCCTCTGATTTGTGGCTGTTTAATTCCTGTAGGTACTAGAGCACGCTTTCCTCTGACAGATTTAGCTGCGGAACAGGATGCACCAGATCGAACTGCAAATGGACATTTTTGGGGTACTGAGTTTTGACAGTTAGCCAGAGCACTACAGTAACTTAACTATAGGTTGTAAAATGCTAAACAAGTATAAAACCCCGGGAGCAGAGAGTACGCAAATACTCGGTGCCGCCCCTGCGGTGTGGCGCAGTTCAGTCCAGTTCGTTTCAGTCAAGTTCAGTTCAGTTCAGTTCAGTCTGCACAGGACAGGTAATGGCCACGGCCAATCGAGCGTCCAGAATTACTTCGATGGTATGCACACTAGTTATGCACCCACCACTGCCGAGTGTATTTCGTCGAATCCCCGCTAAAAAGGAGAGGGAAACGAAAAACCTCATCGCACATCAACTGCGTGAGACATTATGCATCGTGAGCGTTCACTGAGACAGAACGCAATGAGGGAAAAAGTCTAATAAAACATACTCCAGAAGGACCACAGTGCTACCCGTCATCCATCTAGTTGATATACTCAAGGCTCACTACAAGGAAAGATCTCGTACCACTTGCGATCTAGGGCACCTTTGAAGGATTGGACTGTCTGCAGATCTACCATTTCACCAGGCAGACCGTTCCAACTGTTCACTATCCTTTTGTTGAAGAAGTGTGATCTAGCCATCAACCTAGCTCGAACTTTTGTCAGCTTCTTTTCGTGGCCCCTTGTTCTGGAATCTAATGCCACTTGGAATAGACTATCCGGTATAAGCCCTTCATTACCTTGAACGTTTCTATGAGATCCCTTCGGCGTCTCCTCCTTTCCAACGAGAAAAGATTCAGGTCACAGAGTCTCTGCTCGTAAGTCTTACCCCTCTGCCCTTCAACCATTCGCGTGGCGAGACGTTGGACTTTCTCAAGGCAGGCGGCGTCCTTTTTGTAGAAGGGTGACCAAGCCTGCACGCTACCTTCTAAGTGAAGTCGTACTATAGCCATGTTAATAGGTACGAATACCTCCGTCTTCCAGGAAGACAAAGCTGATCACAGTCTAATTAGCACCCCACGAGCCTTATGCGCAGCAGCATTGCATTGCTCCGACCATTTGAAGTCACTGTTCATGATGACCCCCAGGTCTTTAACCCTTCTGACCGCCTCTACGGTGAACAGCCCTTGATCATGAGTGACATTCAGATCCTCTGTTGCCCTTAACAACAAATGGCTTTTTTAGCGTTTAGAGGTAATTCCCATTTGTATTCCCAGTTCAGGACGGTACCTATTTCCCTGCCCAATTCCGCCCTACCCTTAGATCCAACAATCTCCACATCATCCACAAAAATAAAGCTGGGCGATTGAAGAGTGGATGCTAGGTCATTAATAAATAACAAGAATAAGACCGGGCCTAGGACGGATCCCTGAGTTACACCAATGGTGACGTTCACCAAACTGGAGCACCTGTCCCCCACTTTGACGTAAAGCGTCCTGTGTGAGAGGAAGTCCTCCAGCCACCTATATACTGGCCCACCTATCCCGAAAGTCTCCATCTTGCGTAGCAAAAGACGATGATTAACGGAGTCGAACGCCTTGCTAAAGTCGAGGTATCATACCTCAACTTGCTCACCTTCGTCCAGTCGTCGAGTTACTTCATCTAAGAAGTACAGGAGATTGGTGAGGCAAGATCTATTTTTCAGGAATCCATGCTGCGCCGGGCTTAGCATGGAGTGCTGCAGTAAGTGCTGGCAGATATGGGCACGGATGATCTTCTCGGGGACTTTAAAGAGAATGCTAGTTAGGCTTACCGGCACATGAGTTGGTGTGGTTAGAGCCAATCGTGTGTCCAGACAGTTGTGTTGTCGCCGCGTTTCCGTAGCTCCCAACACTGCATGATTTTCCTTTTCTGAAAGGCAGAAAGTTTGTGCAGTATCAGCCCTGGCAGAGTAAGGTGGAAACCATAAGTAAATTGCATCTGACCCTTAAAGCCGCTTAACATAACTCGGGGTATACTGCCACCCAACATAGGTCTACTGCTTTCTTAAAAGCCTTCACTGTTGTGGTATTTATGACCTATTCCGGGAGCTTATTCCAATAGGGTACCACTCTATTCGAGAAGTACTTCGCCCTAATTTGGAGCCTCGAGTGTTTCCTTTGTAATCTAAGGCTATGCCCCCTTGTACCTCTTTCGGGGATCAGAGAGAAAAGGTCTTCTCGTCTTATTCCTGACAGTCCTTTCATCACCTTGAAGGTTTCTATCAAATCCCCGCGAACGCGCCGTCTTTCCATCGAAAACGGGTCTAGGGCACGGAGACACTCTGTGTAGCTAAACCCCCTTGCCCAGCCACCATTCCAGTGGCTAGCCCTTGCACCTTCTCCAGACAGTCGACATCTTTCTGGCAGTACGGTGCCCAGGCCTGTACGCAGTACCCCATATGCGGTCTAACTATGGCCTAATATATCGGAACGAAAATCTCCGGATCTCTACTAGACATAATGGATCTAACTCGAAAGAGTTCTCTCCTGGCCGTATTGGCTGTTGCGGTGCGCTGCTTCGACGGCTCGAATCTGTTGTCCATTATAACGCTCAAGTCTTTGACCTGCGAGACCACTTGCAACGAACCCACACCATTCCCACTAGCCAAGCATTGACACTTGGTAAGGTTTAGTGGAAGGTCCCATTTGCGTGCCCAGTTTTGTACTGCTAAAATGTCAAGTCCT
Source organism: Fasciola hepatica (assembly GCA_948099385.1). NCBI lineage: Eukaryota > Metazoa > Platyhelminthes > Trematoda > Plagiorchiida > Fasciolidae > Fasciola > Fasciola hepatica. The sequence continues at coordinate 900,087 of CANUEZ040000004.1, forward strand.
GTATCTATTCTAGCTATCTCGACGTCATCGGAAAACATAAAGGTGGGGATTGTAAGCCCATGTGCTAGGTCGTTGATGAAGATGAGGAAGAGCAGAGGGCCGAGCACCGAGCCCTGTAGCACCCCACTTGTTACACCTTCCGGTTTCGAGACATGACTACCTACCTTGGCACTAAAGGTTCGCCCTGCTAAAAAATTATTTGTCCATTGTCCTGCCTTTCCAAAAATTCCCATAGACTGCAGTTTGACGTCCAGAAATCTGTGGTTCACAGACTCAAACGCCTTGCTGAAGTCCAAGTAGCATACCGCAATCGATTGCCCTTCATCCGGGCGCTTGGTTACCTCATCTAACAACAGCAGGAGATTCGTCAGACAGGATCGTCGTGCCACAAACCCGTGCTGAGCATTTGATATGAGGTTGTGTTGAACCAAATGCCTAGAGATCTGTTTCCTGACTATTCGCTGTAGGCACTTACACAGTACTGGAGTTAAGCTAACCGGCCGGTAACTTTCGGCCTTTTGCCGGGGTCTACTCTTGTAAATTCCTACCACTGTTGTTCTCCTCCAGTCTCCCGGCACAATTCGCTCTCTAAATGACGTTTCATACAGCTCCGTCACCGGAGCCTTCAGGACCTCGGCCAGAGGCTGAACGATTGCTGGATGAATCCCATCTGGCCCTGCTGCTTTATTTCTATTCAAGGTTTTGCAACTCCGCGTACACTTCTCCTACAGTAAGTTCGGGTATTGGAGGCGCCTGTGGGCCCTCCATTCTTTCCTCCTAATTATTTTCTGGTCGATATATGCTCTGGGAGAATGTCAAGAGCATGTCAGCCTTGTCCTTGTCCTTTGGAGCTAGTCATCACTGTGCTTTGGACAGTGTACGTCCAGGTTCTTGTACTTGAGGGCTGCAATTTTCCCACGGTGCTTCGACTGCCTTTTGGTCCGAATGTTGTGATTGTTGGGTGACGGACTGCAAGGAAGAGAACGAAAGGCAGGTTCGCTCTCGAAGAACCGGCAGTCGCGATGGATAAACTGGTTCACTGTCTCAACTGGCTGCCATGCTTGCCCTAGAGAATCCACCGTGAGGACAACTGAATAAGTGAAAAGGGCAGCATCTTGCTGTATTTTTTGCGTGACGGGTAAACATATATTGTGTCTTAGAAAAGGAGGGGGTGAAAGAGAGTGGTGTTACCTGCGAGTGTGCTCGATTGCCTAGTCATAGTCCGGGAAAACCTCGTCTCAGCAGTCACCCAGCAGTCGTTTAAACATGGCAACTCTATTCGCTGCTATCACATGCAGTAGCAGTTTGTTCCACGGATTCGTAACGCGGTCAAGGGAGAAATACGCCCTATCGCTTCTGATGGCCTTGGGTCGCATTAGTTTGTGTCCATGTCAATTGAGCGTCAGGATTTTGCTTAGAAATAATAACGGCCTTTCGGCCCCGGATAGCCCATGAAGCTTTCTGAACCTCCTTATCAGACCCCCCTTATGCGTCACCTGTCGGGCGAAAACAGGTTGGGGGCTTCGAGGTATTCTTTGTGCGTTTTGTCTCACAACTCATTGATCATCCTAGTAAACAGTCTTTGGACGGTTTCCAACAGCTGTTTATCCCTCTCTAGTTTCGGTGCCCAGGCTCGGGCGCGGAACTCCAGGTGGGAGCGCGCATGCATTTTTTAAAGTGGAAGTATGAAACATGGGTTTATTGCCCTTCGCTGCTGCCTCAAGGCATTGCTTGGAGGGCTTGAAAGTTTCATTCCCTTTAACGTCAAGATCTTTTATGATATCAGTGGTCTCAGCTATTCAGAGTGCTCTTCCGTCGAAGTGCCGAATCTCTCCTGCCCCACCGCCATGGAGCAACCGTCTACGTTCGCCTCGGTTTAAAGGGAGCTCCCATGTTTCGATCCACTCTCGTATTCTTATCATGCCTTTCTGCATCCGGTTCGAAAATGTTTCCCCCAGAATCTTGTGGTCGTTCGCAAATGGAAAGCCAGGACGCCTCAAGGTGTCCACCAGGGCTTTTATGTAGATCAAGAACAACCGGGTTCCAACACCGACCCCTGCGGCACCCCACTGAATGCCCTAGCTGCGCTGGGTTTTGCATCCTTGACCAGAACACGGAGCGTCCTTTCAGTGAGGTATGCTCTGATCCAGTTCGACTTCCCCTGTGCAATCCCCATGCCCTGCTTTTTGTGCACCAGCAGTCTGGGGTTTACCGAGTCGAGGGTCTTCTGGAAATTCAGATAACACAGTTCAGCTTACTTGCCTTCGTTCGGTCTTCCGGTCCTTTCATCCAGAAATGATAAGAATTCCCCTTACAAGTCCCTGCTGCCTCACCGTAATCATCCTGTGATACTCAACATGCTTAGTGATTCTGTCTCTAACGGTAACCTCGGATACTTTTAGTGCCTCTGACAGCCGGCTAACTTGCCTGCAGTTCGATGCATCCTCCCTCTTGCCGCCCTTGTGGATGGGCACCACTTCTGCTTTCAGCCAGTCGGAAGGCAATTTAGCCGAGGCTAGTGACCTGGTCAACAAGTGCGCTAGCGCCCCGGACACTGTGCTTGCCAACGGACGTGGGATGATGGGGTGAATCCCCTCTGGGCCGGCCGTCTTTCCTCTCTTTAACCGGTTAATAGCCAGTTCCACGAGTTCTACAAAAATTTCGTCCATTTGGGGAACGCAGTAGTGTTCTAGTAATGGCAGCCGGTTCCTGGCATCTGCTGCGTATAAAAGCTCAAAGATTTTTTCAAGTACATATACCTTTTCGCTTGATTTATTTGCTTGCCATTCTTGCCCGTCCATGATATTTCCTACTGCTACTCTTGACCCGGCCTTAGACTGTACATAGTCGTAATAGGCCTTGGGGCATTTCTTGGCCCTTCGTGCTAATCTCACTTTGTATTGTATCCAACAGGATCTTTATGCTTCTGACGCATGTTCGCGAGCCCTTAGGAACTGCAGAAAGTGAAGATGTCCCCTGCACTGCGGAAGCTTCTCCATGCCACTCTCTGGCGTGTCCATGCTTCTTCGGCTCAGCTGACCAACCAAGGTACCCGGCCCCTCCTTCTTACCCTCCTGAGTCGCATCAAGCTGCCTTTCATATGCAACCACTCCTCCTCTAATGTGGGACTGAAGGCTGCCCACTGTGTGCTCTCAGCAGACATCCTCGGTGCCTGGTAGTCAACCTTCCGGAAGTCCCTCCTTAGTTTGCGAGGGACCTCTGGCGGCCCCCTTTGAGCAGGAACCTGGTCACACCATGGTCGCTCCTGCCCACAGGAAGAGTAATCTCTAGGTGGTTGACCTACTCCGGCCTTTTCGTGGATTCAAAGTACAGAAGGCTAGGAAACTGGCCTGCTCTCCATCGGGTTGGCTGGCTTATGTGTTGTGCCAATGTGAATCCATGCTGCGCCGGACTTAGCATGGAGTGCTCCAGTAAGCGCTGAAAGATGTAAGCACGGATGATCCTCTCAAGGACTTCACATAGAATGCTGGTCGGGCTTGCCGGCCTGTAGTTATGCATAGCCGACTTAGGTCCACGTATCGTCACGATTGCCGCAATTTTGCAATCCTGAGTCAGCTTACTCTGACCCAACGTGGACCTGTATAACCTGCGTACTGATGGAGCTATGAAGTCCGCCAACGGATTGATGATAGATGCCTAGATGCCACCTTGATCCGCTGACTTGTTGCTGCTTAATTCCTGTGGGTACTTACGCACACTTCCTCTGAGAGATTCAGCTTGTTTAACTGCGGAGCAGGAAGCGCCGGAGCCAGGTCGCTTCGTGCCCCGCTATCTATCCTTTGCACGCTACCAGAGCATTCCCTCATGGCTTCTGCTTTGCCCTGGTCATCATCAAAAGTAACGTGTTCCCTAGTGGATACTGAAACTTCAGTGTATTGGACCTCAGTGCTGTTCCCTTGTGAGATATACCACGAGTCCTTGAATAATGCAAAGGTTTTACTGTGGAATGTTGATGAGCAGGGTGATATGAAAGCTGTGATGGGGAAAAGAGCAGTTAGGAAACACTAGAGTGGTGAGATGCGGTATAACACAGTTAGTCAAAATGGGACAAAAGCACGAATAACAAGAATAAAAAGGAAGCTTCCTACGATGGTTAATAAAAGTCTGGGGACGCCCCTGCTCATCAAGCTTCCAGTTTGCGCTTGAAGACAACGACAAAGTGTGTCATCTCCACTTGTGGAGGCAACTTTTTCCAGTTGTGTGTGACGCGGTGGGAAAAGAAACATGCCCTTACGCTCTTACATGCCCTCGGTTTGTCCAGTTCATGCTCGTGCCCTCTTAGTGCAACATTATGACGACGAGTCAGTATTGTTCTGTCGGCCGCAATGATTCCGTTGTATAACTTATGGCACTCTATCAGACCCCCCTTGCCTACGACGATCCAAGAAGCATAGATTTATGGCTTTCAGTCTTTCTTGGTACGGTTTCTCTTGCATCCAATTTATCGTCCGGGTTAACCTCTTTTGAATGTCTTCTAACACCTTTTAGTCCTTCACCAGGTTCGGTGTTCATGCTTGAACAAAATTCTCCAAGCATTGCCTCACGGTTAGAATTCTTGAAGTACTACACGGGTTCGAGGGTTTCAAGTCAGATCTGGCCACAGGATTCGCAACTTTGGCCAGTGTAAGCCCAGGTTCTCGTACTCGAGGGCTGCAACATTCCCACGGTGCTTCGACTGCCGATTTGTCCCGGCTTCCAAGGAAAACTTTGATCGTCTGCCGGATTCACCCAGCTGAAAGGAGAGTAAATTAAATCAGGGGCCGGGCGAGGAAGGGCGGCAACAAAAACGAAATGTACATAAGGTCGTTCGGTGCATCACTATGGACAGTGCCTCAAGCTGAATGGGGTGGGACATTCAATAGCATATAGCTGAAAGTAAATGCAACAGAAGATGTCTGTTTCCCTTCTTGGGACAAATAATTGCCGAAAATGATGGGAAAATCATCCATGGAGACGCGCAAAATGACCCTCGAATCATATTTAGGACTCAAAAAACAGATTTTCTCGCAAGTTGGTGATGATGGGAGAAAGACAAGCTACAATCCAACCAGAAACCGAGCACCCGGTGTCGGCCAACCTTAGGCAGTGTGGTTGCTCCGGTTGTGGAGAACGTGTAACCAATCTCTCTGCCGAAAGACATGCTCAATCATTTGTTATCAATAACTGTTAGTTAACAATCCTAATTTGTCAGATACATCGAGCTGAAGCGTGAAAAAAGAGAATTGGGGGGGGGGTGTTAGGGCCGCAACAAAAACAAAATAAATGTAACACCATGTAGTGCTCACTATGGACTGTGCCTAAAGCGGAATGGGGGTGCAACATTCATCGATACATAGTGGATCGCAAACGGAATAAAATACATCCATTTCATTTTTTGGACGAGGAAATACTGAGACAGACCCATGTGGAGGTCTAAATTTTTCTTGAAGGTAGTTTGTCCCCTGTGGCTCTGTAGGCTTTACGACAAAAGAAACAGTAGTTTTAGACCAAAGCGTTTCAGATATAAAGTTCTAGCTTCTAAGCTTGTAGGATACTGCATCTTAACTTGCCCCCATACTGTGCATCATTAAAAGCATCGTACATTCTACCATGCATAGCCTCATAGCGGCTAGCCGCTGTATTGAATCTGTTGCGTCTAAAGTTCTCAGTAGAGTGGGAAACTCTCTTAATGCAGTCGCGAATAATGCCCCAGAAGGAATACCCCTCGAGCATGTCAAATATACGTTCCTTTTTTCCTGTCAAATATGAAGACTGCTTAGGCTCATTCAGTGCTTTAACTGTCCAATCCTCATGCAATTTGTAGACGATCCATCTGCCAAAGAGTTCATTAAAGTGCCCGACAGTGCAGCTTCTAATTCATCTCTTAATAATATATGAATAATCGAAGATAAAACCACTCTTCAAAGGGAAATTACTAGAACTCTGCCGGCTTTCTGCGGGTGATCCTGAGCATTCGACACGAACAGCTGGTCACCAAGCGGCTTCTTCTCAAGGCCCCGAAGCTTCATCTTAAGACGCGCCTTCCACTTCTTCAGAACCAATTACTGCCCCCTCATCTTCTCTTCCCCTGGACTCTTTTTACATGATCCAATTATTGTTCATACATGCGCCCCCTCCTTTTTGTTTTTGCTTCCACCCAATGAACGATGAAAAGCATTTCCTCGATCTCCCATTACATCGCATGTTGGGCACAGCGCAAACATTATTACGCTCTCCGCAACCTCCGAAGAAACTGCTTGCACATCGGAGGAATAGATCTACCAGTCATGCTATCCGTTATATCCCCAAACACTTGGTCGATTATTGGACATCGTTTATTCCGCCAGACGAACTATACCCACAGAAGGATGCACATCACCAGTATTGACGCTGAATAACACTGAGGCTCAATGCGTCAATATATATATAAACATAAATTTTCCAGTGAAACAGCATAATAACGCTCAAGTCTATGCGGAGATTTTCCATTTCAGTATCTGTTGCATCATTTCACATTCCATCGAACCGTAGGTGGCTGGAAACTGAATCTCCACTTTTCCAGGACCCTCCAGTTACGCGCTTACACTTCCGAATGATGCAGGTTACTGATTCCGAGACTAAACTCACACTTTCATGGGTTGCTGTTCCTTCCACACTCACCAATGTTCCCAAGTGCACTTTCACGAGATTTGTTCCATGTCTCCCTGTTTCACAACTCACTCCGTTTATTGAGCCCCGTTAGATCCGTCATTCAGGGTTTGCATCATTTTCATGGATTGCTATTCTCTTCGCATTCATCGATTTTCCCGAGTGTACCTCCATGCAAATTATTTTCTTTCATTTCTTCCAGTTCCAAACCTACTCTGTTCGCGGAACCCCAGTAAGCCTCCGGTTTCCAAGGCTTACATCGTTCTGGTTTACAGTGCATCTTTAGCACTGTGTTACCGATCTTCTTGATATCCCCGCGATTCACCACCCTCCAAATGGAACTCGCAGCCGGTTCAAAATTGCCGCGCAAGCCATGGTCAGAGTGATCCATCCAAATTATTACTATATCCGTTTTTCTTCGCTGAAGCTTTTGACACCTATCTTCAAAACGTGTGTATATTTCATCTCATTGAATAACTTTGTGCTCCACGATCATGCGCCTGCGCGTGCCTCTTGGTCATGGTCGACAGATATAGCAATATAATTATCCCCTCCCCCATCCAACTGTCTACCGTTAGATCAACTCACCTTCACTTACCAAATCTGGCTTCGACCTTGGAGAGTTTTCCCTATCTCTATGCACCGGCGCTCCCTACAAGTTCGAAGCATGTTCTGCCTGCCAGTAATAGAACACGGGCTCCACACGCCGTCCCCTCTGTTTAGCGTTAGACTCCCCACCTTGAATCCACCTCTACTACTTCCGATACTAAATGCACTATATTTGATTTCCAACTCAACTTGTCCTACGCCTCCCCCAGCACGCAGCTTAATCTGCTTCATTGCATCCCTATTCCTAGAACATTTTCAACCCTGCCTTCTGCACCACTCCTTCAGTCAATACTCAATTCCGACTGGCCGGTATTTCCCAACTGCTCACAATCAGCCTTTCTGCTATCGACCCTGAAAATTCTACAGGTTTTTTCCGTTTGCCTCGACATTTGCCCTCCGTTTATGTCCAGTTGTTCTACCCCTAAGTAGTCCCTCTCGCTGCAACATTTACTCCAGCTCAACTGGAAGTCACCCCTCTGAACATCTACTAGCCTTAACATCCATATATCATCATTTGACCCTGAGCTCCTTTCCTCACGACCGCGACAGCCTGTCTTATTCCAAATTGAACAGCCTCTCTGAGGTTTCCGTACCAACTCTCACAAATAGCATATCTTTTGCCCTATTAAACTCCCTCTTTACCCTCGGTAAATCCCGTACCCAAGAAAGTCTAATCTGACATATGATTACGACATCATCTTGATAAAGGAATCCTGGCTGTCTAAGAGCACTCTAAATTATCAAATATCTTTGGCGAGATACTATCTTCTGAGGACCAACAGGATGAACCGGAGTGGGGGTGAGTGTTAAGCCCATACCAAAGATACCTACACCACAGCCTCGCTTTCACATACTATGTTCGATTCTGTTCCCGATTCGCTCTGGCTCACTATCAGCCTCTAAGGCACTTTCTTCACGCTGGCTGCCTGTATCGCTCGCCAAATTCCTCTTCTTCCCAGTTTTCACCTCTTACTAGTTATTTCCTTCCTTCCGGAAAGAAGCTTATTGCAGGTGAGTTTATTCTCCCCCGGAACGTTTGGCCCACCCTATCGGCTCCACCCAAACCTACGGACCTTATCACCAGTGTTCATCCTAGTGGCTGGACACATGTTTGGGAATCTATCAGAATTGGGAAGTTATTAGATCCGATATTTACTCACAACATGCTCTCATCGACTTGGCTGTATCACAAAATTTCTCCGGCAGTGACCATAGAATTTTTGGCTGCTTCTGCCCCTTAGTGGCCCTCTTAATACTGCACACCCCTCGAACAATACCCTCCTATGCAGAAAATGGGCTTTGTTAGCTACACTTACCAGTCCAAAAGACTGGGGTTGTTATTCTCTCAACTGTGACCCTCAGATTGCTGCGGATATTTTCAGCCCATTCTTTTCAGGCTGTCTGAACAAATTGCCTTATAATTCTCAGGCTGTCTCTAAAAATGGTCCCCAGTTTCGCCACTCCAAAGAAGTATCAGAAACCTCTCGAGCCACTACAAAATTCCGACGGCTCTTTAGTTTTAATTCCTTTGAATTGCCCCTCCGCACTTATTTAACGACTAGATAATACCTGACTTCGTGACAAAGGAGCTAAGGCAATGAACCATCCAAAAGGAAATACTTTCCGGGTGATTCTACAGCCCTGCCACTTTCAGGACTTTTTTAACGCGCCCGTGTCTGGCTTTTCTCTGATTCGCCTCTCTTTGATCACCGATTTGGCATTATTACGCAGTAGAAGACGCTTTCTATTTCCAACAAATCCCACGGTGATGACCCCCATCCTTTTAATCTCTTCCCCAAGTTTCTCTATCTTTCGTTCAGTCGCCTCCAACTCTAACGCATTTCTAGGTTTGTTTTGTGCCATTTTACTGCGCGATTTTTCCTTGTCTGCATGCCGTTCATTTGTGCCAGTGAACTTGCGTAATCCTAGTAATGAGCTGTTTGCTAACTCTTTCACCTAGCTTTCTGCGGTGACCTCTTCCTCCGTATTATACAGGGGCATTTCGCTGCAAGAGTAAAAAAGCAAATGCCTTTCCATTTCAAAGATGCGTACTTCCTGAGCAGCTCATAGTTTTCATCGACAGGGCGCAGAAGAGCTGTCTATGCCACTCTTTGCAATCGCTAAACTTCCATGAATTTTTGCTGCGGAGACCAAAAAAGTGGTATCCAGGTAAAAGACGGTAAGAGCTTGAACCAAAACCCCTAAGGGTTTTTCATAATTGGGTGAATATACAGAATCATCAGGTGCACCACACGCAGGACTCTGTCAAGATGAGATTGCTTCGCGAAGAACGAACCCTTCGGGGTGGAAATCTCCCCGAATAAACAGCTCTTTTCAGTGGATACTGCGTCATATAGCTTTTATAAAACAAATATTGCTAGATCAATGCCAAGCCAAAAATGGGGAAAGAACGGAGCCCATAGTGTCTTATGATCCAAACCTAATGTCTATCAGACTGTCTTTAAGCAAGCAAATAGGAGAAAATATTTAAAAGTGATAAAATTTTATATGCGGAAAGTACTAACAACATCCGCAGTCTTGTGGTAAATTTCGTTTGAGTTCAAAAACATTCAGTATTTAAATAGGTTTGCTAACGTTGCTTCTGTTGACTACCGTGGCTGGTTCCGAAGTGGTGTTGCTATGGCTGGTCGGTGGCTCATAGATCATTTGAAGATGAGGAACTCCGTAACTGCCGGCAATTATACTCGAAATACATCAAATGGATTGCTCGGGGTGAAGGAATCTATAATGGACTCGTAAGGATCAAGAAAAATGAAAGGAGTGACCGCATCAGTATTTCTAAAGCCAAGCAATAACCGGGTGCTAGATCCTTTGGCTTCTCTCATCGCGGGAGTGCGCTACCATAGTTCTGAACCGGGTTTCAGGAATGGTGTTGCAGTTTACGAATAATGGTTTGTGCTGTAAATCTCACCGTCACCAGGCTTTCTGTGAAAAGGACGTTTGTAGCATGAAACGAGCATGTTTACTGTAGATAACGCAGATCACTGGTAACTTGCGAGAAAAAGCAAATCCCATATGGCTACCGGCTTGTCTCGAATCAAGCCTCGGACCAAAAATTTATGTATTTGTGGATGTCCTCTTTTTACTTAACGAAAAGCATCATGCAATGGACTTTTTTCAGTACCCCAAACTTTTCAAACTAGTGATGTGATCTCGAACAATGCATCTATGCTTACGCAAGAGGTAATTAGTGCACACTTGAAACAGCGTTTAGTTTGAGAATAATTCTGCATAGGTTGTACCATTGGGCATTTGGCCGTAGGAATTACCAACAAGAGCTTCCCTCATTGCGCACCGCCTTCAAGTGACCGCACCATTTTAACTGACGCTGCTGGACGGTATAAAGCCGTCGAATGGAGCACTTAACGATGTAAGTTACGCGGCAACTTGCGGTTCATTCGGGTTAGGCACCCTTCATCCAGTTCATCGAAAGAGATGGTAGACAAGCCTTCAAGTCTTGAAGTCCCGAATAAGCTTACGGGTACGAAGCTAAAGCCCAAACGTTATCGGATCTTTTGACTACCTTGTTATTTCAATGTCATCAGTGAGCTGGAAGATGGTTAACTGGATAGTGGGGCGATGGAAAAACAGAAAGGGTTCAAAAAGCAAGTCCCGACAATGCCCCGCATTTGGTATTGCCCACGTACTCTAGGACAGACCACAAGACAGGACATTAGTCTTGACCGCATCTTGCGTCGTGTACTGCCGGTGATCCGGAAGCTAGTTCATTGGACAGTGGGAGAAAACTTAGCTTTGCTGCCGTCCATCTAGGTTGAGTAGCACCAAAGATTACGTCACGGAAGACCTGTCAAATGCCAAACGGCGAGATTTTTGAACTGCGCATCCCGCTCGCAGGCTAACTAGCTTTGCTTTTATTCTTCGTGATTGCTTTCAAAAATATACCGGCCCGTATTCTAATGAGACACAGAGCTGCCCAATGAGAGCAGACACCCTCTATCGAAATTTGGAGACGGTATCACAAACCTGATTGACTACCGCCACGGCAAACATCCACGGTGGATTGAACGTTTCTGTGTACACAGTTGAGGTCTGAGCCTACCCATCAAAATAGCCTCACAAGCTGCTCGAACCTTTGGATTTCAATTCCTTGCAATTAATCGAAACACATGACCCCAAAAGATCTGATGAAGAAAAGTCACAAAATGTTTCACGATCGATGAAGGCAGGTTTTTCCCAGTCTTTTAAGTTCGGCCGCGGGATTAATCATCTACCGCACCAGCCACTTTTTTACAGGCTTACCCAACAGCCCACCACAGTTGACGCATTCACACACGTACCATCGACCAAAGCACCACCCGTGGATGCAGACCTCGACATATCCCACTCGTCGCCAACTCCCCAGCGCCTATCCAAAAGGCTCCACATTGCAACCTAATCTCCACCATTACTTACAGGACATACCGATGGCCGGGCTATATGAACATCTCTCAAAGGCAACTTCCGCTCAGCTATTGGCTTGTCTTCCAAGCAATTAGAGAAAGCAATTGCTTCCAACTCGCCACCAACCAATCAGCAACAACATCGTCCCCAACGAAATCAAGGACAGCTTCTTCTCCCGTCCCTGTTGCCTTCCGTGGCCTAGATCATCTAGGCATCGACATCACCACGCCCCCAGTTTGCCCCGTAGACCAGCCTGAGGCCTCCCTTGTAGGCGCTAAACAAATTTTTACCCAACCCCATTTCCATCACTGGCACACCCACTGAAACTCATCGGCCCCCTTTCAGTATTCCACCTGTGCACCTAAGTAAACATCTAAAAGCCCATGTAGCCAACCCCAACGTGGTGCGACCAACTACTCGTATGTCGCCTTCATCCAGTCTACCGATGCTCCACCATATTGTAAATTCGCCCCCTGTGCACCCTACCACCATCATTGTCACCACCATTTGAACCTTCTTATTTTCCAGTACATCACGCCCAGCGTTCGTTGTACTCGCTCTATGTTTCACCCGGTCGAGTTCAGTTACCAGACCTTCCTCTTAGCCTCTCATCCAAATCCAGCCCCTCCCAGGACCCCAGCAATTTACCTACCCTAATGCAACCGCGGAAGTACACCATCAACCACTCGTTCGAATAAGGCTCTTACTTTACTCAAACAACCGGGGGTGCATCCCACGGCTACTAAGTACCGACGCAAAAAACCAGTTATTTTCTCCATGTACCCTGGCTGAAACGGCCCCATACCATAGCTCCATCCCAGTATATTAGACCCAACTATCCTCCGATGCTGGTATAACCACCAGTCCACCAACTTGTATTTCATCCACCAACCTAGGCCCCGTCTCTATAATTTCAGACCATATTTCTAACTTCCATCCACTCCACATTGGTTCTTCGTTTTGAGACTCCCCCTCTCATCCTTGACGAAGCTCTCCTTGCCTTCTTGGTTGATCCCGCCAAGGTCGACCACTTCACCTGCTCCCAATCAAACTCAGCAATCACCAACTTTGATCGTCCTACCTGTCCTACCAGCTCTATCCCAATCTCCACTGGTGATTCTGATACTGACAAAACTTCCCTCTATTGGTCCTCGACTTACACACACGGTATTCTACACGGGACTGTCTCATCCACCTCATCAGTACTAGGACTAGCAAAGACACTACCTCCATCTCCTCCAGCCTCAAAGCTCGCACAACTACCTGTTGCGACAGAACAAGGAAGCACAACACGTATGCCTGTTTTCGTCATCAACATTTGCCCACTACCAGCAAAAATTCACCCTCTGCGTGCCCGGGTCCTTGTGTCTAACCACGACTTCATCCGCATCACGGATGATGACAGTCTGGGAAACGGTTAAACTGCAGTCGCAAGAACTCTTCCTGGATGCATTTGTCGGTCACCCGAATCAACCGGGGACAATATTGTACGCCTTCCACTTTGCCTCCGCATACCCCATCGATCACAAGTTGATCGCAGGTGATTTCAACGCTCCAGGAGTGTGTTGGCCACGGCACTCTGGCCTACCAAGTTACCAGCAGCTCGTTACCTCTACACACCTCGGCGGTTGGACTCAACACGTTCAATCATTTACTAGAGGGAATAACACCTTAGATCTTCTGTTTTCTCAAGGACCTAATAAGGTAACCACCTCTGTATGAGATGACTTCCCATATGTGTCCACAGCGCTGTTTTATGCCCGTTCTCTGTACCAAAAATCGCTATTTCCTCCAACCCGTCTGCCAGACCATGTCACTTGGCTCGCTGGAGCAACCTTCCAAAAATAATCATCTCAAAATTGGGTTACATCGTTTCTCTCGTCTGATCCTCGGGTGGTAGCTGATCAGCAATGTTCTATTCTCAGTCAGTTTTGAAACACCATCACCCCAACTATGCCACCACTGACGAATTCTAGAACAAACAGACTCACGCGGATGAAACTGAAACTCTCCGAACTTCAACGACTCACACTCAAAACCCGGGAACTATGGGTATATATCCAAACGGACCGACCGTCAGCGACAATCAAATCACAAACTGAACTCATGCCTACTAAGCAAGAATCAAAGGCTTCATGCCACCCAAGGAGACAGGAATCCTGATTAAGCTGATGAAAACAAGAAACCTCCAACACCGCAAGATTATACCTTCCATTACCGTTAACAACTCAGTCTGGATAAACTGGAAGAAATAGCTGAAGCTTTCAACACATTTTCATTTCAGCCCTAACGGCCAGTGTTCCCACTCCTGGAGTACACTGTTCATGTTTACCCAGTGAGACTCTGTCTACAGTTTAATTTCACCCCAACGATATTTCTCCACTTCTAGTCTGTGTGAAACCATCTTACCGCCCAGGCCCGGACGGCATTCCGCCGGCTGCTTTTAACCTGGGGGATCCAGAAATTCTTATCCTTCTATCAAATTTATTTTACCTGTCTATGAAATTTAGCTCGTTCCCCACTCAATGGAAAACCTCTACAATCATCTTCTTGCACAAAAATGGCTGCTTTCATGTTCTCGAGAATTATCGCCCTTTCAGTCACACACCAATTAACTTCAGAACCATGGAGAAGCCCATTAGGAATGAGATAATGGCCCACGTTTTACCTAATAACTTGCTCAATGTGGATCAACACGGTTTCCTGAAAAACCGTTCAAGCTCTACTTGTCAAGTTAACTTCTTGAACTCAGTCATGGAGACTGCTGGCAAGGGCATGTCCATGATTATTATACTGCTTGACATGAAGAAGGCTTTCTAATGAGTCTCACACACTCGGCTCCTGTCACAGGCAAAATCCTATGGCATCACCGACCAGTTACTCGGTTGGTTGGATTCTTATTTCTCCAAACGTCATCAGTTGGTTCAGGTTAACGGTTCCGTTTCTAAACACAAACCTGTCGCCAGTGATGTCATGCAAGGCAGCCTTTGGGCTTACTACTCTTTCTCACATACATAAATGGTGTTTTTAATGTCGATCACCATGGCAGGCTCCACTTCTTCGCGGACGACAATTAAATCTTGTATAATTTTCATTCTGGTCCGCTTAGTACCGTGATCAATGACAAACGGCAAGATTCAACAGCTCTTGGTTCTTGGTGCACTACTTCATTGGTGAAGTCTTCTGAGGAGAAAAACAAAATTCTTACGTTCAGATGCAATGTCCCCCCAGGCATGTTCACTGTTGACGATCGCCCGATTTCCATCAGCCCCTTAGAACGAGAATTAGGTTTGCAATATTCAGCTACCTTTACTTTCTCTGGACATACTACCACTCAAAGTGCGAGGGCTAGAAGACTTATAGGACTACTTCATAGGACATTCCACCTCCCAGAATGTAAATTCAGCACCTATAAGACCTACATTAGACCCATTCTAGAATACTGTCCCATAATTTGCTATTTCATGACCCAGTTGGACAGAGCGCCTATTGAAAAGGTTCGACGGCTGATGACAAAAGGGTTAATTGGCTTTTCCACTGAACTCAATCGTTGCCAACTCTGTGAACACTTGAAACTGGATCCGCTATGATTTAGACGCATGAAGCAGAACCTCATATTCTTTTATGGTTCTGTTGTGGATGGAACCATTGAATCAGCGCCGCTGCTCACAAACCTAACGGACTCACAACATTCTTTAGAACTGAGCGACAACACAGTAAATGTTCCAATTTCTAGAACTGCTCTCAGGTCCAACTTTTTCCTGGTTAATTATGCGGATTTATGGAACAAATTACCCCGCGATATACATTTTATAAGGCCATCTAAGATGTTTAAAGCCCACATAAGCAAGCGCTTTACAATAAAAACTATAATCCGATTCATAGGTTCGTACACAAGCAGAGCAATGGCTTCTGAAGTCGGATTAGGCTTGTAATAGTTTTCGAACTCCCTTATTTTTAAACTTGATTGTCTTTTGGGCCATAGCCGCTCTTGCTTCCTCCGCTCGCGTTACCCATCCATTCGTTTTGCTTCTCTTCCACATCTGATCCTGCCATTTGCGCTTTCAATTCTCCCTTGGTAAAGTCCGACAAGCACAGTCGTTGAACTTTCTCTGGAGAGCCGCATTAACAGGACTGAAGCCCCAGTTATGGCGGCATTTACTTTCCCCTTTTCTCCTCTCTGTCCATTCTTTAACTTTCAGCTTCTTTTGTTCTAGGATTTCCTACAGAATTGTTTTCTCTCCAGTCCGAAATTTCTGTCCCATCTTCATCTGTTTCGCTGAATCTGGCAACAAATAATTTTTTAGTTCCTCCCATCGTGTCATCTCTTTTCCCATAGCCACGGCATAGCTATCAATAACTTGCTTCTTAACATTCACCTACTCACTTTTCTTCTCCTCCTCTTCAGTCCTTGCCAGTCCTTGCCAGCTCCGCTAGACGTCACCTAACTTTGGCTCACTTTTATGCCTGAGGCCCAGGGTTTTGAGATAGCTCCCCACCATCAATGTGCTCCTCACAAAATGCCTAATTTTTCTATACAACGCTCACCCGCGGCTGATCAAGAAGTTGTTTCATCCGGACATACAACCAATTTTTTGCCGGAACCATTCTCTCCCTTATTCATCAGTTTTCGGTGTACTGAATCCTATCATCTTTACAGTTCATCAATTCTCACCTTCAGCGTGCAACTTTCGGCCGAAAAACTTTGGCTTATATGCTGTAGTCCGTCGTTGCCACTACACTAGTTAGCCGTCAACTTCTGCAAAGCCCATGGTGGTACATTCCCACCAACATTGTCGCGCCCGTGAAGTTACCCTGCATATCGAAATTGGCGGTGGGTTCACCAAATGGCTCTCATACCTAATGGAACCCGTCCGACTCTGTTAATGGCAAGAGCAAGCTGTTAAGTGAAAGCCCCAGGAATGCTGCCATTTTCTGAGTGATTGCTCCATCCTGTCTTTTTCTGCCACAGCTTATGGCAAAAACGCCCCCAAAGTTTATGGCATCTGGTCTGCGGCTGTCTCACAATAAGGGGAAACAACCACGGCCATCAGTCTCGGACCCAGTGGGCCAAGTGTAAAGGAAGGTGAGTCAAGGAAAAACGGGAAGTTTACCCTACGACGTATATTCGCTGTCCCTTTCCTCTATAAAAAATACATTTCTGGCCGGGAAGATCTTGGGCTAATGCTCTCTGCCCCCTTCATTAGAGATGGAATTCGGATAACAGCCTAGACCCGACCCTGCTTATGGGAAACCCCATGATTTCGAGTTAACCTGCAGTTCCGTTTGTCAAGACCAGTGCGGGGTGACAGCACGCCTTTCGAGCACTCCACATACGCTTGCCGACCCCGCCCCACTCAGCTACAACCATTTTGGGTTCCCTGCAAAATCCTTGACCGGCTTGCTGATGTTTAATGCAGTAGTCGATACACGGTCTGAATAGTTACATCATGCGACCTCTGCTCTGACGACACCTCACATTGGTACACCCACGCTTAATAGCTATTACCAAAGCCTCGCCCATGTTGGTTGCCGGAACCAGAAAAGTAATTATTACACTTTTATAATTTACCATCTACAACCTCGCTTGTTTTGTGTTCCCCTCAAGCCCAAGCACTAATAATGTTGTCCAAAGTCAGGGATGATTTGTCTGCTACCATGTTGATTCAGTTACAAAATCAAAATGCTTACTGACATTAACTCCCGTGATAAGCTGTTATTCCTTTAATGATAGGTGCTCACCTTAACTTAATTCTCTTGCCCCGGGCTATAACTTAGTGGTCTCGTCGTCCTTCTTCTTGCACTTTTCCGTTAAATCGAGCTTTACCACGCCGAGTTCCATCCTTTTTTAACCAATGCCCACCGATCAGAGTATTTGCTCATGGTATGTTAGAACCCCACTCCACCCAGCAAGCATATGCATTTGATAACTCATGACCCTACGGAATACCAGCACGTTCGCAGAAGCGAAGGTGGGTGCCTTGTGTACGTACAGCACTCCCTTTCAGTAGTCCCCATCAGACATGCCACACTCGACTCAATTCCGGATTCTCTATGGCTCACAATTCGGTTCTCAACTGTAGTCATGCACATTGGCTGTATCTATCGCCCGCCCTCATCTACTATTGCAGACTTAACTCCCTTAACTGAAGCCGTTGATTACCCTTCACTACTACTTTCGGCAGCAAAAATCATAGCTGGTGATTTTAACTGGCCTAAAATATCGTGGAAAAAGCTCACGGCAACTCGTAACTTAATAGACTTTGTGTCCCATACTCACATTGGGGGCTGGGTGCAACACGTTAAAACCCCTACTAGAAACGCCAACATACTAGATCTTATATTCACCCACAGCGTTTCCCACTTTTTGGTTTCCGTTCTGAATAAATTTCCGGGTAGCGATCATAAGATAGTGGCCGGTAACCTTGCATTCAATCCATATCCATCAGACTATCTGCCCCCGTCAACAATCCCGTCCATTTAAATTAGAACCCTCCACCCAATCTCTTCCGTAATCAAGATTGGAGCAGTTTTTTTCTAACGGCTGACCCCCAACAAGCGGCTGATCACTTTTACTTTAACATGGGAAACTGCCTCCAGAAACTTAACCCAATATCCCAAAACTCCTCCCTTAGGAAGTCCAAGCTTGCATCCCTCCAACAAAAGTACCTTAAGATGCAAAGACTTTACCTCCAAAACCACGACTTCTCTCTTTTCATAAGGCTAACGCGTCTTACTGATATTATCCGGGACCTAAAGGAAAAACAGCTCCGCAACGAAGAATCCAAAGCCCTAAGGCATCCCAATAAAGCACTGAAACTCTCACTCCTACACAAATCTAGGAATTCGGCAACAGATACTATGATCCAGTATGTCGTGTTACCGAATAAAACTTCGGCCACCTCCCCTTCTGATATCGCTGAGGCCTTCAACCATTAATTCGCCAATTCCATGGCCCCCGTCTCAGATACAGCCCCCCAAATCCTCTGGCTATTACCAGCTCTTCCTTATCTACCCTAACCTTTGAAGTAAACGTTATTTCCAGGCTCATCTCACGTTATAAAGCATCTGCGCGTCCTGGACCAGACGGGTTGCCCCCAGCTGCAATCATTAACGGTGGATCGGACCTTCCACTTTTACTACTGAACCTATTCACCTTGTCACTCAAATTTAGTTTGGTACCGTCGAACTGGAAGCGTTCAGTCATCATTCCACGACGTAAAAAAGGACGAACTTGCTAATTACCGTCCCATCAACCATACCCCTATCATTTCCAGAATAATGGAAACGATTATCAAAGATGGCATTACCACCCATCTTATCGCTTCTAACCTTCTTAGCGATAGGCAGCACGGGTTCCTCAAATCGCGATCATGCACCACATGTAAGTTTGACTTCCTCAACCTAGTCACTAAGGCTCTTGATAGCGGGCAGGCATTAGTAGTTGTCTACCTAGGTCTGTCGAAGGTTTTCGACCGTGTTCCACACCTGCATTTTATCTCCAAGTTGCGTTCATTCGGCATTGGTGACCCGCTGCTTTCTTGGCTGAAATCTTATCTTGCTCATCGTTTGCAAGTGGTCCTCGCCAACGGACATACTTCTAAACCGAAACCTGTTACAAGTGGCGTTATACAGGGAAGCGTACTGGGTCCTCTCCTATTTCTGATGTACATTAACGACGCATTGGATCTAGTACACCATGGCACGCCATTCTTGTTTGCAGACGGTATAAAAATAGTTTACTCTTTCAATTCCAATGATGCTACCCATACTCTTTGCAACATTTTCGCTGACCTCGCAGCACTTGACCGCTGTTGCCACACCTGGAGGATGAGCTTTTCCACTGATAAGTGCGAGGTCCTAACCTACAAGTTCCAATTGCCCCCTGGATCCTTAACTCTTGGTGGGTCCCCAATAGCCATTCGACCTACTGTCCGCGATTTGAGCCTCAACTATTCCTGCTCCCTCAACTTTTCTGAGCACGCTGCCATCCAAGCGGCCAAGGCTAGAAGAAGTGTGGCCCTTCTCTTCCGGTCCTTTCGTCTCCGGGACAGCATCATCAGCATCTACAAAACACACATCAGGCCTTTGCTCGAATACTGCCCAATAATATTTTCTAACATGACAAAATTCGACAGAGTTGCGATTGGACGCATACAAAGGCGTTTCACCAAACAACTACTTGGTTGGTCCACGTCTTTAAGCTATAGAGAACGATGCCAAAATCTGGATCTTGACCCACTCTGGCTCCGCCGCTTAAGACTAAACTTAGTCTTTTTGTATAACCTGCTCCATAACCGGTCTTTTTCCTTTGACCCAGCAAGCTTCTCCCGTGAAACCCCCTACTCACTTCGGCACAGACCTTTTACTACCCCTTCTAGTATAGCTAAGTCGGCCATACGGTCACGTTTCTTCCTTCTTGTCTACTCTAAAGTCTGGAACAAGTTGCCCATCACCCTTCGAGCTTCACAAACCAAGTCCCAATTTCTGTCGGCACTCATCCCATATCTCAGCGTCACCCGTGCACTACAGTTATCTAATATGTGCTTGGCAGAAGAAATAGCTTACGAGAGAGGCCTCGACTTCTAAGACCAAACACTTCTCCGACCCTGCTCCCTTCAATTAAAGACACAATCAACGATAGACAGTTTCATCTATCTGGCTGAGTTTTCAACGTTAGACTACCTATGGCCATTTCCTCAATAAACCGAACAAATGGAAATGCCACTAATTTTAACCACTTTGCTTCCATCCAACCCCGTAGTTTCTGTCACTCTTATGCCTCGTCCTTTACTGGTTTTTATATGCCTCCATTAACCGTTGATCCGCAGCAGGGGTACACCCTGACTGCTGCTTTTTATCTGCTCTCCTTTCCCACGTAACCCCCCTTCATTCTTAGCCCTTTTTCAACTCCTGTCATGTTAATTTCCACATTTTCAAGGGTTTTGTCTGTTTATTCCATCACTCGTAAACAGCTGATTATGCACTTGGCAGGCCTCGGAGGTCTCCGAAATAAACCATTATTATTCATTATTACATTATCATAACCCACAGCTGGAAACACTTCCAGACTGCAATACCCCTTTATTTCAGGTTCGTTGTCTCCCGCTATCTCAGTCGCAAAACTGGCTAACCAAGGATGCCACTTTGATTCGTACGGACAGAGACTCAAGTGGAACCTACCATAGCAATTGGGACCGAAATGAAACCATACAACAGGAAATACTCCTAATTGCTTATCAGATCGTTCAACGTTTTCAAACGCAACCAACACGAGTTCCAGTTCACGCGCATGCCGCTAATTTACAGCCACACTCGACTGATCGACCGACACATACATTGTCCTGCCAGACGAACCTTACGCACTCGATGCCGTACGTTACCAGAAACGACGCTGAATAACACTGAAGACAAATGTGTCAACACATACATATATATTTGTCAGTGAAACAGCATAATAACTCTGAAGTCCATGCGGAGATTTCCCACTTTATCATCCGTTACCACTGTTTATCTTTCCTACGACCCGTAGCCGGCTGGAAATTGACTCTCCACTTCTCGAAGACCCTCCAGTTGCGCTTTCTTATTTCAGAATGGTACATGTTACTGATCCTAAATCTAAACTCACCTTTTTATGGTCTGCTGTTTCTCCCATATCCGCCAGTGTTCACTCTCACAAAATTGGTCTCATGCCCCCCTGCTCCAAAACTCATTCCGTTTATTGAACTCCGGTAAATCCGTCATTCAGGGTTTGCATTGTCTTCATGATCGCTATCCTCTTCGCATGCGTTGATTTTCCCGAACATACTTCTTTACAATTTTCCTCTTGCTCAAAAATTTACTCCATCGGCAAAAAATCGGTGGGCCTCCGGTTTCCTTGGCTTGCATCATTCTCGTTCATAACGCGTCCTTGGCACTGCGTTAATGATTTTTCGATATCTCCACCATGAACCAGTGCCCAGGCAGGAATCGAAAGCCATTTATTATCAAGGTCACGCCTTTTTTTAGCTAAAATTCTTGGCGCGAAAACAGTTCAAACGTTAATGTGGTAGTTTCATTCATCCTTACCGCCGGAATCGAAACCGGTTCAAAAGTGCCGCGCAAAAAATTATCAGAATGATCCATTCAAACTGTTGCTGGCTTTGTTTTTCCATCGCTGATGCTCTCGACTTTCATATTCTGAATTTGTGAATATTCCATCTTATTGAGTAACGTGTTACACCATGATCATGCGCTACAGCGTGCATCTCGACCATGGCCGAGAAATATACCAGTATTATTATTATTATTATTATCACAGCCATTCGTGACTGTGCATTAGACTGTACATAGCTGTCATAGACCTCGAGGCTTTTTTGGCACCTTCTGCCAAACTCACCACGGATTGTATCTGGCAGGATTTCTGTACCCCTGAACAATGATCCATGGCTCTCAGAAACTGCGGAATTTCGGGATGGAAGTTACTCTGAGTTCCATCCATAGCTTCAAGGGCACCCAAGAAAAGCCTGTTCAACCGAGGTCCAACTTTTTTTAAAACGTTGGCATTATCTTCTGCCACTAGGCCAGCAGGGAGTTTGCTTCAGTCGTTAATTAATCTACATGATAAGAACTGGGCTCTGATGTACTTCTTGGCTCTTGACTTGACAAGCTTCAGCTCATACCCTCGGGGACGGTATTCCTGTCATGGACAAACAAAGGCTGCTATTCTCGACAAACAATAGTAATAACGATAATGAAATATTTCTCGGCCATGGTCGAGACGCGCTCGCAAGCCCATGACCATGATGTACAAATTTACCCAATAAGATAAATCATTCACCAATTTTAGAAATTTTAGTCAAAAGGGTCAGCGATAGAAGAACAGCCAGCTGCAGCTTGGATGGATCATTCTTATAATGGTTAGGGCGAAAGTTTTGGACCGGTTTCGGATCCCAGTCGGGCGACAGAGCTGTAAAGCATTCGCAGGAACCACCACTCTAGTCTTCACTGATGTAAGTGTTGGTACCTGCTAACATACTTAATGGGCTTCGGCTCATCAGGTTTCCATTCGGTCACTGCCTATGCAGACTGTGCATATGCCACCCTCACGGGAGAGCGCTGTATGCGGCACATCCGGCGGCCCTGATAGTCTGTTTTCGTGTCGAACCGCAGTCGACTTCGTTGTCGTTGTCGTCTTTTTCGTTATGCAGTAGGAGCATTCGCTATCGCAGTACAGTGCACAGTTGGAATACCGAAAAATTCGGTAACACAGTGCTAAAGATGCACTGTAAACCAGAACGATGTAAGCCTTGGAAACCGGAGGCTTACTGGGGTTCCGCGAACAGAGTAGGTTCGGAACTGGAAGAAATGAAAGAAAATAATTTGCATGGAGGTACACTCGGGAAAATCGATGAATGCGAAGAGAATAGCAATCCATGAAAATGATGCAAACCCTGAATGACGGATCTAACGGGGCTCAATAAACGGAGTGAGTTGTGAAACAGGGAGACATGGAACAAATCTCGTGAAAGTGCACTTGGGAACATTGGTGAGTGTGGAAGGAACAGCAACCCATGAAAGTGTGAGTTTAGTCTCGGAATCAGTAACCTGCATCATTCGGAAGTGTAAGCGCGTAACTGGAGGGTCCTGGAAAAGTGGAGATTCAGTTTCCAGCCACCTACGGTTCGATGGAATGTGAAATGATGCAACAGATACTGAAATGGAAAATCTCCGCATAGACTTGAGCGTTATTATGCTTTTTCACTGGCAAATTTATATATATATATATATATATATATATATATTGACGCATTGAGCCTCAGTGTTATTCAGCGTCAATACTGGTGATGTGCATCCTTCTGCGGGTATGGTTCGTCTGGCAGTGAAAATGATGTGTCGGTCAATTAGCCTGGTGTTGCGAGATATGACGGATTCAACCGACGAGTGGCATTGACCGGTGAATTAGCAGGTTTCATGTGGACATTTTTTTGTTTTGGTTGCAATGATGATATCTGCAGGAGCGGCTTTGCGTTAGAAAACGCCAGACTATCTGATAAACAGTTGGTGGTAATTTTTGTCGGGTGGATTCATTGCAGTCCCAGTTGCAATAGACGTTTCCACTTGGGTCCCTGTCGGTGCTGGTTAAAACGGCGTCCCTAGTCCTCCAGTTTGGCAACTGAGGCAGTGGGAGACGACGAACCTGAAATAATAATAATAATAATAATGGTATATTTCTGGAGCGTGGTTGAGAGGCAGGCATATTATCGTGATCAGAGTTTACAATATCACTGAATGAGTTGGAAAATTCACAAATTTAAAAGAGAGATTCGGACATCACGGCAACAATGGAATAAGGCTGAGAAGAGTTTATATGAATCAAAATGACCAAAGACTACACGGTGAATACGAATTGATGTTGAGTCAACTAAGGCAATAGTGATGAATCGGCCGGATTTAGGAATGCTCAGACGGACATTGGCTTAGGACGAAGGAAATACAATATTCGCAAGAATGATGCAAGAAAATGTTCGTTAATGCATATTTATGTTCACTTAAAAAGGTCATTGGTGTCGAGACAAAGGAGGTAGGGGAGAATTTCATGAAGGTTTGCACAGGAGTATTAATTTTCATAGATTTACGGATATGAAAAGGAATATTCCCCCCGAAAGGGTGAGACAATTTCCATGAGAAGTAGTGTGCGCCATCTGATACCGGCAGTTCGCACGTGGTGGAAAATGGACGAAGTTCCAGGAAGGAATAGTCAGCAATCGAAATTCCTTGTCCACGAGGAACAAAATAAGGCAAGACAAAGGTGAAAACCTTTGCAATAGACCATCTTATGTTGGTAAATTGGCGAATACATCATTCTGTTGAGTTTTTTGTGGCTTTTCTGTGTCCGTGTTGGGCTTTTTGGGCAAGAGTTGGCTGCGGTTTTTGTTCGCTGTTTCATCATGGGAAGGAGGAGGACATCGACGAATCTGGACCGATCACTGTTTAATTAGGAGTCCTCGCACGGTGGCTTCGACATCGGAGGGTCTTGTAGTGAGAATTCCTCAGTAAGCCTCAGAGGGGCATATGCAGCAATACCAGTGCTTCTTTTGGGCGAAACTCGAGGGCTAGATCGTATTCGCCGTAGCCAGTTAAGAGTGCGGAGGTTGGAAATGAGGCACAATGGTCTTAGTGAAATGAGGAGTCGTTGGCATTGTGATCCGGTTTTCATGAGGGCTAAAAGGGTTTACACTATTAGGCAAAGTTACCCTAGTGGAAAACCGGTTCGTGACCGAATTTGGACCGGTTACGGTAGCTTGCCGGAAAAGTGCCGGTAGGTTGCCGGTATTGTTACCGGTTGGGTACCGGTACCGGAAAGGCAGACCGGAATCAAGCCGAAATCGGCCTGCGATTTCAATCCACTTTTAAATTTAAACCCGATTTTCGAAATGGCCCACGCCCCTCCAACGATCATACCATTCTAGCTTTTCCGAAATTTACGCAAGTAGTCAACTGATCGATCAAGTTACCTACTTGAACAGTCTTATCCCCACATACTTTGCAAACGCAATTTTTTGATCGCCTGCTACTGCTTTCCGAAAGCTCGTTCACGCTCCAGTCTCCCATAGTAGTGCTAGCCTGAGGACAGCATGATCTAACGTCTTACAACTGCCAGTGTGACCCAAATGAGACTTATTCCAAAATGGTGAAACTTAGACATTTCAAAACGAACAAATTTTACGAAGTAAAATTTTTATATATTAGGTACGTTTACAATCTGAATCTACGGAACAAACTTCTTCCCATCAAATTGTTTCGCGCCGAGATCTGCGAAGGATAACAAAAGTGTGAATCTTGAATAAGACGAATTGTGGAACGGAAAAAATGTTTAGATATGAATAATTAGACACATACAAATGTAATACTGTAGTTATATGTACACTGCCGACACCTAAACGATAATTATTTAACTAAAGTGAAGCATGAAATTCGCTATCGTCGTCTGTGTAAGTGAAAAAAACTAACATGGGACTACAAATGCGTGATCAGTGAAGGTACCTGGCAGTTTTGCGTCCTAAGCCGCGATCTCTTGCGTCGGTAAACCATCTTTTCATGGTACGCTCGATCTCCAGCGTAGGAGACTCCCGGAAACGATCGGTAGATTTTAAGGCATCTGTAAATAAACAGTAATTACAATAGATTAGACAGACCAATGGCGGCTTTAGGAAACTTGTAACTTCCCACTGCAATTTTCCCAGCTGTTCCGGTCCAATAGCAGGCGAGTGCCAAATTCTCCCCTATCAAAGATGCGAGCATTCAGCGGATACTTGATCCAAGATCGGTGCACAGATGACGCTTGAGTGCGCGGACCTTATAATATGATGCGGAACTATTCTATCACTTACAGTGCCCTTCAAGTTATCCAGTACTGCAAGATCTCCTTCCAGTTTCAGAAGATCGGTGATATCGTTTGCCTGTAAAGGCTCGTAAGCCGTCGTGTTTGTCGCATCCAGGCGAAAATAATGCTATCCAACTTGGCGATCATAAAAGCCAGGTCGTTGCGAATGCCCTGTTCATTTGACAGCATACGTTCGAAGTAGTCTGGTAAATGTAGTGGCTGATAATGAGAAACTTATCTTGCCACTTTTTGGCGTAAGCGGGCATATGCTATGGAGATAAGGGCGTTGTTACAATTTGTGTCGTGCTAATTGAAATATAGGAGTGTTAGTAACTTTTACGCAACACACCTGGGACCAGCCGCCTTTGACAATATGGCATCTTCCGTGGGTCTCCTCTGAGACTTCAGTGTTGGTGGACTATAAGTAATATGAAACGAGAACTTCGCACTGGACTTACCTAGGTGATGAATGGCCAAGAGCCATGATATCACCGGGGGAGTCGGGGGACTGTATCGGAGATTCTCTTCAAATCCTCTGTGACGGAGGTATCTCGACAGAACTGTCATCCGATGACAACGGTACCGGTATTCTAAAAAGAATGTGATAACGTATAACAATGTACCTGCGGCGAACGGTGTACCGCTGTGAAAATGGGGTCATTGGCAACGTATCATCCGTTGACGCCGACATAACAGATTCGGAAAGAAAATTCCTTTTGAATTTAATTGCATCTCTGAGATCATCCGAGAAGAATGCATATAACTGGGAGTGTTACCTGTGTGATAAATCTCATGAAAATCGTATGCTGGAACCGTTTCCGGCAAACATCCACCGTCCAACAAGATGCGTTGGCTAGCCTGAAAAGTCGATGACTTCGGCCAGCGCACACGGTTCCCACCAGTCATCCAATCGCTGTGAACAATGGCTACCGAGTCATCAACATCAAACATGACGACCAAGTACATCTAAAAAGGTTAGTTTATTCGGTCTCATGTTAAAGTAACGACAGAAACCTAAGACATCTGCTTTAAAAAGAGAAGTTTTACTTTATGAAGGTGTATAACGTGGGTATCAACACTTCCTAATTATAAGTGAGACAAATACGAAAAGATTTACACAAAGTGGTGTTTATAGAAACTTGGACAACATTGTCATCCAGTCCGTCCACAGAAAAAAATTACAGGTGATTGGATCTCATTGGGGTAAGAAAAAAATTGCGAGGGTTTAAGAAAAAACAAATAGTTATGGAATCCCCAGAAATGTTCTCCACAAGCGCTGGTTTCCCACCTGCAACGACAATGTTGTTTGGTGGTAAGCGTGACAGAACCATTCCCCCCACCACCATCGCTGTCTCGCATAACCGGAAACGGGTAGCGGCATTCCCAACGTCGTCACGAATGGCCTCAGATAAATCGTTGGTATCGGGAAGTGTTCTCTCAGGCAAACGCCGATACAGTTGCTGAGCAGGATTCCGGGACCTCGAATGGAAAATTTCAGTGTCCGTAAGAAGGACTCGAAAGGGAAACAGGAGAAAGAGTCTAAAGTACCATGATGAAGAACGTCTGCTGGTAAATGAATAACAGCGTGAACATTGTAAACGACGTTAGAGATACCATAAAGGGAACTCATTCTTTGTACAAATATCAGGAGGATGGTTTCTGAGAATGCGTTACAAGTTTTGTACAAAAAGAGGTGGCACCGTATGTAATTTGCAACGAACAATAACATGAAGTGTTCATACGCATCATCCGACAAAAGTCCTTTCAGACGAACCGGCCACAAATACAAAAGAAACATTCGAAATTCGGCGTCTCCGGAACCCACGACGCTGCATTCACCTGCAAAGCCTAAAGGTGTTGAGTATGAACAGAAAGTAAAATTGCCAGTGAATAACCTCACCTGGCAAATCCCACTTAGAGCAGCCATGCCGATGTTCCCATTGGGTGGCGTCATCAAAAACAGCGCACATCAGTGAGCTTAGTTCTTTTTTTTCATATAATATCTCTTTTGTTTCGTCATAATGGCCACTGTCCGTCAATAATACCTAACAAGGTTCTAAAGTACACTTATTTGTTAACCATAATAGTAATGAAACGGCAGCATAGCATAACTGAAAACCATACCGTAGATGTCATACGATATCAGAGCTTTCAATACGAACACATTGAAGCTTCATGGATTTTACAGAACTACTTGGGAACCATCAAGATTTACGTGAAAACTGCTTCATGGATAAAATACACCTCCTCATGTTATAAGTGCAGTTATAGCACGACACTGCAGTTTTCACTATTCAGCTTATCATTTAATAATTGGAAGATGATAACCTGATATGTCACTAACACTTTACAACCAGCATGGATCATCAGCACCCAAAGCAAGAAGAGCGCACCGCTCACCTTAGCGAACAAAGCACGACCAGAATGGCTGCCGGCTGGAAAATACCAGCCAGTTAAAACCATTGGCACTGCATTTGTACCGCAATCAACGGAAACAAATAACCATGAAAATAGGACATTTATCGCGTATACAGCGAATTAGAACGAACTACGTCATTCTTTTCTTGAAATTTTTATGATTTCTCTGCCCATCGGTTACCGTCACGTTGCCGGAATTCGGCGGTGGGCAATGTGCCACTAGAGTTATTAAGTACCGATTCGGCCGTTCACCGGGGAGTCTTATCTTTAGGGGTTAATGAAGCCATGGAGGTGCGTTTGGACTAAGGTCTGAGGGCTACGTGAGAGAGCAGCTGGGCAACACGAAAAACCTTGAATAGCAAGTTTGCATACTAGGTCTAGGGGATATATGACAAATCCCACAGTATTGTTTTACAGATCAAAAAGGAGCAGCTGGGACACACCAAGAATCAAAATGGCAAGTTTTTGTGATAGATCCAGAGGATGTATGACAAGTCCTATCGTGGGGTATCTACAGGTCTAATGCTGCAAGTTGCTGTTAGGTGAGGATGTGAACTGGGTAGTGGGCTGGATTACAGGACAAGATAAACGCCGCTTTCTTACGAGAAGGGGGAAAAACAGATACGTGAGTGAAAAATACGAGCGCCTTTCTCTACGTTCTTACATGTATGTTTATTTATACAATAATATCTATATGGATATAATTAGCGCTCTGATGAGACGTGTCCGTCGTCTGATGTATTGACTCGTTGTCCAGAGCCACGGTGGTTTTGTAGCTGACGTCACCAAACATGCCAGGCGTGCATGGGAGGGTACGAGGTGATTGAAAATAAGAGCGGGGGGCGGGTAAGCATACGTGGCGAGACCAGTTCGCTATCACCTCCGAGTCAGTCTCGTGCGTAGGAACCAAAAGCATGTCAAGCGGACAAGGGCGGTGTGGGGTTTTCCCTTTCGCAGGGTCAGGTGTGAGCTGATGGGAGGTACCAATGATTAAAGTTTGCCCATGTCCTCCACAGCCCGTTATTAACGGTATATATAGATCAAATCGATCCCACTAATTCACTTTTTGTTCTCCACTTTTTCTTCTAACAGAGGGGTGGTTGAGCCCATATAGAAACTTTTCGTAGTCCCCCCCCAGCCCGATTGTGATTTTCCGCGTGTATGTCATTTTTTTGCAACCGCTGTGGGTGGTCTGTTTCCCCGCATCCGGAGGCAGTTATGGTGAAGGTGCCGCTGACACCAGGGGTTTTGATTGCATGGGCTGGGAAAATACGGAGTGGAGCAATCACTTTGAGCTCCTTATTCTGAGCCACTTTTCACTCCACAACTTCCGGCTCACCCTAAAACTTGACCGGCGGTCAATCAATTTTGCAGATTGAGAGGTATGTCTATTACGCCCTATTAGGAAGGAAGTGGTTTTCGTTTAAATTAAACGCTTCAGGGAACAATAGACTGCATTTTGATGGGGCAAGCTATGGCAGACGCAATAACGTGTCCTTTCCCTTACCTCTTGAGAGGATTTTTAATCTGGAAAACAGAATCAGTTTTTGTCTCCTCATTGGCACTGATGTGCAGGTTTTAGTCTCTGGCTAATTTCAACACGCGACAAAATAACCCAGGCAGTCGACAAAAAGAATTTTAGTATGGAATGCTGCAAACAGGTCAACTAAAAAATGCACTACGTACATGGTACCCGAAGGAGGAAGACTATCGGCGGTGCTTGTGAGAGGATGGCCAGCCAAGTTTTTGACACTGGCTGCCCCAGGCCCTCCAAGCAGAACCAAAATCTTCCTCGTACCCTGTGGGTTTTAAAAGCCAAGTAGTTGCGGAAGAATAAATGGCTTGGATTATCCGCATTCTGTGGATTCCCACGATTGGGTTTCTAGAAAAGTGGCGAAATTCCTGCTGACGCTATCAACCTTTTTTTTCTTATCATTACGTATAAGCTATCAGCTCGATGACTAGATCGGATCACACCAAGACCGATGCAAATGTTAGTCCAGCCCCCTGGGGCTGCGAGCCATATGTCTCACTGCACTGAGTCCCTGGAATCTGTTCATAAAATATCTTTGGCTGGGAAGTCGATGTAATTTAGTTGAATGGGGAGCCACAAACCCGAACCAATTCTAGTTATTCTGACATAAAATTACCTGCGCTACACAGCGACGTAATCCTGCTTGCCAAGCAGGGGCAGTAGAAGGTTGTGGTCTCAATATCGACGTAGAACTCGACATCAACCTTCTGCTCCTAGACTGTGTGAGGAGAAGGTCGATGAATTTAGAGCAGGGAAGTCCCAGTACAAAAAACTACAGAGAGAATTGCAAACCGAGAATTTGACACTTATGCTTCGACCGGGAAAATGGCAGCACGCTGAGTGCACTCCAGGAAAATTGCCAGGTGGACGATAACGGGCTAGAAACGGTAAAGCCAAAGTGCAAGCTCATTTTTACTCAAATGACTGCTAAGCCTACAAATGAATGTTTTCGATTATACTTGAACTAGCGGTGCTCCTTAAATACTATCCGGTGGGTTCGTCCTCAAGACCATAGCCACATTTCTCCCTGGTCATCCATAGACTGCCGCCTTAAGAGCAGCCCTTTTAGAAGATTTAATCCTCTTTTCACCGGTTGAAAAGCGTGTTTACACGATCTCACAAAGCTCAGAACTACAAGGCGGCACGAAATGAACCAGTGAAGTCTTGGCTTCCGATTCAGTTCTGTACTAAGTCTGAAAGACATGGCATCAGAAAGCCTAGATTCTTGCATAGATAAGCTCAATGAAACCCCCAATATTTCAGAAATTGCAAGACGCAAGTCTTCCCGAAACTTGGCTATGGTCAGGGAAGGTTCAATGAGACTTTGTTTATTTCACCATCTTTTCGGTTCACAGCTACCAGCTACACATTCCTCACGGTCACTCGACCCGACAGCAAGAATAGCATAGTAAGGGTAGACTTTAGCCGAGGAGGAAGATGAATGTAGTTGAAGTGGAAGAAGCGAGATACTTTTATATCAAAATTGCTAATATTGGCCACTTCGTCCAAGAGGCCTTAAAGGTTGAATAGGCAAGAACGCTTGCACCGGGGTCCATGCTGAATGACAATGGCTAGTTTGTTCTTTTCTAGGGGGCTTCTATTCCACATCAAGGTGTTCCCTTGGAAGCATTAGGCACCACTGATATCGGTCTGATAGACAAGTCTCGCACGTGTTTCTCAACCTTTACAAATGGGCTTGAAAACGACAAAGTCCAGTCTTTAGGCAGTTTACTCCTGAATAATGATGTGTTGAAAAGCTTTCACAGTGGCTCTGCAAATGTGGATACCAGTGCGTTCAATATAGCAGTGTGAGTTGTCCAGCTGAGCTGCATTGGATGCTTATTCACTCGAGCCATCCACTAGGTCCTTTATGTAAATTAGTTCATTCCCCATTTCTGAGGCCTCACGTTCACCATTCTTGGATATTCTTTGGGCGGCCTGGCCCTGCCCGTTTGCTTGATAAAACAAATTAAAATGGCCCGAAATCTTTCTCTGTCTGACTGCTTCTTTGAGAGGAAACCACAAGGAGTACTGTAACTTGCTAGCCGGGAAGGATATGGGGCCCAGAAACAGCGAAGAGGCTTTGGGAATCTTGATAAGTATGGTTCGGTCACTGCCCCCCAGGGACTGAGATGTGACCAAAAATATAGAAATAAGGAGAAAGAGTGAACGGCATTCAGAATATATCTGGTTGGGGCAAGCAACAAAACCAGAACCAAGTTTTTCACAGGCTGTGATCTGAACGACCGGAATAGGCTCCCTACTGATGTAGTGACAGAAAAGACCGCCAGAGCCCATATAAAAAGGTTGGGCTTGGCATGGCCATGGTTTTCCCGATCACCTACGAAACCGTCGACAGCCCTCAAATAACACTAATTTTCTACTCGTTCTCCACTTTTTTTGTTCTTCACCCATGCTTTTCCATGGACTCTTATTCTTTCCATGTTCCTTCGCTTACAAAGTGGCCGACACTTGGTTGACTGGACTCTTGCATGACAAGTGAACCTGAGGGTTATCGAGGCTTTGCTCCGTCGAAATGCTGCTCTTTCTGCACTCACCGGCGGAAAACCCGTAATTAAATCCAGTCATATCAGGGCGCAAGTCCGTCCGTCGTTGCCCAGGATCACTAGGTTTATTACACCTGCGAGCTTCCCAAGTGTCATTGTGCTTGGACTTACCGAAATAGTACGTCCTTCAGTAGTCTGGAAGCACGGACTATATCGGAATTGTAGTAAAAGACAGTATCAAAGAGAATTATTCCGACTGGATAAGGCATCAGCAACTGAAGGGTTCACTCTTGCCGCAAGGGCCAAATGTTTCAGCTACCGGCTCTGACGAAATAATGAAAAATATCTGGGGAGATAAACTGGTAGCATTGGAGGGCACGTAAAAAGAGTGAGAAGACCGAAATTGAGGAAGAGGAGAGAACAGAATAGCGGCTGACTGGAGACCCACAACAAGATTTACTCAGCCGACTCACTGACAACCTGGAGGGGAATTCGCATACCGATCCCGCTTCCTCTTAAATGGCAGTACGTTGTTCGCTTCAGCACTTTCCTCGGAAGATTGCTGAAGATTTTGAATACCCCCAGTTCTTAATATCTCTTCAGCCCTCGATTTTGTCTATTTCAAATTGAGTCCCCCGAGGGCAGATTTTTTGTCGCTTATAAGTAACAGCCTGCCCTTAGAGGACAACCCATTTATGTTTCCTCTCTAGTCTCAAACCCTTCCCCCATTCCCTCGAGCTAGAACAACCCCACATCTATTAGCCCCTTGCGGTACTGCAAACTGGGTGACACACAATACCCCTCTCGTGAAGCTTCTCTAGATCCTATCCGGGAAGAGGGTGTGCCTCAATAACAGACGAGCATAAGCTTTAAATACGTACTTCAGGGGGATCGAACCCGGGCTCAATAAAATGGCGACAGTAACTACGAGTTCCTCACAGTTGAAGTTCAGAACAGCCCGCTGGAGGCTCTATTTGTCTTGCTTCACTCTCCTTCCCCTAATCCCGGATAATCGGCGCCCATATTGCCTTGTTAAGTGGCTCACGGACTGTGCCAGAGGTTTGAAGTAGCTTGGAGCAATTATGCCGAAGTCCCCGGCCCAGCATTTCTGAGTCAAAGCCCTGGTTTTTCGCGTTGGAATGGAGCTTTCTGCTAGATCCCTCATCTATCAGACGTGAGCATTCGACTAAGTTCCGAGGCAGGTCTACGCCGCAGACCATTGGTGGAGAGAAAAGAGGAAAAATTGAATCTGGTCAGGTTCGGAGCACCCCAAAAGTCCCAAACAATTCACAAGGGTGATGCACGACCACGCCCTAACTAGAGTTAGCTTCTGGCACGAACCATGAACAAAGGTGGATCCGGGACCAACTCCTGGTGGACTCTGCCGGTTGCTTTCGCCATCGAAGACACAGTGTCCTCGTATTTGACGCAGAATGGATGGTCAGATAAATAAGCTTTTAATCATCCAATTAGCCCAGCAGACAAGCCCATTTCCCAGGTTCATGTGGGAGCAAACTGCTATTCATGGTATAAGACCCATCGAAGACGTCCAGGTAACATATTCACGCCTCCTTCCTCTGGTCCAACTTTCTGATTACCCTAAGGAGAAACCTCAGTGGGTTGCTAAATCTGGACCCGCCCCCCTTGGATCCGTCATATCCATCCGCAAATAGGTTTTTCCCCACATGTCCCTAGGAAGCTCTCCGGATGACTATTTACTCCATTTAAGGTGCCTCAAAAATAGGCTACCAAGCCGATAGTTCGGTACTTGGTCTGCTAATTATCCCTTGTGGATTGGCATGATTTATGCAGATTGCAATTCAATCGGTAACACTGCTTCCTCGAGAGGTTTGCTGAATTTGGTGGCCGGGGGCCCCACCGGTGTTGGAACCAGCTGCCAGCGAAAGGCCTAAAGGTTTCTATCTGGTTTTGGGGCTTCCTCTTTTACATTTGCCTTGAAAACCCACAAAGCCCATCTCGGTGATGTTTTACTTTCCTCCAAAGGAGCAGTCCTGGACGAATCAAGAGCCGATGGATGTATTTCCTTATCTGCCTTGTGGACCTCCTGGAAGTATTCTTGGCGGATATCCGCCTTCTTGCCGATATCTTCAATCTTATCACAGTTCCCATTTTTACTCCTACCACAACTACTGGAGCGGCAGCTCTATCCCGAAAGCAATTAAAGGACGCCCTTGAGGGTTTCTCAGCAAGCCTGGTGGCTCTCCTCACATGTGCTTGCTTACCCCTCTTCTGTCGTTCACTCTTTACCTTACTCCTTCTTTAATATTTGATAACGCACCTATGCCCATCAGTTTCCTAATATTTTCTTGATGCTCAAAGCTGTCCTCACAATGCATGCTTTTCGCTGCCTTTCCGCCAAGGTGGCAAATCTGGCCTACGGAATCCACTCGTGGGACTCACTCCGTCAGCCGGCCAAAGTGTATTATCCTTTGAGGCCAACCACATTTCTCTTACTGTCAGTCCTTTTTCCGGGGTCAGGGCTGCTACTATTGACAGGAATCTCTCCTAGCTGCTATTTTTATCCGGTTATTTTTTCTCTTTCTCCTAGGAACTAGAAATCGCTGAGCCCGTGATTTACTTCCCCTAGCGGAGAGTCATTTTTACCGCAAATGCACCCGAGGTAAACCTAGTGTAAACAGAACCAGAGGCTCTAGATTTCGTTCTCTCTAACCTCCATTGGGGTGACGAGTATGCCACACCAGGGCCATGCTCTTGAATCAGCGCAGCATTCGTAACCCAAATAACCCCGTCCACGCCCAGGTTCAAAGCCAGTCTATCTCGGGAGATTGTGGTCCCCGAGCATCAGGAGCTATTCCATGTACCTTTCCAATGCTACCAGATAATCCGGGAAAACTCTCTCCTTTTCCCGTTTGATGGAAGATGCTGTAGACTCGCCCCAGTGCCTTCTATGGCCTCCGAAGCTTCTCCCTTTTTGGACCGTTTGCCAGTCGGAAGTGGAATACTGAACGCTGTCCTTTTGAGTTCCCTGCACCGCCCTTATCACAAAAAACCGTTCTGTTCTGTTCTTTTGGCATGATGAAAATTTTTACAAGCAACTAAACGGACAGACGAAATCCATGAAAAAATTTAGGAATACGCATAAAAACGTAGGGTGGGGTGATTTGAAAAAGAGGTAAGAGAGGGATAAAAGTAAGCAGACCAAGTAATAATGTGGATGGTTTAAGTGAACCGGCAGATGGATTCAAATATATGCCCGGTGGATATGATAGCCAAGTTCAACTGGAAAAGATCGCTAGGCCAATCGGAGGAGATAGAGACTGGGGAGTTTTACGTAAGGCGGACTGAAAATCGGCGTGGGGAGCGATGCTACCCAGACAGGATGAAAAAACAAAGAAATGAATGAGGAGAACAAAATAAAAAAAGTCTTATGGCAGGGGATCGGATAGCCGTGAAGTATGCCATATTGCAAATAAAGGATGGTGCCAGTTTGAAAACAGGGAGCTAACAATGCTAGAAGTAAACAGTGGGCCAGATGGCAAAGCTGGTCAGGTAGGAGCGGGATAAGCTAAATGTGAGGCACAGATACAGAAAAAATGGACAGACATCATGAGGAGCAGCGGGAGAGTGGCAGGAGAACTGGCCGGCAAAGAACCGGAGAAGGCAGAGGAAGTATGTGATTGTGCACGTGCATATACGTTTATTTATATAATATACAGAGGTCAAGGCGTACACTGAGTTGCAAAACGTTTATAGTGGCTTTCCAATCCAAACTATGACGCGTTGTCGGACTTGAGTGAATGAGTTTGTGAATGGGACGGCTGGTTTTGCACGCTTTCGGTGCGTTTCTGGTCTGCCGGTCTCTCGACTTTCCGCCATCGGTTTTGCCAGGATGACGTAATGCTTATCATCCTTGACTTATGTATAAATATATTTGTATGTAGGGACAGAAGGAGCAAAGAGTAATGGGGTGATAGATCACGGAAGTACCAGTGCTTAGAAGATCCAGACAGGATTAGATCAAATGGTGCAGAATTACCCTGGATAATTTCTGAAGAACTTGTTTAAGGCTAGTGAACGTGGGGAATCAACCGAGAAAGAGAAGCTACTTTGGAAGCATAGGTGTGATAGATGTGACCAGAAGTTGATAAATGGGGGAGTATGAAGGAAAGGATTGAAGAAAACTTGCAAGAGTGAATTCGACAATCTGAATAGCGCAGGTGTGATGTGTGACGACCAAAAAACGAGTGAAGCTTTATTAAATGGGCAAAAAGATTGGTTCCTGGAAGTTTTACATGAAAAGGACTGAAAATCGGCACGATAAGCTATGGTAACTGTTAGCGGCTGACCCGACTCTTTTGTGTTCCTGTGTTGCAGCTACGGTTTTCCATGTCCCAATCTAGCCAGAGGCCCAGTTCTGCCAATAATTCTAGTTTGTCTTAAGAAAGTTCGGTCTTCATTTATCAAATGCTCCCAGTCCCAAAGCGATTAAGCCTTGAATTGACTTCGCCAAGATGGCTTCCACCTACAAGTTCCCTCAAACTGCAGGTGTTTTACGTCCTTTGGGGCTCGTCACCGCCAGACTGAGGATGGGCCGCCGTTGGACTAGTCCTCATCTTGTCTCTCGAATAATCAGTTAGACAAGGGCCCTCCTGCGGAGTAGAATGGCCGACTTCGCTTCTCACGAGCAAGGTCTGGAGCATTTCCTGAAGTCCAGTCTTTTTTGGGTGCAGAGAAGTCATTCAAAATGGGTAACTTCCATCACTAGTGCCCACCTATAGTGATCAACACAAGCAGATTGCTGTTCTCCTCAGCTTTCTTTCTCGGGCCCAGATAGGCCCACAGAGATGGAGTCATCAGTTCTCCTGTAGTTGATAAAACCTCTACATTTTGCATACTGAAAGTGGCGAGTCGGCTTATGAAAAATTCATCAACTCCTTTGCCATAGGATCCAGTACACTTCTAATTCAACAGTTGGGCATATTTACTTTGAATATCGAGTATGAGTTTGGGACCTGTCCAGTTTCACTTTTCCCCGGTCCTGGCCACTGTTCAGCGACGGGTACCACATACACTTATGTCTTCCTAGTCGTGAGCTCCAGCCATTTGTCACGCATACCTGAGGCTTTGGTGCAGGCCGCGAGCATCTTAGTGACCTCCCATACTTAATGAAGGTTTTTGGATGGAGCACACTTTCATAGGTCCATGGCCAGGAAGTAAGAACTGTTTTTCTCGGTGATTTCTACCAGGCTAAATGTCTTTCTTGTAGACCTTCTATGAACAGTCCTCAGTGTGTGGGTCTCCGGAACTTAGGAGCAAGCCTAGAATGCCAACTCTGGGTGGGATCGTACTAGAGGCTTTAGGAGGTGCAGAAAGACTGCTGCTTCCCCTGACGTCATTCTTCCGAACAGCCTGTACCCAGATGTGCTTCCTCTTAGCCACTAACAGACACTGCTCCGACGGCCTAAGTTGTTTGTTACAACTACCCTAGGTTCCTTATTTACTCTTAATGTATCACCGTCTCAAGGTTGTCCGGATTAGGATACCTGGTACCTACGGACCAATCTGCCTACAGCACTTCATATCAGGTTATGTTAAAGGGTCGGTTCAAGTTTGCAGCACATTTGTGGCAAGCTTCCGGTTTCTCTTGAAACTAAGTGGATTCAAGGGACCCTATAATTCTAAGAATATAGAAAAAGGCACGATAGCGAACAAGCTCGTTTTCGGTAACTTCATCCTCTGGCTAATACAGTTACATATATATACGATAGGAACGCATATTTTCGGAACAAAATACAGGGTATTTACAGTATCAAATTAAGATTGGTCAATCAATATTGTAGGTGTTTTGCGGTTCGGAAAAGGGGTGGGAAGCTGGTTGTTCGTGGTTGGGAAAACTCGGTGTTGAAAGTACATCTGGGGTGGGTTGGCTGCTTCCTGTCACGATTGGAAGGTCACGGTAGAGGTCACCATGGTTTTGTCCCCCACTTTCCGATCGCGGCCAGGGTAGCTGCAGTGATGTGACAAATCGCTTGTGTGAACAAAGCGATGGATTTAACAGCTTAATCGCCACTGCCTCCGCTGCTCCCAAAGTGATTTGGCGAACGATCTTCGAAAAATTCACAGGCACTTTTTAAATTATCTTAAAGGCTTCGTTGTCTACCTGGTGCCCTGGCTCGGCAAGGTGCGCTACGATTGCACTAGTTATGGTTCTTCTAGTTCCTGTCCTCAGCCAAGCGGGTTTGTGTTCCTTGATTCTTTGGGACAGTTGCCGTGTCGTTTTGCCTACATAGCTTGCCGAACATGAGCAAACAAATGAATAGGTTAACATAGAGGAGGAAAGGACAGGCATTTTGTCTTTGAGATTCATAGAAATCATAGACCGGCTTGTGAAGTGGGCGCGTAGAGTAGCGGCGGGAAATGTACGGGCGATTGCACCCCTAAGGCGCCGAACTAGTAGTTCGCATTTAACATCTCCTTTGAAGGGAATTTGCATGTGCAGTTCTTTCTTCTTGGCGGTGATTATCAATGGTCGCTTGGGTACTTCCGAAATGTTCTTTTGAATGAAACGTTCCGGATACCCGTTGTTTAGTAATGTTTGTCTTATGTGATGTAATTCCTCACTCACTGATTCCTCGGAACAGATCTTTCGTATGCGAGACGCTAGGGATCGGACTAA
Source organism: Fasciola hepatica (assembly GCA_948099385.1). Lineage (NCBI taxonomy): Eukaryota > Metazoa > Platyhelminthes > Trematoda > Plagiorchiida > Fasciolidae > Fasciola > Fasciola hepatica. The sequence continues at coordinate 939,248 of CANUEZ040000004.1, forward strand.
GTTCTGTTTGCGTTTTAGAGGCACGAAACCGGCAGAATGTGTGTATTGGCCTGTCCATGTTGGTTTACGATAGACGCGGCGGACGAGCTTCCCATCTTCCCTTTTCGTAAGGTTTACATCCAGAAAATGAAAGTTGCCGTCTAATTTCACTTCGGATGTGAAACTGAGCGCACTGTGAGTCTGGTTTAACTTTTCCATTAGTTCATCTAGGTGAACATTTTTGTCAATCATAATGAAGATGTCGTCCACATACTGGCAGTACCTTGGTAGTCTTTCTATGGTGTCTTTGAGTACCCCGTTCTCCAGCTTGGCAACGAAAATGTCGGCAAGTAGAGGTCCCAGAGGCGAGCCCATCGCAACTCCATCGGTTTGTCGGTAAAGCTTGTTGTTGAAGCCGAACTGAACATTCAGAGTACATCGTTGTAGTAGTTCTTTCAGACTGGCTACCGGAATACAAACGTTTATTTCATTTTCGATTATATATCTGCACAAATATTCGATGGTTTCTAGAAGTGACACGCTCGTAAATAGTGATGTTACGTCCAGAGATGCCATTTTAAGTCCTGTCGAAGTTTGTTCTTTTATTAATTCTACGAACTCAAATGTGTCATTAAGGCTGTATTGAGCAATGCTTCTGCGCACTGGTTCCAGTGTATCAGCGAGCCAACGAGCAGTAAAGTGGTAGGGAGAAGTGCTCATATCAAGTATCGGTCTTAGTGGTACTCCCGATTTATGTATCTTCGGTAAGCCATATAGACGAGGAATACTAGTGCCCGTAGGTCATAACTGTTCATAATTGCCATTCAAAATATAATTCTGATATTTCAATAGTCTCAGGGCTGCAGTAAGTTGTTCTTCCACTGTCTTGGTTCTGTCCTTCTCTCCTTTGGATTCCGTAAATTTTGTCGAGTCACTTAGAATGGTATCCATTTTATCAATGTAGTCTTTGCGATTCATTAGCACAACTCCGGAGCCTTTGTCAGGCCTGGCAATAACAATGTCTTTATTTCCCCTTAGAACTCTTAACGCTTCCCTGTGTCGGTTACTGACAATGCTTCTAAATTTCCTCTGGGTTCGATGGTATTGATAAGAACAGTCAACAAGGGAGGATTTGAAATCTTCAATCGCCTCTAGTGACGTCGCTGTTAGTGAACGAGTTTGAGCGTATAAATTTTCAAACTGCACTTCTACATCTAGTTGATCATTCCTCAGCGTTGGACAACAGAAACTCAAACCTAGTGATAACGCTTCCAGAAGTGGTGCATCCACAAACAAACTAGAAAAGTTGTGTACATACCGCTCTGGATTAGTTGGGAGATATGTCCGTGGTTTTGACTCGTTTATAGTGTCCTGCAGTTTGACGATCTTCTTATCGATTCGTTTTGTGATCACATCAGTAACGAAACGCTCAAACCGGATGCGTTGTTATTCGTCTAGGCCATCGATAACATGTCTTCTTCGTGCGCTGTTTCGTTCAAACTGCTGTGCGTTCATTCGTAGAGTATCCATCTGATTTCTCGCGTGAGGTTTCAGGGTAACTGAATCGGGTCTTATTCGAGCACGTCTTAGTGATTTCCAATAGGTCTTCGGAAATTCATTTCTTTGGATGCAGCTGTCAAGAAAATTGATCGTTGCTCTCGTTTCTGCAAGCCTGGTCTCAAAGCACAAATAACTATTTAGCTCTTTGACGACCAGTTTATCGTTGCGACTGCGTATTTCACTGAATAATCCCATTGCATTATAGAAAAAGGCACGATAGCGAACAAGCTCGTTTTCGGTAACTTCATCCTCTGGCTAATACAGTTACATATGTACGAAGAATCCCACAGATCAAATTGAGAACAAAACAGCGTGGTGAACAATCTCGTTTTCCGTTATTCTTACTCATACCAATACATAACATTAATTCTGACTCAAACCAACAAAGGGAATGATCATCCAAATCTGTCTGTGCACGTGTGTCTGTGTGTGTGCATGGTCATCCCCTTTGTTGGTTTGAGTCATATTTAATGTTATTTATTGGTATGAGTATGAATAACTGAAAACGAGCTTGTTCATCACACAGTTACATATATATATACGATAGGAATGCATATTTTCGGAACAAAATACAGGGTATTTACAGTATCAAATTGAGATTGGTCAATCAATAGATTGTCTGCAAACAAAACGGAACAGAAAGACGCATACACTAGGAAGATTTCTAAGCCCGGCGCTCATCCTCGAAGTACTCAACTAGTGGCCGTCCTGGTTGTGGATTTGGCTCTCTTTATTTTGCGGCGGGACTGGAAGTCAAGCAGATGAGCCTGTGAACAGAACAAAGCATTAGAGTCGACATCCAGCCCTTTAGTTCGTAAGGCATCAGCTTATGATTTAGTCTGTCGAAGGCTTCGTAAGTTCACTGTACCGAACCTCAACTTGCTCGCCTTAGTCTTAATCCTAGATGCCACGGCAAGTAAGCCCACAAGAATGTGTAGGAGGAACCTTCACTTTCTGAGATCATGGAGTTAAACTTGAAACAGGCTATTCACCTCCGCGTGTCTCAGCAGCGCATTTCTAATGACTCCTTCCACTACAGCCAAGAAAACCGATGAGAGGCAAATGAACCATAGCTCGAAAAAGGTACATTTCGTCGCTCACCCGAATTGGCTTTACTCCCACTGTGATCCACGCAGCGAAGAACCTTCCCCCCTTAGAAGGTACTATGAAGGGCTTGTCCAAAGTCCGTGCAACCGTCCTCACTAGCGGCTGAGAGGAATGATAATGGCGGGGTCGATGGCTTATTTTGAAAATGCCTGGGAAAAGCTGCAGCTCATTATCGGTTGCTGGACGTGATGGCAGGATCAGAAATTTCAGAAGAATGGAAAAAATGCATGCGTAAGAAACCTTATAAGAGCAAGTTACGGCGGACCAGATTGGTAGTCAATCCAGGAAGAGTAGAAAATCAAGATCAGATTTTCATGTCCACTATTACCGACAAGAGTCACTAAGAAACGTGGGTCACACACATAAGAAGTACCAAAATTTAACGTAACAGCTGAAGAAAGCAGCTTATTCGTAGGCTATTTTGATTTAATACATTTGTTCAAAAGTAAAGAGTTCGCCTGAAGAGAGACATAGCGAGTCGATATCGAGCTTTGGAAAATGAGAGGACCACGGACGGAAAACACAGTGGTGTATATGGACGGTAGATCAGAAATAAAATAAACCGAGGTAACGTATGACTGTAGCCTTGAAGTTCGTCGCCGATATACTGGAAGGGCCGGACATACACAAAATACTAAATCATCCGTTGAGGAGAGGGACTAACAGATTGGAAATGAAGGACCTGGCCGGAAAAAATGGATAGGCGATCGGTGTACTGGGCGGGCTGTAGTCAGGAGATTCTTATTCACCAGGATGCTAAACATGAATATGGAGGTATACCGATCTCATTTGGGTTCATGCGGCGACTGTTTGACAAACAGCTTATGAAGATGGCGGTGCAGTATGTTAAATGTAAGCCTATGCCTACTGATGACCATTTTGATAGCTTGATCATCAGGTAACCACGGGAAAACGAAACCGCACGACGAAGAATGTAGGATTAAGAACCATGACCTGACATTCGATATAGAATTAAACAGTTCCGTCAAAGAAGGCAGCCTTAGTGATTGCTGGGTGGATAGCGACGGATACCGATATGTAGCAAACGAACGATGACCTCGGAGAGAGAGCCTGCCAGGGTGATGATGACGGACATGGCCAGAAGGAAGCAAGACTTGGCTACGGTAGCTACAGAGTAGCTCTTACCAAAGTGCTTCTCTAGCCGGTAGCGTAGCCTGGATTGTGGCCAAAAGCGATCCCATCTTAAAAGGCGTATATTTTCTGTCGCGTGTCTACCCTTACTGTGAGATCAGTGCGCGAACCTGGCCAATCAACCACTGCGCTTGCATTTTAAGGTCACATTTATTTGTTGGTCTTGAGCTGTAACTGATCTCAGCCGGCCGAGTAGCGTTCTTCTATGACCAGCGGTGTCCTCTTCTCACAGATTTCGTGTTCTCCAGATTGTTTGCCTTTTCCAGCAGGAATTCTTCAGTCGTCTGCATACCCTGATTTTCCCAAAGTATCCCTCTATCCTCGTGGGACTGTGTCTCTGGTCCATGTACCTTCCGTCCACTACTCTGCAAAAGACTGACCGGGGTGTGATCATGGATTGGCATCAGCCATCCCCGTTGCCATCCACTTTCCACATTTCCGTGTTTTTAGGCTGCAAGAGGCTCTTGCACGTCAAGTAGCATTCACACATAGCCAGTAATGATCCTATGGTATATCAGGAAAGTGTTTTTCTTTAATAGCGAGGAGTCTTACCAATACTAATAATTTCTGCTCATTTGTATAACCCGATTACTTTTAATTCCATACTTGCATCAGCTGTTGGCTTTGACTCACGCATGAAATTAACTCACACCACGTTTCTTCTGTTTTTTTACTTTACGGTGCTCCTCCGACCAGTGCGAATCATCCCATTTCGTTGAACACTATCCTGGCTGCCAACCCGTCTTTTTCCTACCGATCATTTGTTGTTTCCATTAGCCTTGACCACCAGGACCCCGCTCAAGCTCTGCAAATCTGTCAAGGAACACAATTTCGTCGGCTATATAATCCACGTCATGTACAAACAATGACTGTTACTTTAGTTCATCCCATGGGTTTCGGTAGCCGACAGATTCTTGTGAATTTGCCATCGTAGATCAAAGATGTATGACGTCAGCAAAGATGTGCGGAAGAAACTAGGCTGAGGGACTGCGAACCCTACCGCGATGTTTCCACTTTGGGTGTCATACACACGGTCAATTCTATGGGCTAGCATAATTTGCGGATTGCGAAATGACTACTTTGGTGGTTGCAAGGCTGCTGCGGTCAGGTTTTTTATGCTGTCTCTAACCATTATTGGTTCCTCATTGAGTATGTTGCCAGGTTCACCGTTGTCATTCTACTTTCTTACTCCACATGAGAGCTTCTAATCCGGTCACGGAATTCTCTGTGCATACCTCCTACCAACAGTCAGCATCTTCTTCACTTTGAGTACACCTGTCGTTTAGAAAAATAACCCGATTCTTTGGCTTATTACCTATTATCTGCTTTCCGTGAGGGTCACGTCTGACTAACAAGGATTTTAACACATAAGGATGGCCTGTCTTAGTGACATAATTCATGGCTACCATCGATATACCCAGCCATTTGCGCATTTATTTTTGCTTTAGTTTTTCTACCACGATAGCGAAATGACATTCCCCGCTGGAGTAAACTACCTTAGTTTTGCAGCCGTCAGTGATTTTACCGGCGGTTTTTTCCTAATTTTCCCCGTCCACTGTTGCTCTACACAAGGCCTTTTCACTGCTTCTTCCTCACCTCAATAATACTCACACTGAACCATATTTGCAAGCTTATATATCCTGCAACTTCACCTCTTTGTCGTTATTGCATGACTCTCGTCGGAATAATACACCGAAATCCGGTATCTTTGATTGCCACCTTCGTATAACAGTCGACTCTGTATCCTCCAGTCTATGCTTCCTAGATCGGTTTATCACCCAGTTACCGTTTTCATGCTGACATACCATCTTCTGCCCATTATAAGGCAATCAGTCTGCCAAAAGCTTGCTAATTTTCCCCGAGCAACCTACATCGCCACTAACCTGGCGGTAGCTCTCTCTCTCCAGATGCCATTCTTTTGCTACATAGCCGGTTCTGCCAGCAGCTAACCATCGATCCTTACCGTTATCTTCCTCGAATTTCTTATTTTGTTTTATATCTGAAGCTTCAGACCCGTTCTCCACATCAAAATTCCTTGTTACTGTAGCCTGCCTCTCCGTCTGTGTTGAACCTCCCACCTAAAAATCTGTCATTAAAAGATATCAGCTAACCTTTTATTCATCACATCATCAGCAATGAGTGCCGTCGACTCTGCAACCGCTACAGCTTTGCATCACAGATATATTATGACCCAATTCACCACTTTCATATTTGTTTATCAGGGTGCACCCATTGTATAGTGGTAGATGGCTGACTTTCTTTCCTCCATCAGTCTCCTTCTCTACCACCCTGATAGTCTTCCTCCATACATAGACGTGTTATTTGTCTGCTTTACATGTGGCCCTGTCGGGTTTTATCCAGAAGCCATTGCAGCCATCTTCGTCGACTGGTCCATTTTTACTTCATTTTGCATCTGATGTACCATAAGCATTCTTCTTAGATCAGCCTTATCCGGCTTTGTCTCTTGTAGCTGCTGAACGACCATTCTGTTGAAGTGATCATTAGCAGCTCATTCTCATTGTACTCCTAAACAAGTACTTCAAGGGACTATTTTGGGACCAACTTTGTTGCCTGGGTCAAGGTCACCCTGACGTGAAATTCAGGCCGTCTCTTTTTCTTTGCTTATATCACTGTTTAGACTTGTAACTGTGTCCGCCCTAGTATATAATAATATTGGTATATTTCTCGGCCATGGTCGGGAGGCACGCGCTAACGCATCGCCTGAAATAGTGACCTAGTTGTGTGAACAACTGCGGCTCACCAACGTGCAGCTGCTTGTACATATCGCGAGTCAGATTTTTAGATCAATATGGTCATTCACTGCTTCAATTTCATTTGTTAACACTCTACATGGCTTACCTAGCAAATCGCCCCTGATTCTCGCCACAATTACACCCATCTAGTGTTTTCACATTCCGCTCCCTGTAACGCGACTCCTACCTTATTCTCGCCAAGCATCCACAAGAGCACCTTCTGAGGTTTCTGTCCCACTGTGCCTCCATTTATTTGCATTTTCTCCCATAAGAGAACACTATCGTTCCACCCGGTCCATCGACCCCATATCTACAATATACCTCCCCGCACTACCTGCTGTTTTGATCCAAGCAACAGTTAGGTACCTACCATATCCTGTGTGGGTAGCACCTGTGGATACCACACAGCAAAAGTTTTAATATCTCACTATTCCTTATCGTCCCAAGTCTCCTAATCTCAACTATATGTGTAGCGGGTCATATAGCTCATACCCATACCGCATTGTGGCATAGGTCTCATCTAGACCTTTGAGCACATAACACCCGGGTACATTCCTGGTCTGCTCAGATATTTGGCTTGTCTTTGTCTAGTTGACCGAATTCCCGCTAGCTCTCTAACTCCGCCATATACTTTTACTTATCATGCCATCCCTGTCCCCAGGCAGTGCTCCGAGGATCCGTATCGCTAAAGCTGGCAAATCCAAACACTCCCAACCCCCACCAAAATCCAGGCCGTGCTCTGTCTCCCTCGTTAACGTCGACGGTGAAGCTTCTAGTAGTCCAAATGGCCTTAAGCATAGTTTCGTCGAACTTAGAAACAAGGTCGAGCTGATTGATGAAATCATTTCAAAGGTTTCACCCCTGCCTTCTCTGTTTGATCCTATAGCCGCTACATCGCTCAAGAACTTGGTTTCGGTAAGACACCTCCTAGATTCTGTGTTAACTGAAATGTGCCGCCGCAATACCAACACCAAGAAAGCAGCGGTTTTTAAAGTTCCAGGCCGCTTTCCGCTTTCCTAAGCGAAACACAACATACAAAGTTCGTGCAATATGGCTCACTATAGATGCCATTGCAGGAGGCTACTTAAAACGTCCCGGCGACATAGCTGCCCCCTGCTATTCCAATTCGTGGACGACATAACAGCCAGAGAATCCATTAGCAACAAGTCGGCAACTGCTGCAATTTCGCCGTATAAGGACACTAAGAAATTCCCTGATAAAACCCCCCTCCAACGGGAAATTCTTCGCTCACTGGGAGGCAACTCTGCCTTGCTCACGCAGGATAAGCCCACTGGAACCGACATGAAGGTTACCCAATGCCCCACCAGCAAGAAGTCAAAGACGAGCCCGAAGCCTCACCCTGCCTGCCTGCAAACCGTCAGCCCAGATATGTCTAACTCCCCACCCCAGTTCCGCTTCCACACAAAAGCCCTTTTCTACCACCTCCTCCAGTAGCTCTCGCACCCTGACCTCAGAACCTGAGCGGCACTCCACGTCAGTATTTAACCCGCGCTCCCCCTTCATAGCCTCGGAGCCAAAGCAAGACCCTGGTGCAACAATCAACCCTAGCCGTACTACTTCCCATCCGTCCTCCAAGTAGTTGACAAGTGTTGTCAACCACCACTTTCGCTCTAACATCTCTACCTACTACAGACCTGCCTCCAGCTAAGCCGCAGCTCCTTGTTGTTATCCTCATAAGTGCTGCTCTAAGCCTCCCGTGAGTCTACCTGGTACTCCCAACAGGTCAGCAACTGTTCAGCCAATCACCCCACCCATTAGCCCCCACACTCACTCGGCACCTGCCTATGGCGTACTCTCGGACTCTCCAGGTGGAAGCCAGTTGGGTCACCAGCCAGATCCATCTATCGCCATCGTCCCTTTATGTAGGAGTGACCTTCAGAGCCTTCCCAGTGCCACTCACCTTTCCTTTGCCTCACACCCACTTCCACTGTCTTTTCCTCTCTCTGATCGAGCGGGTCATACCAATCCTCCATCTCCGGTGCTACCATATATCTCTTCCTGTCCCGCAGACACCAACCCTCCATACTATAGCCCCAGCATGCCTCCGCTGTTCCCCTCTGCTCCCCTCCACCAACTCCCATCTAACCCTGAAGTACCACGTACGTACCTCAGCAGATGCTCCAGGTTCGTACCTGTATCCCGCCTCCTCGCCCCACCTCCCCACTTACCGGCTCCCATGCTCCTCATGAGTCTCCAAAACTTTCTAAATTTCGCCACTCCCTTCCCGCCTCAACCAACACTACTTCCCAGTTACTCACCTAATACCTCCACCCCCACACCGACCTACCGGCCTTATACGGACTCTGCCTAACAGGTAGGTTACCTGCAGTCAAGGTCTCGTTTTTTTCCTGACCGGTGCCCTCCGCACCCGTGGCCATATTGCCAGTCGCCCAATGGACCATATCGACGAACTTTCACAGACCTATGTCACCGATTGCAACGTACATGCATGGAAGTCCTCCCTAGCCATTGTCATATACTTGTATTGTTGAGACTATCCTCTTTATTTTATTGACCCTGGAACAAATACAACATGCATCAATCACTACACTTCAACATTTGTTTACATTTTGCTCACGTGAAGTGGCATAATTTTGACAAGAACTTGGACTGCCGTGACGGTATCACCTGACATTGGCATTTGTTGAACTCTGGTCCTCGTTGTTAGACGTTGGGGCCCTACAGTTGAGGTTTGTATATATTTATATGCGTATAACTTGATAATCCACTACTGTAGAAACAACGAATCAATCTTGTTCTGGTTTTGGGGTTCGTTTTGACTTGACTGTGCGTTGCTCACAGTCGGAATAATCGATACACCGATAGCTCCCCACTCGATGTCATGTCCTTTAGTACCTTACACCCCGCACTCCCTCCTGTCCACACAGCTTCGACATATATTCTTAACTTCTTACCTTGCCATATCGTGCCCCCCCCCTGTAACACGTGACACCCCTCCGGCCCACATCAGCGGTGTGCTGCACACCCACCGTATTGATCACCCACAGCCATCGGCGGCGCCTCATGCCAACGCTTTGCCTACCTTTTGTCCCCCATCCAACATTCCCCCCAGCCCTCTTCTACTGACGCTCTATCCCCACTGAGATCCAACTCCGATCGCCACATCGATCCCAATAGTCCTGCACCTGGCATCAATGCTAACCGCACACCGACACTGAACTCCTTCTTTCTGGTTCTTATAAAAGCTCGATCAATAAATAGAAAAATATCGCATCTGTTATCTCTGGCACTTACTTTAAACGCTGACACTATACTAGTAACTGGATCCTGGCTGTCAGATGATGACTGGCTTGACCTTGCTTGCATAGCTGGGTATCAATGCTTCTTGAACACCCACCAGTTCAGGCGTGGAGGGGACTGTTTAGCCTTTGTCAAATGCATTATCCACGCTAGTGTTATCGACCACCCCTCTCTTCTCCTTATTGAGGATTCGTTATGGCTATCCATTCACGCCTCCGGCCAGAACCTCCTCCTTTGCTGCGTCCACGTCCCCCTGGTCTGGAGCTTGCAAAGATTGACTCTGCCGTGGATGTTTTAATGCTGCGCCTGACTACCCTGCCAGTGCAAAAATTATTGCAGGTAACTTTACCCTTCCTTCTATTTGCTGGTCCTCCTGTACTAGCCCTCCTGTCCTCTCTTCCTTCTTTTCCTGTATCCGTCTTGGTGGATAGACCCAGCATGTCTCCTGCCTTACTAGGGGGAGAATCTTGGACCTAGTATTCTCCATTGATGTTCCTGATATGATAACCCAGATTACTGATCATTTCCCGGGTAGTGACCACCTTATTGTCAGGTGCAAGTTCAGCTGCGTCAGCTGTTCCCATCCGATGCAATCCTCTCCCCCTGTTCCGACTTCTTGCCTTTCCTGTAAATGGCCCTCAAGTGCCAATGATAATCCGTTCCTTTAACTGGGACACATTTTTTCTCCCCTCTGATCCCTAACTTTCGTGAACTCTCTCTACTCCTACACTGCTTAAGTACGGCCAACCCATGTGCAGATCCCCGCCCCAAGTCCGGCAGCTCACGCCTGTCAATTTTAGAGCGTGAGCTGGCCAAGCTGCAACTTACCTTCGCTAGATCACGCGACTTTACAATTCTGCGCATAAACCAGCTACAGCTGAAGCCGCGTCGCATGGCCCATTTGCATCTGAGAAGGCAAGAGGCCATCGCCCCAGCACACCCAAACAAAACCGGCTACCTGCCCAACCTGCTTAGTAAAACGTCCAATCACTCCAATCATACCTCGCCCAAATTCCTCATCTGTGGCTCATCTACTGCCAATACCATGGCATCTATTTCTGAGGCCTTCAATGAGCATTTCTCTTTCTCCCTTAAAAATTGTCCTGGTATGCCTCCTCCTACAATCCATCCCTGAACCTCTGCCTCTCTTTCGTCGATTCTCTTCACCCATCTTGAAATTGGAAAATCAGTTTCCTCTACTCAACCTCCCCCGATACCAGGCCCAGATGATTTCTCACCGGCCCGCCTCCGTTTCTGTGGTCCTGACCTACCTTTTTTGTCACTTAATGTACACACCACCTTCATGCTGCACAGTTTCGTCCCTCCTCAGTGGAAATTCTCTGTTATAATTCCGCGCTTCAAAAAGGGTGAACTCCACGACCCAGATAACTATCGGCCCATTAACCACACTCAGTGGCCTGCCAAATCATGGAGAGAATCGTCAAAAACATTGTTCCCAGTTCCCAGTTCCCAATGATATATTGCTCAACAATGAGCTCGTTTCCACCGACCTGGCCTTTGAAAGAGGCCTCACACTGTAACTCTACTACCTCTGCACCACAAGCCACTAGGCAAACCCCATGCCCGACACATCCTCCTCCAGTGCCTCAAGCTACCGCCGTTGCCCCCCTTATCCATAGCGAATTTACCTCCTGCCTGCATAGGGTAACCCTGTTGCTCACTCACGTCACTGTTATCTATCATTTTCATTTTTGTTCTCCTCAGTATCCGTTGTTCCCCAGCTGGGGCACACCCAGACTGCGCTTGTCTATCCCTTTTCCCTTTCCAGTGATTCTTGATGAAGGCCAACAACTTCGGGCACTGTACTTACCATCCCCCTGGCAAGCGCACCTGGATAATACTGCTACACGGTAGTCTACCACTCGCTGTTTTCGTTGGCTTTCTTGTCCACGGTCTCACGTCTTGGCCAATTGATCCTGGATTATGCACCCCTATCGCGGTCGTTTTACCCCCTGTACAGTTATCAATGAACACTCGTGGCACTCCCAACGGTGCGAGGCACGGTCAGATCCACCGCTATGGCCGGCGCACATCGGGCGTGCAGGCCGTCTACAATGATGGGCGAGCGCAATTAGACTGGTGGATCACACCTCTTGTGTTCACTTCACTAAGTGTTTTTCAGACTGGGTGCCCAGCGCACGGCCAGTCCCACTCACCGGCACCGGTTGTGGATCGCTCGCTCTAACGTTTCTCGGACTACTGAATCTAATACTTTTGGTCGAAAATTACGTGCTTCCTTCCTTTTTCCGCAGCAGTTGGTTCAACTATATTTCTCATCGTCTGTTACCACTTTCCACTTTTGTCACTCTACCACGGTATGCACACCTACTCATTCTGTCTTTCCCTCTGTCGCCTCTCTCTACATCAACTTTCATTGCATTGAGTCACTATCGTCCTAACCTTTCTTCTCTACCAAGGCTCACCCAAATCTCGTTTTCCATCTGCCGTCATTTCCGGCATCTGTTCTATATGCACCTGGTATTACTCTGTGCTCAGAATGCCCATCAATAGAATTCTTATACCCCACTGTCTGTTGTTTTGTTAAATCCCTCCTTGTTCTCCCTACTCATGTCCAATGCCATTATGCACCAATCGCACCCGCACCCATGACCAATCCGCATATTAGAACCTGCAGCTCCAAACTTTGCTTCTTTCACGGTCGCATTTATTATCCAACCACCACCACCATACTTTACTTTCTTGGCTCTGCGATTCCTCTGCGGTTCTTTCAGCTAGACAGTGTCCCGATCAGCATCCACCTACTTAATCCGTCTGTTCAATCGCCTTCCGGCGCACAGCTCTCCAGTTGCACTGCCCCAACTCCGTCGCGCATTCATTTCCTGGGCCTTTTGTTCTGTTACTGGTTCAGTTATCTTGGGGCTTCCTGTTGCCTTCTCCGCCTCCTTCGTGTCTCATCTGCAGTGGAATGATCTGATTGGCCATGTCTTACCTGAGTCTCCCTGGTCATTGCCTTCATCTCCTGATCCGTTTGTTGCTGGTTACAGGCATTTCTCTGTGCCTTCCAGTGTGGTCAGCTTTGTCATGTTCCCCTAGTTGTAAAGAAAAAGTTACGTCATGATGTTCGTTTACAGTTCCAAATCGTTTGATCTGTCACTACCCGATTCCTCTGGTCCGTCACCACATGTCGCACCTACATTGGTCAAATAATTAGATCCATTTTTACCTGTTCTCTTCGATCTTATCCTTCATCTTCACTCTTACCTAAACTGCTTCTCACACTCGTCATCTCTTCGGTGCTTCCGCATTTCTTTTTTCTCTCTGTTGGGCCGCCGTGTGCAACTATCACGATGAAAATTCATCAAGATATTCCAAAATTAAGTCTACAACCAATTGATCTAACCTTACCTACCCCTCCCAATGACTGGTAATTTCTTTTCAGGACACCATTGTTACTGATCTTGCTCCTCTTATATCTGCACATAGATATATATACTTGCGCATATACGTACACGTGCACGCCCTCTGCATCATGCTGTTCCTCATCGACCGTTTCTCTTGCTATCATCCCGCCGACCGTCATGATATACATCCATCAATCCTACATCTGTGCCCAACATCCACCATATCCAATCCTTCTAAATCGTTTTTGTCATTTGATCCACCCTCTACGTCTTGTATTGCTAGCTCCCTGTTTTACGATGAGTTTTGTGCCCTGTCCGCCAACCACCTACTGCGGAGTACTAGTGCTTCATTGATATATAATCCACTGCAGTGCACTTCACTTGTTTCTCCGTCGTCCCTAGCTACTGCAGTTTCTTATACCGATTTCTAGCCTTTCTCATGTATATCAATCAGCCTCCAGATGCCCCCACCCGGACCAGTCATACTCTCCATCTGACTTCGACTTTCAAACTCACCAGGCGTCCATTTAAATCCACCGAGTTCATTCAAACCCCCATAATCTCTATGGTGTGCATACACCTATCCCATTTTCATCCCACTTAATTCCCCCTTCTGAGCCGTTTTATCCTACATTTTCATGTAAATTTCCACATTTTCGTGAATTATACTTGTCCATTCCATCACCTGTATCAACAAGATCATGCACATGTCATGCTTTGGGCGTCTCCGAAATAAACCATTGTTATTATTATTATTATCAACATTATAAGAGTTATTATTATTACAAGTGCGGCCACGAATAGTACCCTTGGATGTTCGGTTGAGCAGATGCAGCACAAAACGGTGTATAGGTTTTAGTGGTCACTTGAATGAATGTCCGGCAAATTCGACCTCGATGTTCAGGTGGAGGCACTGCCTGATAGTGAGTGAAATGGGCTTCGCTGCCGAGAATCGTAATGCAGTGAAGTGAGGACGAAGTAAAAGAAAGCAGTATTTCGGACAGTGTCCATGTAAAGTCGCAGATGCGAATAAATAGTCTAAAATACTTCGGAAACGCACCGACGAAAAATGGAAAACCTCTTGGTGGTGATAAGTATGAGCTCAAGCCAATAGCTCAAATGACCCGGAAAATAGCAGATGTATAACACCGAAAGAGTTATGAGATTTTCTATGAGGAGGGGGATTTCGTAAATGAAAAAGAGTACGATTTACTACTGAATTAACACTTAGTATTCCTCAAGAGGTTGTGAAAGATGCACTCAGAAAGAGGTGTGTATAGATGCCCGAACCTGGAAATTCGGTGGAGCAGAGTAACAAAAGTTGACATGTGATTAAAATACGATTCGAATGAGGGAGCATTTTAGGTTAATTGGTGAACACAAGATGAAAAAAGGGCAGACGGAAGAGTTGATATACGGTGATCTTATGAGATCATAAGTGAGGTGGTGCATAAATGATGCTGTCAAAACATGTAGACGATCGCTCAACGGGATATGCTGGTAAAAGTGAGACATGGGGAATTCGGAAAACAACTGGAAGTTCAACAACTTCGCATACGTACGGTTCAATTTAGCAAACCTTTAGAGAAATGGCATTCGAAGTGGTCTTAGTCATAGATACCAAATCGTGGAAGAGTGGCGGAATAGATGGCTACTGGCATTAGGTGAGTGAAACCGTGTTCCACTATTGGTTTATCGAAGGTGTCCTTAAGAATGACGGATGAGAAACCCAAATTTTTATTGAAGCTGACATAAAAATGGTATTTATGTTTGATATCTGACGGAATCTACTAGAGGTAGTACATCACTAGAGCCTTCAAAAAGCGCAGGTAATTGTGTGACTGGGCACCTCGATAAAGATAAAACCTGAGACTTTAGGGGAACAAAGAGATTAGTGGCAGCCTAAATTATAGGTAGTTGATTTTCAGCTAAAGATAAGGAAAAAGCACTCAATGGATTGTTGCTCAGGTGGCTGAACATAATAACTTGGTGGAACAGCAGAAGTGGTGAACAGATGAGTGAAATATGGTACATTTATTGATTTGCCTGGGTTCGTTGGTGAATAGCATGGGTTCACCTAAAGTTGGTATCAAAGTATATGCTGAATTTGGGTATATAGTGAACTGACACAGTGGTATAAAAGTAGTTCACACGAACGGATCTCGGGAAGTGCAAATGGTTGCATAGCTAGATATGCAGAAGAAAGTTTGACATGAAAAGCTGAGGAGTCAGTAGAACCATTTGTGTCCCAAATTGTGGATACTCCCTCGCCTACGCGACTGTCATGAAATGCAAATCTCTGAATGACAGAAGATGCAAAGGAAGGATACAGTGGAACAGAGAGCTGGTGTTATGCAGTTGAAGCACTGGAAGGAGGGCTATTTCGTGTTTTGTGATATTGTTGGCAGGTGAGAAACGAATCTTTTGAATAAAGGTTTTGTTTGGATAGACGGAGTGGTGACATACAAACTGCCCAGTGGATGAATGGTCTCTTCGGTAGTATATCAGGACTTAAGACATTTATAAAAAGATCTCTAAACCGTAAAATCCTCTCGCGTTCCGTGGTACAGAATCCGGCTACTGGACGCTGTAGAATGAGGGTAAAGGTAAGATCAATTCAGCCAGATAGAAGGCAAGTAGATGGAGATAAATGTCAGTAGTAGCAAATACTAAGACACATTTCTGAGCCGAGCGAGTATATATGCATATGATGACTTGGAACTTGACCGGTGTGTGGAGGATCTTGCTCAGGAAAGTTGAAGGAGGCAATGGGTTTCCGCAACACGATATAGAGGAAGTTGTTCATTGCAGACGGTCAGCAAGCCCGATGTGCGCTAGCCAAAGCGGTGGGCCTGACCGCACCCCGCACCGTTGGAAATGAAATGAGTTTTTATGTTGGAGTCAAACGGCCGTAGTTATCAGATAGTCTGCGATTAGGCGACCAGGCATCAGGGGATCCCGGAAAGCCACCAAGGAATCATCGATCGGGTGGAGTACATATAGCAAACGGTCAGGTAGGTGCATAGGCCAGGTTAGTGACCAGCCTGGTCTCCAGAGCATTAAAAGTAATCGGGAGTACAGCAAGCACGAAAGAAGGTCCAAAAATAGAGAAACATCAGAGGAAAGCAGTCTGAAGTTCTCCCGGCTAAGAAAAAATGGGAATCAATACAAAGAGGCAACATTACTAGACATGTCTAGAGTCACTGCAGTGACTCTCTGGGACTAGCCTTTCGATTGCAGAATGCAGAAAATCTAAGAAGTTTTACTCATCTTCACCTGTCATAGACCGTCGATTTCTTCACGATTCAAAAGTTCAGACCCTTCTCATAGGCTTGGCCATCGGTTATGTTCTTATTGAGGAGCAGTAAGGTTTGGGTAACCGCGAGGAATTTATCCAACGCACTTCTAAACCGATGGCTGGAAGTAGAACTATGTAAGTCTCACGGTGATTTAGTCCATAAGTTAGAGTGCACTGTGATGAAGTGTGAGCATAAGCCAGTTTTGGTGATGGGGGTCGAGGAGGAAAAACACCTAAAATGTAGCGGATAGATAGAAACAGGCCCAAAGTGCAATGGATTTGAAGTATATGTTCGGCTGTGAAAGATGTTATACAAGAGCTTAAGGTTCAGCTCCATACGACGAAGCCTTATAGGGTCTAGTTCGAAAAAATAGGCAGCTTTTTTATAAGGGGAGGGGGAGGGGTGAGCCCTATCCAATCGGCCGCCCAGTAAATCTACGTTGAACTGACTCGATACCAATTTTGCCTGATCTGCGCATACTAGAAAAGATCAGCAGGCAGTATTCTAATAAAAGCCTGGCATGAGATTTATGGAGGAAGTGAATGCAGTCTCGAAGTCGGAGGGAGCGAAATATTAACCTCACGCTCCTTCTGACCTTACCGACTTGGAGGATGGAATATTCAAAGAAATTGAATGTGCGGGAATAGCTTAGGCAAAGGTCCTAAACGGCTTGTTTGCTGTCAATGGATGAGCGACAAAGGCTAAAGATCCTTGAGGCAGCTTGCATTTATATGTAAGTACCTCACTTTTGTCAGCAGAAAAATTCATCTGCCAAGTACAGCAGGATCTATCAAGTGCAGATATGTTTTCAGAGATGTTCAAGATAGCTCAGGCGGAGCATTCAGGCGGTAATTATTAGGCAATCCTAATGTCATCAACAATGAGAAATGGGGTGCCATGGCTCACTGAGAGGAATATGCCGCTTATATGCATGAGGAACAGCAGAGTCAAAGACGCTACCCTGTATAACACCGCTTGTAACAGGTTTAGATCCGAAACAGTGTCCATTTATTGAGGTAACCTGAGAGCCATTAGACGGTCAAGAATCGGTTCAGGATGGTAAAGTGTCAATAATGCCAAAGGATCGGATTTTGGCCAGAAGACGTAGGTGTGGCGTGCGGTCAAATGCCTTTGACATATCCAGGTAAAGTAATGTAAGGGCCATTCCATTGCCTACCGTTTCAGTAATTGTATTCAAGAAATCTAGTTGGCAGGTTGCGCAAGATCTTGACCGAAGGAGATCATGTTGTTGAGGATTATTAATGTCCAATTGAGAGAGGTACTTCACAATGTGTTCTTTCACGATTTTTTCCATTGACAGAGAGAGGAAAGGGGTGTGGTTAATGGGATGGTAGGTTATTACCTCAAGAATTGTGCCTTTCTTGCGGTGTGGGCATTTTCAGTATGTCGGCACCAGACCGGAGTGCATTGAGAGGGTGAACAAATGGAGTAGTAAGTAGGGTAAGTCAGGTCCGCAGTTACCAATTGCAGCTGGTGGTAAACCATCAGGTCCTGCTTCAGACAACGGCCAAAAAGTGGCCAATAATTGGGAGATAACTCAAGCTTCAACTTCCTTGGTGAACAGAGTTGGAGTGGTAACTGGGGGAAGAGGCCGAGGGTCAGCATTAGTATTAGGGGCCATAGTTGAGGCAAAGAATTGGTTGAAGGCTTCGGCAATAAAAAAGGAGTAGAGGCAGATACATTGCCTGTTTAAACCCTGTGCAGGGTATCGCTATGGGTATCAAAGGTTTTGGCCTCGTACAGTAATGGAAGTCAAAGAGATCGATTTGGGCTTCGCAGAACCCTCAGCTCCTGGTTATGCATTGTAGTTTCTCTAGGCTTCTGAATAGTAGCAGTTAGGCAAAAAAGATGAATAAAATTCCAAGGTCGTGTGTAATTTCATGGATTTTTGAAGTTTGACATACTTTGTTTGCAGAGAGATGATATAGGATTTCCTGTTATTCCGTTACTGAAAGGGGTAGATAATCCTCTCAAGACATTTGGGGAACTTTGCATAGAAAATATCGGTGGCGTGTTGTGGATCACGAGAGAGAAAAACTCAGTTCAAAAGGCATGTCTTATTATCGCAGGGAGAAACTTCCATTTGGGGAAAGGAGAGAGTTTGATGAGGTGTGACTTCAGGGTAGGCTGTGGGTGAGTGGGAATGCAGCGGTTAACCGAGTTGTGATTTGCTACCGGACTAACTTTGGGAGATTGAGACGAACATGTGAGGGAGGCAATGGGTGAAAATGAGACTCGAAATGCTGTTTTTTCTCATAGGAGGGCGGATAAGCTGCACCCGCTCTCCTTCGGTGGTACTTGTTACAAATGGTAAAAGGTTAGCGGGTGCAGACACGATAAGCCAATCTATTTCAGGTAGGTTAAAGTAGCAGGCAATAATATTTATATTTGAAGGCAGTAAGGATAGGTATTCAGATGCATCAATCAGGTGTGGAAGTCCAGAGAAACTTTCGCTTGGTGGGCGGCAAAAACATCCAACATGAAGTTGAGAGCCGGTAATGTGGACCGTTAGCCAAAGTGAATCAGGAATAGAGTCAAGCAGAGGGTGATGAAGTGTTGTTGTGTCGAAGGTCAGCTTGACAAAGTCCAAAAACCACAGCAGCGTCGAGCTTTCCTTTTTACTCTGAAAACACTCTAGCCTACAACAGAGTTATAATGGATAGATGAGAGCTGGTGGTAGCATGAGGATTCGGGGGGGGGGATACCTCTGAGGCGGGGGCCGTGGAATTAGCGAAGTAAAAGCTGAGGGTCTCAGAGATATCAGAAGGGGAGGCGGCCGAAGTTTTATCCGGCAACACAATGTGTTCAACAGTAGTATCTGCTGTCAAATTCCCAGATTTATGTGGGAGTGAGAGTTTCAACGCTTTGTTGGGATGCCTCAAAGCTTTGGCTCCCCCATTGGGAAGCTGACCTTCCTTTAGATCCCGGATAGTATTGGTAATATGCTTTGGTCTCACAAAAAGAGTAAGTCATGTTTTAGGAGGTAAAGTCTTTGAGTCATAAGGTACTTTTGTTAGAGGGAGGCAACTTTGGATTTCCTAAGGCAGGATTTTTGGTCACTTAGACCATGCTTCAAGAGGCGGTGTCCCATGTTAATGTGAAATTAACCAGCCGCCCTTTAAGGGTTAGCCCTTACAAAAATATGCTCCGACCTTGGTTACTGGTGAAACTGGGCAGACTGTTTCAGTCTTAACGGAAAGAATTGTTGACTGGGATCAGATAACCCGATGGATAATGATGGACTGAAAGATAACCTGCTGCTATCCTACCGTCGCCGCCCAGAAGTTTACACGAAACGGAAACCGAAAAGTTGGAAAATCTGTGAGTGAATAAAAGATCTAGGTGCTGGCGATTATAGTAGGGGTTTTACCATGTTGCACCAAAGCCTCATTGTAAGTACGGGAGGTGCCGTAAGGTTCGTGCACGATATCTTCAACCTGGTAAAATCGCCAACTGTGATTTTCAATGCCAAATTTAGTAGCGAAAGATGAATAAAAGCTTCAAGTAAAGGGAATAAGTCTGTAGCAATGGAGGAGGGCGGGCGATAGGCTCGACCAGTGTGCGCGACTATGATTGAGAACCGAATTGTAAGCCGCAGAGAAGCTGGAATTGATTTGAGTATGGAATGTCTAGTAAGGATTACTATAGGGGAGTGCTGCCCGTACATTAAGCACCCAGCTTCGTGTCTGTCAATCTTTTTTACTCTAAAAAGTTAGTACTCTTCAGGCGGAACTTCGCTGGTTGCTGATTGCACTCTACTACTCTCCTTGCCCCACCGCATTCATCACTGTTGGTAGCATATCGCATGCTCTTACCGATTCGCTCAATTATGAATCTTGTCAGCACTCTTATCACTTCTCTTCCGTGTCGTCCTACCTCCGTATGCATGCCTATCTATTCTGGCTTTTTCCTATCTATTTATGACATGAAAACCTTCAGGGCATGATGTTACTTTTGCCTTATTTATTTTACTCTGCCCGGGCCAGCAATATTTCTCTTTCCGCCCATTTCACACTTGTCGGCTCCCAATCTCTACTCACTTGGTACCTCCACAAACTTATGAAGCTCATTTATCTCATGCCGCACTGGCTACCATTTTGCCATATTCCTTTTCTCCTTTCATTTATATCTCCTACCATTACGCACCAGAACATCCGCAACCATGACCAATCACCATGTAAGAACTCGTCGTTCCAGCCTTTGAATTTTTACTACCAAATTTAGTTATCTTTTTGACACAACCATATTTCAATTTACTAAGTGTCACAACCATATTTTCCATGTTTGATTTCGCAATTCTTCCATGGATCTTACACTTAGGCAGTGCCTCGGTTAGCAACTTTTGGCTCAATCCTTTTGTGCGATCGCCTGCATGCAAGCAGCTCTCCAGCTCCATTCTTCCGACTCTGATGCACAAATATTTTTCGTGCCTTTCGTTCCATCGCAGGCCTTCTTTTCCGGGTACTTTTCTTCGTTTTCCTCTTCTCGGTCTTTACCCTGTGTCATCTGCAGTGAAACGATGTGATTGGTCATCTTTTACTTGGGTTCCTTCGGTCAACACTCTCATCTGCTTCGCATATTGCTCGCCAAAGGCTTCTTCAGTGTGCCTTCCAGGCTCCTATACCTTTCCACGTTCCACATGGTCTAAAGTCATCGGTACGTCATCATTTTCGTCTAGACTTTCGAAGCATGTGATCTACTAATACCTGATCTCTCTGACCCCCAACTTCCTTGTTTGTCTCCTGTTATTCGCTTTTGCGACGGCTGCATCTTTGCACCACGGTTCTTTTAACCTCTAAGTTACCATTCTTTACTGATCCTCTACCCTTCGCCAACCACTCCGTACTTACCCTCGCTCTGAGCCCTACAGCCATTTGCGCGGCCACCTTGTTGTATAATGTACGTCCATTTATTAGAGGTTCACCAATTTTCGACAGTCACCACATGTCACACCTACACCAGTCACATCGTTAGACTCACTCTTACGTGATTTCGTCAATTCTTTTCCTCGTATTCCCTCGTTTATCAACTTTCTCTGAAAGCCATCACTTTCGTGCTTCCAAAGTCGTTCCTATTTCTATGTTGATCACCCATGATGAGCGCTAGAGCTAGCTAGGGAGAGAGATTAGTAATGTCCGACGGGTGGGGTAAACAGTATTTCCTACGAGGGAACTCAGATTAGAGAACACCAAAGCTGGCAGCATACTAAAAAAGAAAGGATTTCGGGGTCAAAAAACTGGAGCCTGCCGCTTTGGGGTAACGCAGACCTGGGTACATCAAATTGCAGCCACGGAGCTGCCACCCACTAGGGGATATCGGGCCTACTGGACGGACAGTGATGATGGCAGGGCGGGGGAGGAAAGCTACCCTCAGCAAACAAAGACCTTGAACATAAATCTGGAGAAGCTTTGCATACCCCAAATATAGAAGCTTCACTATGCCGCCTACTATCTCCGGCATCTCTTATGAATATATTATGCGTATACCGCAGACCAAGTGTCAATCCAGAAGATGACCTTTTAAAGTTCGAGTAACCAGACGTGATTGCCTCGCAGGTATCCCGGATTTTGACAACGGGGGATTTAAACTCCGCCGAGATTAATTGGGAGAGCTTGTCTTCTTTGATCGGCATCCACTGCAGTAGGAAGTTAATTGGGCTAGTGGACTGCATGCCGTTCTTTCAGCAAGCCAAACAGTTGACTTGGTTGAGGGAAGGGCAAACTCCGTGTGTACTCTACCTGGTGTTCACCAGATACCCGCAAGAAGTAAGTGGACTAAAGCTCATCGCCGGGCTTGGGAAGAGCGACCGTGTGGTCCTCAGAATCCTGATCCAAGGGGCTCCCCCAAAATATTACGCGAAGAAACTTCAGGAGTCTGGACTTCACAGCGAGCAGGGAGGCTGTGGGTAGAGTTAGCTGGAAAGCCCACTGGCAGACAGTGGAAGAGGGGTGGTCCATCACCAGGGGCCACCTTCTCAGATTGACCGAGGACGTCGCCTCACTGAAACGATTCAAAAGACTGGGCAACCCACCGCCAAAGTGCAACTGGCGAAGCGCACAGCGTTGCATCGTTATCGGTCAACAGATTGACGTCAGAGATTGGTGCAATATATGCGAGCCCCTTGAGCGTTCCATTAGGGCGCAGCGGCATAGTCAGGTTAGATATGAAGAGGCCCTGGAGCATTGATTAAAGGCATGTCCTTGGGCTTACTGTAACCATGTCCAGTCCAAGGCTACAGCAGGAGTCGCTGTGGGGTGCACAGTCAACGAAAACGAAGTGCTGTCAACGAGAGCTTACGAGAAAGCGCATGCTCCGAGGAACTTCTTTGAACGGGTGCATAGACTAGACACTGGGAGACAGCAAGGGGCAACCGTTACCCAGAAGACTGTCATCATGGATGAAGTCGCCATCAGTAATAGTGAGGTTGAACTGGCACTGAGCTGTCCGTTTGGCAATGAGACTGCGGGGCCGGATAGTGTTCATCCCGCCACTCTAAGAGCCCTAGCCAGAGTACTGGATGAACCACTAGCACAACGGTTCAACGTATCTCTGGGCACCGGGGGGGCCTCCGGGCGATTGGAGACTGGCACAAGTTGCCCCCATTCTCAGAGGAGGCAAACAGTAGGTGGCCTCTAACTACGGTCCAGTTGGCTTACTATCAATAGCCCACACAGCACTAGAGGGACGGGTCTGGGAGTGACTAGCAAGACACCTGCGGACTCATCAACTGATTGCCAAGACACGTAAGAGGGGATCTGTTTTTGATGTTTTACCTTTCTGAATCAGGTCAAACCGACTGCCTCTTCTCCGCCTGTCCAGCCTCTTCTCTTCGTGGTCACAGCAGAAAGGTTTTTAAACTGAGGCCACGCACTTCACTGCGAATTTACGTTTTTAGCCATAGGGCTATTACTCCGTGGGAAGCACTTCCGGGGGATATTGTTCCCTCGCAGAACAAAAATATCTTCAAGAAAAAGCTAGATTTCTACCTGGGTCTCTCCTAGGAATTCCTGGTCCACAAGAAAGTGAAACAGATGTCTTTTATTTCACTTCCATCCCGTTATGTGTTTATGAAGGCCGCACCCCCATTCAGCTTAAGGCACTGTCCACAGTGAGACACTACATGATGTTTTATGTGTATTTTGTTTTTGTTGCCGCCCCCGCTCCCCCTGCTTCTTGCTACTCCCGTGTCAGCTCGGTGAATCAGAAAGAAGATCAAATATTTCCTGGAGAACCGGGAAAACTGGGCCTAAGGCCTCGAATCCGTGTAGTTCTCCAGGACAGGCTTCAAGAACTGACTTGACCTGAGCTGATCACGTGGTTCCTGCACAGGGATACTGGTGATCACAACTTCAACATTGCCAGAATAACAAATGAGCAGAAAGCAGACAGAAACGAAAAATAGCGGCAGCCACGCCACGACGTACCGCAGTTCAGTTCAGTCTAGTTTTCACTTCAGTTCAGTTTGCACAGGACTTGGTGTGGCTAGAGCCAATCGTGTGTCCAGATAGTTGTGTTGTCGGAACGTTCCTGTAGCTCCCAAAACTGCGTGATTTTCTTTTTCTGAAAGGCAGAAACATTGTGCAGTGTCAGCCCTGGCAGAGAAAGGTGTAGGTACCTGTACATTTCCGACTTTTTCCATGATTTTCAACGTCCCTTGGTGCGACACTCCTTTGTTGTACCGACGTTTTAATGTAAAAACACACACACCTTTTGGTCGTCACCACCGCGCAATACAAAAAGGCTGTAAATAAATCTTTAATTCTGACACGGTCTCATCTTCTGGTTTGGAGTGTCTTGGAATCATATCGGTCGGAACTAACTTTGTGAAACAAAACATTTTAGAAGCTTCAACGGCGTCTGTTGGCACTTCGCTCAATACCATCCTGTTCTGTCCAACGGATGGCTGTCAGACCGAACTGAACTGAAGACATTGGCGGATATTGGCTCTTCGACGCTCATTTCCTGATCACAAGAACACTGAACAACAGCCACGCCACGACGTACCGCAGTTCAGTTCAGTCTAGTTTTCACTTCAGTTCAGTTTGCACAGGACTTGGTGTGGCTAGAGCCAATCGTGTGTCCAGATGGTTGTGTTGTCGGTGCATTTGCGTAGCTCCCGACACTGCGTGACTTTCAGAAAAAGAAAATCACGCAGTGTTGAGAGCTATGGAAATGCGCCGCCAACACAGCTATCTGGACTCGCAATTGGCTCTAGCCACACCAAGTCCTGAAACAGTGTGAGTTGCCGCGTGGTTTCAATCTTCGAATTGATCCCGGCGATAAGCATTTTTTCATTGATTGGTGGAATAACACACGTCATTTCGTCCAAGCTAAAGTATCGTAATAAGTATTTCTGTACGCGTACTCTTTGAAGAGTTCATCCTCTTCAGAAGAGTTTATTCCCTTCAAGGACTGGTTATAATTTTGGCGTCCTCTTTGGTGATTTTTGTCGGTTTCGGTGCAACTGATACCGGACAACATCATTTTGTGGAGCTTTTTGTAGTGTACCACTTTTGTAGAACTTTTGAAGTGTGCGGATTTGCAACACTTGCCTTATTGTACCGTCTGTGTCTGTTTTAAAGGTTGTGTTATTATCCTACTGGTGTTCCATAAGGTATTTCCATACAAATTCGACCACCACTGCGGAAATGAATGGAACAGAGGCTGATTCTAGCGATCAGGCAGTGCGCTATGGGAAAAAGGAATGCACGGACCTGGTGCAATATGAGGGAATTCAATGCGGCCAATGTTGCATTTCTTATCATCAAAGGTGATCCAAGCTGGAAGAGAAAGACTTCGAGCTGCCTGTCAAGTACGCATCGCTCAAGTGGATATGCACCCACTGCCTCGCGTTCACAAGCGAGTGCTGGCGCATAATTCGAGGCAAACTAGGAAAAAGGGACAGGAACATGAAGCTGAAACCAAGACTAGAGAGAGCGACTTCGATCCACAGCTTAGAGGAAAGGGAAAACTGGGTGCCAGATCAGAAAACTAAAAAAGAGGACCGAAGCCAAAGGGCGAATAAAGCAAAGAGGTAGCAGGATTCACCAACGTGGGGAAAAGCCTCCTGACGGAAGTGGAATCCCTCAGGGAGCAGGTCAAACGCCTAGATGCTGAGATGCAGCTGTAACAGCCGGTCGTGGAAAATCCCCCTTTTTTCCCTCGCGATTCAGTGTTTTTTCCCAACATCACTCATTTCCATACACTACTGACTTGTCTTTACGAACTGGTTGTTTTTCTGGACCAATTGTTGTTTGTTCGCGCCCAGAGCGCTATTTTGGCACATCCTTGCTCAGGACCTGCGTGACGCACGTGCTGTCTGCTCACACGCTGCCATTCGGTTTCTCGTTGTTGAGTCTTTGTGATCGTATTATTGAGGTTTGTATATTGTTTATGTCATTGTTTATTTTAATAATCTAGTATCGTAGAATATCACGGATAATCGTCTTTTGATTTCGGGATCCGTTGCGAATTTGGCTACGCATTGCTCAAACGTTCGTAACAATACTCAATAGATCTATTTAGAACGAGGAAAAATCACGCAAAATGCCAAGAAAAGGATCAAAAGCAGTCGAATCCGGACAGGAAGAAATACGGCAAGTCTCTGGGGAGGTTTTGAGTACATATGATTCTTTAGTTAATGCTAGATCGCCTATTCCTGTCAGTGCTAGCTCATGTGTTATTGAAAGCAATATTGATCGTAAGGATGTTGATTTATATAAGCTGAGAATACTAGAACTAGAGCAACAGTTACTTTCGGCTAGACTACAGGCGCAGGAAGCAGAGAGGTGTACACAGAAACAGCGAGAGCATGAGACCAGTGACTTCGACACTTCCGATAGGTTAGAGTGCAATAAGGTAGGGAACCCCACGCCGGTCGCCGACTACAAACCACCATCGATCGATCTACCTAGAGTGGAGTTAACGGTTTTCGACGGGCGAGCTGAGCAATACTGCAAGTTTGTCAAACAGTTCGAGACGTTCGTTGAGAACAAGGTAAACGACCCTGGGCAAAGGCTTCTTTACCTTACTCACTACTGCCGAGGCCGAGCGCGAGAAGCTATCGACGGGTGCACCATGCTCGATCCAGAACAAGGCTACACAAGGGCAAGAAAGATTCTGAGGGACTTGTTTGGCCAACCTTTCAAAGTGGCCCGTAACCTAATAGAGGGCGTGATGGCAGAGGCAAATAGAACCAAGGGCGACGTCTACACCATGGCTGACCTGGTGATCAAGATGCAGAACTGCTCAATAGCCCTCGACCATTTGGGTTACAGGGCTGACCTAGACGCCATGCACACTTTGGAAGGCATAGTCCGTCACCTCTCTCCCGAACTACAGGGTCGGTGGGCGGAAGAAGCTGAA
Source organism: Fasciola hepatica (assembly GCA_948099385.1). NCBI lineage: Eukaryota > Metazoa > Platyhelminthes > Trematoda > Plagiorchiida > Fasciolidae > Fasciola > Fasciola hepatica. Next base: position 966,149 of record CANUEZ040000004.1, read on the forward strand.
CGGATAAGCCGAGGCGACAGAGAAGCCAACTTCGAAGACCTGACTGAATACTTAGACAGGCAAACGAAGATAGCTGACAGCAGATTCGGCCGACTCATCCGGGACAGCAACCGAGCAAACAAGCCCGGTACTAGCCAAGTCCAAACCCCTGTACGGGAATATCCAAAGTACCAGCCTTGGACCAACACACACGTCCTTTCACGAGATGCTACGGCAAAACCAAATTGCAGATCCTGTGGTACTAGCCATGGCCTACCAGAATGCCCCAAGTTCGGCAACGCCACAATAGACGAACGGTGGGGAATGGCGAGGATGGCAGGAGCATGTTTCATCTGTCTCAACACCACGCACCGGGCAGCAGCCTGTAGAACAAGGAATCGATGTGGTTACGAGGGCTGCACGGGCAGACACCATCGGCTGCTGCATCAGGCGAGAATAACCATATCCGAGGCGAGTGCCAAGCCCAGCGTGATTTGTTCAACTTCACAATCTGCCAGTAAACCGGTACGTTTAGGCGTAGTAGCCGTGGGAGTAGTGACTCCGACTGGGACAGTCAAGGCGTTGGCTTTCGTTGATAGTGGATCCGACACCACTTTAGTGAAAGAGCGGTTTGCCGACAAACACCAACTGGCTAAAGGTGCGACGTCGTCAGCAGTGGGCACGGTGGGCGGAACACAGGTAATGACTGCCGGTAGATTAAGGCTGCAACTCATCTCTCTAGACACTAACGAGGAAATTGAACCAACGGAGGCATTCACGTTAGCGGATCTCCCCATGCGAACACCAAGGTCGGTGAACGCAATCTTGACTCGGTGGCCCCACCTGCAGGATGTAACCGTTGTAGACTGGGAAGATGATGAGGTGGATCTCCTCATCGGATGCGACGTGCCAGAGGCGCATTGGGTGCTTGACCAGAGAGTGGGCGACCGCCAGGCACCTTATGCCGTACGCACAGCCCTGGGATGGATGTTATACGGTCCAGTAGGGGTACGCAGTTCCGTGAATTACTTATCCGCCGAAACGGACCGCATAGAGTATCATCTGCAACGGCTGTATGAAAAGGAGTTTCATGACATTGGAGACGAAAGACCGACGTTGTCTCAAGAGGATCACTTCGCTCTACAAACGGTGCGGCAAGGCACTAGAGGCCTCAAAAAACAGTTCGAGGTTCCCCTCCCATGGCGCACACCGGTCGACCCGTGGACTGACAACAGAAATTATGTTCTCCAATGATTACTACGATTAAACGAACGCTTCATTCGAGACCAGAATCTGTGGGAACGATACGCGGATTTGATGAAGCGAAACGAGGACCTCGGTTACGTTGAAAAGGTGCCTGTTAACACCGACAGCAAAAGGGGTATCTGGTATCTGCCTCACCATCCGGTTATCAACCCCAAGAAACCCAATAAACTGCGCGTGGTTTTTGACTGTGCGGCCAAGTTCCAGGGCAAGTCGTTAAACGATCGCCTACTACAGGGGCCTGACTGGACCACACCACTGATCGATGTTCTGTGCCGTTTCAGAGTGGGTAAAGTGGCTTTGTCTGCTGACATTAGGGAAATGTTCCATCAGGTGAAGATTCCGGTAGGAGAACGAGATGCTTTGCGTTTCCTGTGGTGGGAAGGGAGCGACCGGGACAACGCAGTGGTGAATTATAGGATGACCGTCCACACCTTCGGAGTCATATCGTCACCATTTTGTGCAAACTACGCCCTCCGAGAATCAGCGAACAAACATGGCGATCTAGTACATCGGACGGTGGTAGAAAGCGTCAGCAGGAACTTCTACGTCGACGACTACCTTGGGTCATTCGATGATGTGGAATCAGCTCTAGAGCAGTTCAGGGGTCTGACGAGATTGCTGGAAGAGGGCGGCTTCCATCTAACTAAATGGATGTCGAACGCTTCAGAAGTGCTGAAGGTCATCCCGTATCACGAAAAGGCCGAAAGGGTAAGAGGTTTGGACGGCTCTCCACTTCCTATCGAGCACACTTTAGGGATACAATGGGACGCGGAAACGGACGATTTTGTTTTCGAACTGAACGTTCCCGAGCTGCCAATAACCCGTCGTGGCATACTATCTGCCGTCTCAAGTTTGTTCGACCCGCTCGGTTTCGTCTCACCGTGGCTGCTACCCGGAAAGATCTTGCTGCAGCGGCTGTGCCGTAAGAAAGTTGATTGGGACCAGTCACTGGACCAAGGGGACCGGCTGGACTGGGAAGAATTTCTGAACACCTTGAAGAAATTAGGGGACATAAGAATCCCACGATGTTTGACCCCTGGCCATACGACACGGACTGGAGAACTACATGCCTTTTCCGATGCACCCGAAGTCGGTTATGGAGCTGTGGTGTACGGACGATGGTGCGCAGGAGATGGACAATATACCACGAGGATCCTGTTCGCCAAAGCCCGCGTTGCTCCACTGAAGTCGGTCTCAATCCCACGCCTTGAACTCAGCGCAGCCGTGTTGGCAGTCAGGGTGGTGCAAGCTGTGAAGAGATGTTTCGATCTCTAAATTTGGTCGGTGAGCTTCTGGACGGATTCAACGATAGTACTTTACTACATTAACAACGTCCGGAGCCGGTTTAGTACTTTCGTTGCTAACCGGCTCACGATTATCCACGATGAATCAGCCACGCATCAGTGGAGTCATGTCAGGTCTGGCGATTATCCGGCCGACCTGTGCTCCCGAGGTGCGAACAACTTCAGGCAACTGGACACGTGGACGAGAGGGCCAAACTTCCTGCAATTGCCCAAACAGGACTGGCCCGTGTTCGAATTAAAAAACCCTACGGAAGTGGAACTGGAGATCAAAGGCGTAGTGATAGCAACCAACGTCGTCGAAGCGTCGTCCATTTTATCGCGACTGGTCAGGTTTTCTTCCTGGATGAAGACGCTTCGTTCGCTAGTTTGGTTAACCAGGTTCAAGAGAAATTTACTAGTCATGAAAGGGCTACGGCCCTCAGGTCGGATACCGGTCGGCCCGATAGGTCCCGATGAGCTACAAGCGGCAGAGTACGATATTTTCAGAATGATACAACACGAGGCTTTCGCCCAAGAACTCAAGAGGGCGGAAGAAGTGGGGCCGACCAATGAAGACATGCCATCTCCAAGAGGCGAGCTGAAGCGTTTAAACCCAAAACTCATCAACGGACTGCTGCGGGTGGATGGTAGGCTGACCAACGCCCACCTGAACTTCGACACAAAGTATCCTATACTGCTGCCTGCGAGACAACCTGTAGTAGAGCTAATGATTCAACACGTCCACGCCGTGGAGGGACATGCCGGGGAAAGTCACGTGACGAGCGTCATCCGAAAGCGTCTTTGGTTGTTGAGAGGACGAGAGACTGTAAAACGCGTGATCCGACGGTGTGTGCAATGCAGGAGACGCAATGCCACAGCAGGCAAACAACTCATGGCCCCACTACCAGAATGCAGGGTGACTACGGGCTGGTGGCCGTTCAGTGACACCGGGTTGGATTATTTCGGGCCCTTGTGGATCAAGTGCGGGAAAAGATTAGAAAAGCGATACAGATGTATCATGACGTGCATGAAATCACGTGCGGTACACCTAGAAGTCGCACATTCGATGACGACCGATTCGTTTCTACGGGCCTTGCAAAGATTTATCAACCGAAGAGGCGTACCGGCCGATATATACTCAGATAATGGATCGAACTTTGTGGGCGCTCAACGGGAATTGCAGCGTTGGCACAAGAACATAAACAGGGACGAACTGCAGAATCGAACCGTGGCCTACGGCATACGATGGCATTTCAACCCCCCACAGGCCAGTCACCGAGGCGGCATATGGGAACGCATGATCCGGTCCGCCAGACGGATATTGCTGTCAATCATGGAGCAGCAGCCGCCCGACGACGAGACGCTGAACACCGTCATGACTGAGGTGGAGCGAAGCCTGAACAACCGCCCCCTGGTTCCAGTATTGAACGGCGACCCCACCAACCTGGCGCTCACCCCGAACGACTTATTGACGTTAAGGTCGAACGAGGGTTTCCGAGGGCCGGTAAACCTTCGTGGGAGCTACCTCCACGGGTGGAAGCAAGCGAACTATCTGGCCAAGGTCTTCTGGAGGCGATGGCTACGGGAGTACCTACCGGCTTTGCAGACTCGACAGAAGTGGCTGGCCAAAACAAGACCATTCAAAGTTGGGGACGTGGTTATGATCGCCGACGAACGCGCACATTTCAGCGCTTGGTCTTTGGGAGTAGTTACGGAAACCATCAAAAGCACTGACGAAATGATAAGAACGGTGAAGTTGAAGACAGCTAACGGAGTGCTCATTCGTGACATACGCAGTATTACCCTACTCGAGAGCGAAGACGGAGAAGCTGATAATTCTGAGGCCTAGTAAACCTTTTTCACGCCAGCAATCGAGGTGGATAAAGAAACACCATATATACCACACAATCTCCGTCAAACACGTTAAGGTGCTCGCGGTCCTTTCGTTGACATTACAGAAGGTTCTTTCCGATATGTGGTGATGAGTGCGATTCCATTATACATCCCGATACATACACGCATGCACGACGCACTCTACATCCCGTAAACCCATCATACATGTGACAGTGTTCTTTGTTTGCCTTTTGTTGACGCTTCCGAATGCCCCTTGCATATGTGGAAGTAGCGGAGCTCAGGTCACACATACATGCTACATTTACTCGTTTTCTTGCCACGCGGTCCTTTGTTGACATTGCAGAAAGTCCTCCTTTGATGTGTAGTCATAATTGTGATTTCATTGTAACCCCGGCACACGCACACACGCACACACACACACGCACACTCAAGCACGTACATCCAGGACCGGACGGCCCCTTACGAGGACAACGTCTATGTGACCAGTCACGCCCGCCATCGGTCATTTGGTCTTGTGGAAGATGTAGACTAGCCTCACGTCTATGTATCCAATGGATTAGGTGCGACCAGTAGTAGAACGTTGACGACGAGCATTAGACGCGCTCACTGACAGCAGGGCCTAGGCAGGTAGGAAGAATCAGTACCTTTATACCGAACCTTTGACTTTGCTAAGGATCCAGGAGGATTTTGGTGGGCGGTGTAACAGCCGGTCGTGGAAAATCCCCCTTTTTTCCCTCGCGATTCAGTGTTTTTTCCCAACATCACTCATTTCCATACACTATTGACTTGTCTTTACGAACTGGTTGTTTTTCTGGACCAATTGTTGTTTGTTCGCGCCCAGAGCGCTATTTTGGCACATCCTTGCTCAGGACCTGCGTGACGCACGTGCTGTCTGCTCACACGCTGCCATTCGGTTTCTCGTTGTTGAGTCTTTGTGGTCGTATTATTGAGGTTTGTATATTGTTTATGTCATTGTTTATTTTAATAATCTAGTATCGTAGAATATCACGGATAATCGTCTTCTGATTTCGGGATCCGTTGCGAATTTGGCTACGCGTTGCTCAAACGTTCGTAACAGCAGCGCATGAAGCGTGACAATGAGATAATGGCAGGCAGAAGTAGAAGACTGCTACTTTATAACCTTAGAGAGAACATCGTAAAAGACGGCAGAATCAGGAAGGACGAAAACCGCCGGCACGTGACCGAGGTTCTTAGGATGGCTGGCCTATCTCCTACGACACCAATAGTCAAGTGCCATCGAATAGACTACGGAGAGGAACACAACCAGCGCCGCCACGACCTCTGGTAGTTGTGTTCCTCAGTGTCTACTGGAGGGATATGCTGCAGTTTCGGGTAGGAGCAGTTGAGGGCAGCACGCAGGGAATAGTTAGGGTTACACCTGACAGCCCAGCATTTGTCAAACCGGCTAATGCCATAGTCTCGCTGACAACGGCACACCTGATCTATAGCGGCCGACTCTACACAGCGACACTGGAGATGACCCCTCTTGGGAAGTCAACACCTAAAGCTCAAGGAGTAATTCAAGTCCCAAAGGTGGCTTCAGGCGCCGGCAAACAAAAAGCCAAAGTTCAGGAAGTTCAAAAGACCAAGAAGAAGGGGACTCATGTGGCACTCAGTCCGGTTGGCGTTGCGAACGTGCAGCCAGCCAGCCCGATTCTAAAGGAGACTCCCAAGGAGTCCTCTCTGGTGCAACCAGCGAAGTTGGAGGTATCAGAGGGAAAAGCCGAGGAAACCAGTTGGGCTGAGGTGGTCGCAAGACCATCCCGGGTCATCGGTATGGCGACTCAAAAGAGGGGAACGTCCGCTGTGCACGTTGAACCCGACACCAGGTCGACGGGTGGAAAAGAAAAAGTCACGAAACTCAGAGTGTCACTTGATATGCATGATGCTGCACCGCCGACACCTTTAGAGGCAAAAAACGGGGCACCCCCTTGGAGATTGCGCCCGAGAGTTCCCTAGCCGTAAAATTAGCAATGAAGCCCGTAGCGAGGACCAGGGAACCGTCAATATGGTACACCAACACCTACAAACTCCCGGGAGAAAGGGGGGATTTGACGACTAAGATGGCTGAGTCTGAAGTCGTTGCATTGACGGAAACTTGGATAAAGCCAGATACTGACGCCTTCTTTCAGGAGTGCGCTGTCTATAGACAGGATAAAGCAGATGGAAGGCAGGGGCGGAGTGTAACACACGTTTGAGCAATGCGTAGCCAAATTCACTACGGATCTTGAAATCTAAAGGCGATTATCCGTGATATTCCACGATACTAGATTATTGAATGAACAATGACACCAAAAGGATACAAACCTCAATAATGAGATCACAAGGACTCAACAAACGAGAAACCGGGTTGCAGCGTGCGAGAAAGCAGCACGTGCGTCACGCAGGTCCAGAACAAGGATATGAAAAAGCTGCGTTCTGGGCGCGAACAAGCAACAATGGGTCCATAAAAACAAATAGTGCGTAAAGAAAAGTCAGTAGCGTAAGCAAGTGAGTGATGTTAAGAAAAACACTGAATCGCAAACGTTTGAGGGGGATTTTACACGACCAGCAGTTACACGGAGTGGCACTTCTAATATGGAACGGCATAGGCCAATGGGAGGCTCCGTTCAACTTGGTCTCCGGTAATGTACAGTCCAGATCCTGCTTTATCAGGATCGAGGGGCGAACAGTATGCGTTATCTTTATCTACAGGACACCACTAGCGATAGCTGAAGAAGACGTTGAGCTCTTGCAAATGCTGGACACAGCGCTGGCACGGACAAAAGAGTTTATCTTATTAGGGGATCTCGACCTGCCTGAAATTAACTGGGAAAGCGGGATCGCACCAAGGGGATCAAGGGGCGACATGTTTCTGCAGTGGGTCCAGTTACATGCACTTACGCAGCATGTGAGGCAGGCCACTAGACACAGGAGTGGACAGCACCGGTCTCTCCTTGATTTAATCATAACGCGGTACCATCAGGACGTTCAGGAAATTAAGTAAGAAGAGCCACTTGGCAAATGTGATCCTGTAGTCCCAAGGGTCACACTAAGATTTAGCAAGGCGCCGAAGGAAATCGAGTTACATCGGCGCTATGGGCGGATCAATATAGGTGAACTAAAGAGGGCGGTGGAGGAAGTTCAGTGGACACCGAGACACAAAAAAGCTTCTGTAGAGGAAAGCTAGAAGGCCATCAAGATGGGGCTACTCGAACTCACAGAGGAGTCTGCCCTCTGAGGGTGGCTAGCAGTGGAAATCAACCCCCATGGTGGAAGTCAAAAGTCCCTAAGGCTATAGTTAGTTGTAGGCAGCGATGGGCGGAGTACGAGCCGTACAAAGCTCATTGGGCATGGAACAGCTAAAAGATGGCTAGGAACGGAACTTAAGCGATCCAAAGAGTGAAGAAATATTCCTTCGAGCGTCGGTTAGCCACGTCGGTCCGCACAAACCCAAAGCGATTCTACGCCTACGAGCAATCTCACAAACGTGTGAGAGAGAGCGTAGCAACCTTGGAAGGAACACAGGGACGATTAGCTCTAAACGACGAGGAAAAGACTGACATGTTCTTGGCATTCTTCAAGAGCATATATTGACCAGAAAATAATTAAGAGGAAAGAATGGAGGGCCCACAGGCGCCTCCAATACCCGAACTTACTGTAGGAGAAGAAGTGTACGCGGAGATGCAAACCTTGAATAGAAATAAGGCAGCAGGTCCAGATGGGATTCATCCAGCAATCGTTCAGCCTCTGGCCGAGGTCCCGAGGGCTCCGGTGACGAAGCTGTATGAAACGTTGCTTAGAGGGGGAATTGTATCGGGAGACTAGAGGAGAGCAATAGTGGTGGGAATTTACAACAGTAGACCCCGGCAAAAAGCGGAAAATTACCGGCTGGTTAGCTCAACTCCAGTACTGTGTAAGTACCTAGAGCGAATAGTCAGGAAACAGATCTCTAGGCATTTGGTTCGACACAACCTTATATCAGATGCTCAGCACGGGGTTGTGGCGGGACGATCCTGTCTGACGAATCTCCTGCTGTTCCTAGATGAGGTAACCAAGCTCCTGGACGAAGGGCAATCGATTGCGGTATGCTACTTGGACTTCAGCAAGGCGTTTGATTCCATGAACCACAGAATTCTGGACGTCAAACTGCAGTCTACGGGAATTGTGGGAAAGGCAGGACAATGGATAAATAGTTTTTTGTCAGGGCGAACCTTTAGTGCTAAGGTGGGTAGTCATGTCTCGAAACCGGAAGGTGTAACAAGTGGGGTGCCACAGGGCTCGGTGCTCGGCCCTCTGCTCTTCCTCATATTCATCAATGGCCTAGCACGTGAACTTAAGAACCCCACCTTTGTGTTCGCCGATGACGTCACGATAGCTGGAGTAGATATAGAATTTGACATGTTAGCAGCACAAAACTGGCCGCGCAAATGGGACCTTCCAATAAACCTCACCAAGTGTCAATGCTTGGCTAGTGGGAGTGGTGTGGGTTCGTTGCAAGTGGTCTCGCAGGTCAAAGACTTGGGCGTTATAATGGACAACAGATTTAAGCCGTCGAAGCAGCGCACCGCAGCAGCCAATACGGCCAGGAGAGAACTCTTTCGAGTTAGATCCATTATGTCTAGTAGAGATCCGGAGATTTTCGTTCCGATATATCAGGCCATAGTCAGGCCGCATATGGAGTACTGCGTGCAGGCCTGGGCACCGTACTGCCAGAAAGATATCGGCTGTCTGGAGAAGGTGCAAGGGCTAGTCACTGGAATGGTGGCTGGGCAAGGGGGTTCAGCTACACAGAGTGTCTCCGTGCCCTAGACCTGTTCTCGATAGAAAGACGGCGCATTCGCGGGGATTTGATAGAAACCTTCAAGGTAATGAAAGGACTGTCAGGAATAAGACGAGAAGACCTTTTCTTTCTGATCCCCGAAAGAGGTACAAGGGGGCATAGCCTTAGATTACAAAAGAGGCATTCGAGGCTCCAAATTAGGGCGAAGTACTTCTCGAATAGAGTGGTACCCTATTGGAATAAGCCCCCGGAGGAGGTCATAAATACCACAGCAGTGAAGGCTTTTAGGAAATCAGTAGACCTATGTCGGGTGGCAGCATACCGCTAGTTACGTTAGGCAGCTTTTAGGGTCACATGCAATTTACTCATTGTTTCCACCTTTGTAGCGTACTACTCTGTCTATGTGGTACACTAAATTATTGTCAACAATATCTAAGACGACACTAGCAAACTAAGATGGGCGGAGGAGCGTGCGGTGATAAAAAAAGCCAAAAGGGTATATACATTAAGAATTAAAATGAAACAAAAGGTGTGGCTCAAACTCACAGTTGTTCAGTGTTCTTGTGATCAGGAAATGAGCGTCGAAGAGCCAATATCCGCCAATGTCTTCAGTTCAGTTCGGTCTGACAGCCATCCGTTGGACAGAACAGGATGGTATTGAGCGAAGTGCCAACAGACGCCGTTGAAGCTTCTAAAATGTTTTGTTTCACAAAGTTAGTTCCGACCGATATGATTCCAAGACACTCCAAACCAGAAGATGAGACCGTGTCAGAATTAAAGATTTATTTACAGCCTTTTTGTATTGCGCGGTGGTGACGACCAAAAGGTGTGTGTGTTTTTACATTAAAACGTCGGTACAACAAAGGAGTGTCGCACCAAGGGACGTTGAAAATCATGGAAAAAGTCGGAAATGTACAGGTACCTACACAACTCCCCCGCCAGAGCGTTTGTTGTACAAAATAAACGCTCGATAGAAAAATAGAAAGAGGAAACGGTTAGCGAAAGAAAACGTCAACTAACAAAGTCTTGAAATCTGACCGGATGTCGAACGTTTCTGCCGGAACGGCGGGTTACCAGGGAAGGTTTTTGCTGTGGTGGTGCTGGCGGGTGTGGTGTAGTGTCTGGTGTGATGATAGAGTTTGGATCATCAACAGGTATTGTTGGTGGTGTGTTTGTGGATTGTGATGGTGTCGGTGTTGCTGGTGATGGAGGTTTATCAAAATACGCGGGTTTCAGTCTGTCAATCGAAACTGCCTCTGGCTTATCGCCTTTCTGAACCACGAAATATTTGTCTGTGCGACTAAGCACCCTAAATGGACCGTCATACGGTGGCGTGAGTGGTTTACGAACAGCATCGGTACGAATAAAAACGAAAGGTGACGTATATAGATCATTATGTACAAAAACGTGTGTGTATGACGAGCGAGTGGGTGCTGGACGTAGATGTGACATACGGTCTTTGAGTTGTTGGACAAATTGGGATGGGTTAGGACTGGCATCGGTGCTGGGTTGAACATACTCACCTGGAAGGCATATGGTGGTACCGAAAACGAGTTCAGCTGACGTGCTGTGGAGGTCGTCTTTGACTGATGACCGCAGACCTAAGAGAACTAGTGGCAGGTTGTCGCTCCAGTTATTGGGGTTTGGCTCTGATATTAGTGCTGCCTCAGGTTGACGGTGTAGGTGCTCTACCATGCCATTGGACGAAGGATGGTATGCAGTTGTTGTGATGTGTTTACAGCCAAGCAGTTTAGTGAACTCACGAAACAAAGTCGATTGGAATTGGCTGCCACGGTCTGTGGTGACGGTAGACGGTACACCAAATGTAGCAATCCAGTGCTGGAGTAGTACTTTCGCAATATTTTCTGCCGAGGTGTCGGAAATGGGTACTGCCACCGGCCAGCGTGTGAAACGGTCAACAACGGTTAATAAGTGGGTATGTCCATTTGATGGTGGTAGTGGACCAACAAGATCGACGTGAATATGTGTGAAACGGACGTCGGGAACGGTAAACGTACTGGGAGGAGAAAAAGTGTAGCGGTGGACTTTGTTTCTCTGACATTGTAAACACCGTTTAGTCCATAATGCAATGTCAGAATTCATACTGGGCCAAACAAATCTGGTAGAAATGAGTTTGCGAGATGCACGGATACCAGGATGGGAACGAGAATGAAAATGATCGAAAACGATCTTCCTGTAGCAAGTTGGAACGATAGGACGAGGGTGACCTGTGTTACGAACGTTTGAGCAATGCGTAGCCAAATTCGCAACGGATCCCGAAATCAGAAGACGATTATCCGTGATAATTCTACGATACTAGATTGTTAAAATAAACAATGACGTAAACAATATACAAACCTCAATAATACGATCACAAAGTCTCAACAACGAGAAACCGAATAGCAGCGTGTGAGCAGACAGCACGTGCGTCACGCAGGTCCTGAACAAGGATGTGCCAAAATAGCGCTCTGGGCGCGAACAAACAACAATTGGTCCAGAAAAACAACCAGTTCGTAAAGACAAGTCAATAGTGTATGGAAATGAGTGATGTTGGGAAAAAACACTGAATCGCGAGGGAAAAAAGGGGGATTTTCCACGACCGGCTGTTACACCGCCCACCAAAATCCTCCTGGATCCTTAGCAGAGTCAAAGGTTCGGTATAAAGGTACTGATTCTTTCTACCTAACTAGGCCCTGCTGTCAGTGCGCGCGTCTAATGCTCGTCGTCGACGTTCTACTACTGGTCACACCTAACCCATTGGCTACATAGACGTGAGGCTAGTCTACATCTTCCACAAGACCAAATGACCGATGGCGGGCGTGAATGGTCACATAGACGTTGTCCTCGTAAGGGGCCGTCCGGTCCTGGATGTACGCGCTTGAGTGTGTGTGTGTGTGTGTGTGCGTGCGTGTGTGTGCCGGGGTTACAATGAAATCACAGTTATGACTACACATCAAAGGAGGACTTTCTGCAATGTCAACAAAGGACCGCGTGGCAAGAAAACGAGTAAATGTAGCATGCATGTGTGACCTGAGCTCCACTACTTCCACATGTGCAAGGGGCATTCGGTAGCGTCAACAAAAGGCGAACAAAGAACACTGTCACATGTATGATGAATTTACGGGATGTAGAGTGCGTCGTGCCTGCGTGTATGTATCGGGATGTATAATGGAATCGCACTCATCACCACATATCGGAAAGAACCTTCTGTAATGTCAACGAAGGGACCGCGAGCACCTTAACGTGTTTGACGGAGATTGTGTGGTATATATGGTGTTTCTTTATCCACCTCGATTACTGGTGTGAAAAAGGTTTACTAGGCCACAGGGTTATCAGCTCCTCCGTCTTCGCTCTCGAGTAGGTTAATACTGCGTATGTCACGAATGAGCACTCCGTTAGCTGTCTTCACCTTCACCGTTCTTATCATTTCGTCGGTGCTTTTGATGGTTTCCGTAACTACTCCCAAAGATCAAGCGCTGAAATGTGCGCGTTCGTCGGCGATCATAACCACGTCCCCAACTTTGAATGGTCTTGTTTTGGCCATCCACTTCTGTCGAGTCTGCAAAGCCGGTAGGTACTCCCGTAGCCATCGCCTCCAGAAGACCTTGGCCAGATAGTTCGCTTGCTTCCACCCATGGAGGTAGCTCCCACGAAGGTTTACCGGCCCTTGGAAACCCTCGTTCGACCTTAGCGTCAATAAGTCGTTTGGGGTGAGCGCCAGGTGGGTGGGGTCGCCGTTCAATACTGGAACCAGGGGGCGGTTGTTCAGGATTCGCTCCACCTCAGTCATGACGGTGTTCAGGGTCTCGTCGTCGGGCGGCTGCTGCTCCATGATTGACAGCAATATCCGTCTGGCGGACCGGATCATGCGTTCCCATATGCCGCCTCGGTGACTGGCCTGTGGGGGGTTGAAATGCCAGCGTATGCCGTAGGCCACGGTTCGATTCTGCAGTTCGTCCCTGTTTATGTTCTTGTGCCAACGCTGCAATTCCCGTTGAGCGCCCACAAAGTTCGATCCATTATCTGAGTATATGTCGGCCGGTACGCCTCTTCGGTTGATAAATCTTTGCAAGGCCCGTAGAAACGAATCGGTCGTCATCGAATGTGCGACTTCTAGGTGCACCGCACGTGATTTCATGCACGTCATGATACATCCGTATCGCTTTTCTAATCTTTTCCCGCACTTGATCCACAAGGGCCCGAAATAGTCCAACCCGGTGTCACTGAACGGCCACCAGCCCGTAGTTACCCTGCATTCTGGTAGCGGGGCCATGAGTTGTTTGCCTGCTGTGGCATTGCGTCTCCTGCATTGCACACACCGTCGGATCACGCGTTTTACAGTCTCTCGTCCTCTCAACAACCAAAGACGCTTTCGGATGACGCTCGTCACGTGACTTTCCCCGGCATGTCCCTCCACGGCGTGGACGTGTTGAATCATTAGCTCTACTACGGGTTGTCTCGCAGGCAGCAGTATAGGATACTTTGTGTCGAAGTTCAAGTGGGCGTTGGTCAGCCTACCATCCACCCGCAGCAGTCCGTTGATGATTTTGGGGTTTAAACGCTTCAGCTCGCCTCTTGGAGATGGCATGTCTTCATTGGTCAGCCCCACTTCTTCCGCCCTCTTGAGTTCTCGGGCGAAAGCCTCGCGTTGTATCATTCTGAAAATATCGTACTCTGCCGCTTGTAGCTCATCGGGACCTATCGGGCCGACCGGTATCCGACCTGAGGGCCGTAGCCCTTTCATGACTAGTAAACTTATCTTGAACCTGGTTAACCAAACTAGCGAACGAAGCGTCTTCATCCAGGAAGAAAACCTGACCAGTCGCGATAAAATGGGCGACGCTTCGACGACGTTGGTTGCTATCACTACGCCTTTGATCTCCAGTTCCAATTCCGTAGGGGGTTTTAATTCGAACACGGGCCAGTCCTGTTTGGGCAATTGCAGGAAGTTCGGCCCCCTCGTCCACGTGTCCAGTTGCCTGAAGTTGTTCGCACCTCGAGAGCACAGGTCGGCCGGATTATCGCCAGACCTGACATGACTCCACTGGTGCGTGGCCGATTCATCGTGGATAATCGTGAGCCGGTTAGCAACGAAAGTACTAAACCGGCTCCGTACGTTGTTAATGTAGTAAAGTACTATCGTTGAATCCGTCCAGAAGCTCACCGACCAAATGTAGAGATCGAAACATCTCTTCACAGCTTGCACCACCCTGACTGCCAACACGGCTGCGCTGAGTTCGAGGCGTGGGATTGAGACCGACTTCAGTGGAGCAACGCGGGCTTTGGCGAACAGGATCCTCGTGGTATATTGTCCATCTCCTGCGCACCATCGTCCGTACACCACAGCTCCATAACCGACTTCGGATGCATCGGAAAAGGCATGTAGTTCTCCAGTCCGTGTCGTATGGCCAGGAGTCAAACATCGTGGTATTCTTATGTCCCCTAATTTCTTCAAGGTGTTCAAAAATTCCTCCCAGTCCAGCCGGTCCCCTCGGTCCAGTGACTGGTCCCAATCAACTTTCTTACGGCACAGCCGCTGCAGCAAGATCTTTCCGGGTAGCAGCCATGGTGAGACGAAACCGAGCGGGTCGAACAAACTTGAGACGGCAGATAGTATGCCACGACGGGTTATTGGCAGCTCGGGAACGTTCAGTTCGAAAACAAAATCGTCCGTTTCCGCGTCCCATTGTATCCCTAAAGTGCGCTCCATAGGAAGTGGAGAGCCGTCCAAATCTCTTACCCTTTCGGCCTTTTCGTGATACGGGATGACCTTCAGCACTTCTGAAGCGTTCGACATCCATTTAGTTAGATGGAAGCCACCCTCTTCCAGCAATCTCGTCAGACCCCTGAACTGCTCTAGAGCTGATTCCACATCATCGAATGACCCAAGGTAGTCGTCGACGTAGAAGTTCCTGCTGACGCTTTCTACCACCGTCCGATGTACCAGATCGCCATGTTTGTTCGCTGATTCTCGGAGGGCGTAGTTGGCACAAAATGGTGACGATATGGCTCCGAAGGGGTGGACGGTCATTCTATAATTCACCACTGCGTTGTCCCGGTCGCTCCCTTCCCACCACAGGAAACGCAAAGCATCTCGTTCTCCTACCGGAATCTTCACCTGATGGAACATTTCCCTAATGTCAGCAGACAAAGCCACTTTACCCACTCTGAAACGGCACAGAACATCGATCAGTGGTGTGGTCCAGTCAGGCCCCTGTAGTAGGCGATCGTTTAACGACTTGCCCTGGAACTTGGCCGCACAGTCGAAAACCACGCGCAGTTTATTGGGTTTTTTGGGGTTGATAACCGGATGGTGAGGCAGATACCAGATACCCCTTTTGCTGTCGGTGTTAACAGGCACCTTTTCAACGTAACCGAGGTCCTCGTTTCGCTTCATCAAATCCGCGTATCGTTCCCACAGATTCTGGTCTCGAATGAAGCGTTCTTTTAGTCGTAGTAATCGTTGGAGAACATAATTTCTGTTGTCAGTCCACGGGTCGACCGGTGTGCGCCATGGGAGGGGAACCTCGAACTGTTTTTTGAGGCCTCTAGAGCCTTGCCGCACCGTTTGTAGAGCGAAGTGATCCTCTTGAGACAACGTCGGTCTTTCGTCTCCAATGTCATGAAACTCCTTTTCATAAAGCCGTTGCAGATGATACTCTATGCGGTCCGTTTCGGCGGATAAGTAATTCACGGAACCGCGTACCCCTACTGGACCGTATAACATCCATCCCAGAGCCGTGCGTACGGCATAAGGTGCCTGGCGGTCGCCCACTCTTTGGTCAAGCACCCAATGCGCCTCTGGCACGTCGCATCCGATGAGGAGATCCACCTCATCATCTTCCCAGTCTACGACGGTTACATCCTGCAGGTGGGGCCATCGAGTCAAGATTGCGTTCACCGACCTTGGTGTTCGCATGGGGAGATCCGCTAACGTGAATGCCTCCGTTGGTTCAATTTCCTCGTTAGTGTCTAGAGAGATGAGTTGCAGCCTTAATCTACCGGCAGTCATTACCTGTGTTCCGCCCACCGTGCCCACTGCTGACGACGTCGCACCTTTAGCCAGTTGGTGTTTGTCGGCAAACCGCTCTTTCACTAAAGTGGTGTCGGATCCACTATCAACGAAAGCCAACGCCTTGACTATCCCAGTCGGAGTCACTACTCCCACGGCCACTACGCCTAAACGTACCGGTTTACTGGCAGATTGTGAAGTTGAACAGATCACGCTGGGCTTGGCACTCGCCTCGGATATGGTTATTCTCGCCTGATGCAGCAGCCGATGGTGTCTGCCCGTGCAGCCCTCGTAACCACATCGATTCCTTGTTCTACAGGCTGCTGCCCGGTGCGTGGTGTTGAGACAGATGAAACATGCTCCTGCCATCCTCGCCATTCCCCACCGTTCGTCTATTGTGGCATTGCCGAACTTGGGGCATTCTGGTAGGCCATGGCTAGTACCACAGGATCTGCAATTTGGTTTCGCCGTAGCATCTCGTGAAATGACGTGTGTGTTGGTCCAAGGCTGGTACTTTGGATGTTCCCGTACATGGGTTTGGACTTGGCTAGTACCGGACTTGTTTGCTCGGTTGCTGTCCCGGATGAGTCGGCCGAATCTGCTGTCAGCTATCTTCGTTTGCCTGTCTAAGTATTCAGTCAGGTCTTCGAAGTTGGCTTCTCTGTCGCTTCGGCTGATCCGTTCTGCTTCTTCCGCCCACCGACCCTGTAGTTCGGGAGAGAGGTGACGGACTATGCCTTCCAAAGTGTGCATGGCGTCTAGGTCAGCTCTGTAACCTAAATGGTCGAGGGCTATTGAGCAGTTCTGCATCTTGATCACCAGGTCGGCCATGGTGTAGACGTCGCCCTTGGTTTTCTTTGCCTCTGCCATCACGCCCTCTATTAGGTTACGGGCTACTTTGAAAGGTTGGCCAAACAAGTCCCTCAGAATCTTTCTTGCCCTAGTGTAGCCTTGTTCTGGATCGAGCATGGTGCATCCGTCGATAGCTTCTCGCGCTCGGCCTCGGCAGTAGTGAGTAAGGTAAAGAAGCCTTTGCCCAGGGTCGGTTACCTTGTTTTCAACGAACGTCTCGAACTGTTTGACAAACTTGCAATATTGCTCAGCTCGCCCGTCGAAAACCGTTAACTCCACTCTAGGCAGATCGATCGATGGTGGTTTGTAGTCGGCGACCGGCGTGGGGTTCCCTACCTTATTGCACCCTAACCTATCGGAAGTGTCGAAGTCACTGGTCCTATACTCTCGCTGTTTCTGTGTACACTTCTCTGCTTCATGCGCCTGTAGTCTAGCCGAAATTAACTGTTGCTCTAGTTCTATTATTCTCAGCTTATATAAATCAACGTCCTTACGATCAATATTGCTTTCAATAACACATGAGCTAGCACTGACAGGACTAAGCGATCTAGCATTAACTAAAGAATCATAAGTACCCAAAACCTCCCCAGAGACTTGCCGTATTACTTCCTGTCCGGGTTCGACTGCCTTTGATCCTTTCCTTGGCATTTTGCGTGAATTTTCCTCGTTCCAAATAGATCTATTGAGTATTGTTACGAACGTTTGAGCAATGCGTAGCCAAATTCGCAACGGATCCCGAAATCAGAAGGCGATTATCCGTGATAATTCTACGATACTAGATTGTTAAAATAAACAATGACGTAAACAATATACAAACCTCAATAATACGATCACAAAGTCTCAACAACGAGAAACCGAATAGCAGCGTGTGAGCAGACAGCACGTGCGTCACGCAGGTCCTGAACAAGGATGTGCCAAAATAGCGCTCTGGGCGCGAACAAACAACAATTGGTCCAGAAAAACAACCAGTTCGTAAAGACAAGTCAATAGTGTATGGAAATGAGTGATGTTGGGAAAAAACACTGAATCGCGAGGGAAAAAGGGGGATTTTCCACGACCGGCTGTTACAACCTGTAGACCAGTCACATAGGACTGTGCCATCGGCTGAAGGTAGGGGAGAATCCTTGAGCTGGAATGTGGAGGATGTGCGCAGTTCGAGCAAGGATGGATCATCACGCTGGAGGTTTGCCAGTTCCGTAAGATCAAATTTTGTCTGCACCGTGTTGATGTCAGGTCTAGATAATGCATCAGCCACAACATTATCAACTCCACGCACGTAGCGGATGTCTGTTGTGAACTGAGAAATATAATTCAAATAGCGGATATCTCTGGGTGAATGTCGGTCAGGCTTGGCATGAAGTGCGTGTATCAGGGGTTTGTGGTCAGTGTGCACACGAAATTGTCGTCCTTCCAAAAGGTGACGGAAATGACGGATGGACAAGTAAATGGCTAGGAGTTCGCGAGAAAATGTGCTGTATTTTGTCTGTGCCGCCTGGAGTTTTTGCGAGAAGAACGCTAAGGGATGTAATTGGTTGTCCACTATTTGGTGAAGCACTGCACCGACTGCAGTATTTGATGCATCAGTCGTTAGGACTAACTCAGTATTTGGATTTGAATGTGGATGGTGCAGCATGGTGGCATCCGCGAGAGCTTTTTTGGCTCCTGCGAAAGCTGTCTCGGCCTCGGGAGTGAAATCGATCGTCTTGACGTTGGACTTGAGAAGATCGGTTAAAGGTGAAACAATGGTCGCACAATGGGGAATGAAGCGACGGTAGTAGTTCAAAACTCCCAAGAAACTTCGTAACTGTGTGATCGTTTGAGGTGCAGGAAATGACAGGATGCTGCGCACCTTATCTGGGAGGGGTGTCAAACCGTTTTGATCGATATGGTGCCCGAGAAAGTCGAGTGACGGAACACCGAACACGCATTTATTAGGGTTCAGCTGAAGTCCGTATTGTTGGAAACGTTGAAAGAGTTGGCGCAAGTGGCTGGCATGCTCCGATGGAGAGGCGCTGGCAATTAATATGTCGTCGATGTAGCCAAACGCGAAGGGTAGACCTCGAAGCACTTCATCGACGAATCGTTGGAACGTCTGAGCAGCGTTTCTCAATCCAAATGGCATGCGAATGAACTCGAACAGGCCAAAAGGCGTGGTGATGGCTGTCTTGGGAGTGTCTTCTTCGGCCACGGGGATTTAGTGATATGCCTTTACGAGGTCAACCTTGGAAAAGATTGTCTTCCCAGAGAGATTCTGCGCAAAACCATGAATGTGTGGGATCGGGTACCTGTCGGGGACGGTGACGTTGTTGAGAGCACGGTAGTCTCCACAGGGTCTCCAAACACCAGATGATTTTGGAACCATGTGCAAAGGCGAGGCCCATGGGCTTGAAGACGGCCGAATGATGCCAAGATTCATCATATGTTCGAATTCAAGGCGTGCGATACGGAGTTTGTCGGCGTTGAGTCGTCGTGGTTGAAAATGGACAGGTTGGCCTTTTGTGGCGATATGGTGCTGCACAGCATGAGAGACTGGGTCGGTGAACTGATACGGTTTAGTGAGGGATGGAAACTCCTTCAAAATGTCAGCAAACGGCGATTGCGGGATCGCCAGCCGAATACCCAGAGAGTTGGTGCACTTACCAATGCCGACTGAACAAAGCTTGGTTGTGGTGTCTACCAGCTTGCGATTTTTGAGGTCCACTGTTAGGCCAAAGTGTGAGAGGAAATCCGCGACAACAATGGGGGTCTGAACATCCGCCTGGATGAAAACCCATTGAAAAGAGCGTCGGAGGCCTAAATCAAGAGTGATGGACCGTTGGCCGAATGTAGCAATAGTTGTTGTGTTTGCTGCTAGCAGTGTAAAGTGAGATGATTTGAGGTTCTGATGTTTGGGTGGGGGGATTACACTGATCTCGGCGCCGGTATCAATGAGGAATCGAAGACCGCTGGATCGGTCAACGATATAAAATAGGCGACTTTCATGTGGAGGGCCAGCCCTAGTCGTCGCCGTTACTGGCTGGCCTGGTCGTTTGACTGTGGAGTGTAAGTGCGGAATGAACATGGAGGATCGCAGCGGCGTGCCTTGGAGCCGAATGTGCGGTGGTACCAACACCAGGTTTTTAATCGGCGGTTTCTGGACTGTGATCTAGGTCGATGAGGTACCTCGGCGGACACAGATCGATGAGTAGTAAATACGTTGCACATTGCACTGACCTGATTGCACAACATGCGAACGGTTTCTTTTAGGTCCGTAATGTCCTTATCGATATGCGAGTGATGGGATAGGGAATCAGGACTGCGAGAAACGTCGCCACGGCGATCTGGGGCAGGAACTGGTAATGTCGTAGGGAATTCGTGCGTCGGAGTGGTTTCGGCGGGTGATGTCAAGTGAACGCAAGGTATACCAGCCGGGTAGCATTCCATTATTCCGTCGGCGTGCTGTGCAACTTTGTCAAGAGGAGTAGTGGGCTCCAGCATTGACAGGACCTGCTGCATCGGGAGAGGTAGTTTATCAACCCATATCTCCCTGAAAATGGCGTCGTCCATTTGCCGTCCAGCCAGTAGCGACCGCATGTGGCGCATAAGGTGGGACGGAGTTTGGTCTCCGAGCTCCACCGACGTGAACAGTTCACGGAGCATTTTTCCGGCTGATTTTCCGGTACGCTGAATGACTGCTTCCTTAAGCTTCGTGTAAGGAGCTTCTGGTGGAATGGAATCGAGGAGATCTTCCACGTCTACAGCGATGTCAAAGGGAAGTGCTTGGACAACGTGAGAGTATTTCACGCGCTCGCTGGTTATACGTCGAGTGGCAAATACGGCTTCTATTTGTCGAAACCACACCCGTGGGTTGGTAGGGGCAAAAACTGGCAGTTTCAGAGCAACCGCGTGGATGTCAATAGATTCGCTGTCAGACATGGTGAATGGTGTGGAACTTGGACCAAAAGAATCAAGCTAGAGTCAAAGGATGGAAAAACAACCTGGGCTCACCAATTTTGTAGCGTACTACTCTGTCTATGTGGTACACTAAATTATTGTCAACAATATCTAAGACGACACTAGCAAACTAAGATGGGCGGAGGAGCGTGCGGTGATAAAAAAAAGCCAAAAGGGTATACACATTAAGAATTAAAATGAAACAAAAGGTGTGGCTCAAACTCACAGTTGTTCAGTGTTCTTGTGATCAGGAAATGAGCGTCGAAGAGCCAATATCCGCCAATGTCTTCAGTTCAGTTCGGTCTGACAGCCATCCGTTGGACAGAACAGGATGGTATTGAGCGAAGTGCCAACAGACGCCGTTGAAGCTTCTAAAATGTTTTGTTTCACAAAGTTAGTTCCGACCGATATGATTCCAAGACACTCCAAACCAGAAGATGAGACCGTGTCAGAATTAAAGATTTATTTACAGCCTTTTTGTATTGCGCGGTGGTGACGACCAAAAGGTGTGTGTGTTTTTACATTAAAACGTCGGTACAACAAAGGAGTGTCGCACCAAGGGACGTTGAAAATCATGGAAAAAGTCGGAAATGTACAGGTACCTACACCTTTCTCTGCCAGGGCTGACACTGCACAATGTTTCTGCCTTTCAGAAAAAGAAAATCACGCAGTTTTGGGAGCTACAGGAACGTTCCGACAACACAACTATCTGGACACACGATTGGCTCTAGCCACACCAAGTCCTGTGCAAACTGAACTGAAGTGAAAACTAGACTGAACTGAACTGCGGTACGTCGTGGCGTGGCTGCCGCTATTTTTCGTTTCTGTCTGCTTTCTGCTCATTTGTTATTCTGGCAATGTTGAAGTTGTGATCACCAGTATCCCTGTGCAGGAACCACATAATGTGTTCTCTGCATTTAAATCTTCCCTGTCATTTAAAACTGTTGCCGAAGGCTTCCGAAGTTCGTCTTTCTGAGTTCGTCGGTGGCTGTCTCACATGGGACAGTAATTTATCACCTAGCTGCGTGTCCATCCACATACCCACTTTTATTATTTCCGAAGGGTCGACGCGGTATCGAGTAAATTAGACTGCTGAGTAATGATGTGCGGCAATCCCAGCCAGGACGGATTGGATTACAGTAGATCCCCCTTGTAGTTCAATCCTTGACTTTCCCCTTGTAGCAATCCCACCCAAATCCCTATTGGGATTTGATTGATATTCAGTTGGGACGCATTGGGTTTTGGTTGGGAAACCCTAGGAAAAGCATCCCGATTAGGCTCCAGTGGGTTCCCGATTGGGATAACCCAACTTCCTGGTAGCCTTAAAATGCTGTCCTAAGTTTACCCATTTTCCCAACCCAGTTAATTAAATCTCGGTAAACGATCCATAGTTCCCAGTTTATGTACTTTCCCTCGTATACCAATGAAGAAGAATAAAACCGAGTAGCGAAATGCCTAAGTGGAATTGTATTATAACAAACAATGTATAGTTTGAACCAGAGGATTTTTCCTTTGTTATTTCCTTCCAAGAAAGTTCAGCTGGCCTCCGAAAGGGCACCGGAAATGGGCGAAAAAATCATTAACCATGTACACTCATGTTTAAAGATAGCCATGAAACGTGGGTTTATAATGGAGATCCGTAAAAGAAAGTACTTACCACCGGAGGCTTTAGGACAGTTAGAGTCATCTATCGGTCACCTGCGGTCACCCCTCCAGATATGATGAATTTATCGAGGAGGTGGGCGTGCGACGGTCACTGCCTCATCCTGGGCGACTTCGATGTCCCGCATATTAATTGGATATCAGGCAGGACAGCGGCCGGGGCAGATCCTTTCTATCGGGAGTTACTGACAACGGTCCAAGAACTGGCTTTACACCAACATGTTCAGGAGTCACCCCGGAGGCAATCCAGTCACGGCTCCATCCTAGATCTGATTTCTCCGAGGAGCTCGGACGTCGATAAGGTTGAACATCTCCCTCCACTTGGAAGCAGTGACCACATGGTGCTAGAAATTCGTTGGCGCAGTAGTTATTGTCCATCCCCTAGACCACACATTGGACCTAACGTCAGGTGCACACCATTCGATGATGTCCGGGGGGCGGCTTTAGACGTCAACTGGTTTCCCATAGATTCAAATGTCCACCACGATGTGAACGAAGCTTGGGCGTTCATTCGTGACGGTATCTTGTACCTTACAAATACCTACTCCCCCCCCCAACCGACGTAGACCCTGGATGAAGGGCCCGCCGTGGTTTGATCTGGAGCTCAGACGCCTACTCAAACGACGAAATCGGGCCTAGCAGATGTTCCGATCTACAGGTAAGGGTTATGATCTTTATCGCAAGATTTGTGACCAGTGTACCGATCAAAAACGGATAAAGCGGATGGTGTTCGAGGAGGCCCTTGCGGTTGATGCAGTGCGAACACCCAAGCGCCGCACGAGAGCGAAGTTAGGTATCCCGGCGCTGATAGACAACGACGAAATGGTCGCAACAGATGATGGAAAGGCTGAGACATTAGTCAAGCATTGTCTGTCAGTGTATTCTGTGGAGGAAGGTGCACCAATCCCGATGGTGAATGGCTCGCCGCTGTTTATTACGCATGATTTTAGGGAACTGGAAGTGAATAACACGCTCGAATCCATCATAACCGATAACCCACCGGGACCGGACGACGCGCATCCGTTGATGTTGAAGGAGTTGGCGGACCAGCTAACTACACCACTGACGCGGATGTTCAATTTATTGTTGGCCACTGACAGTCTAC
This sequence comes from Fasciola hepatica, assembly GCA_948099385.1. NCBI lineage: Eukaryota > Metazoa > Platyhelminthes > Trematoda > Plagiorchiida > Fasciolidae > Fasciola > Fasciola hepatica. The sequence goes on from CANUEZ040000004.1 coordinate 989,878, forward strand.
CTCGGGAGTGGAAAAAAGCAGTCGTTGTTCCGCTGCACAAGGGTGGGACAAAATCCACCTCGGCCAACTACCGCCCAGTTAGCCCCACTTCCGTAGCGGGAAAGGTCATGGAAAGACTAGTGGCGGCTCGCATACGTGAACGTCTGGAGCGCTATCAACTGCAATGCACAGAACAGCACGGTGTTAGAGAAACAGATCATATCAATTAAACCTGTTGACTGTTCGTGAAAGTTGGTCGAATGCCAAGGCCGAGGGATATGTCACGGACGTCATCTTTGTGGGCTTTAGTAAGGCGTTTGATAAAGTTCCTCACAACGGGCTGTTGCTGAAACTCCGGGCCATCGGCATCTCCGGGCCCATGCTTCACTGGATTGAGGGTTTTTGGTCGAGAGAACCTTTTCCGTGAGAGTTGCACAGTCTCAGTCCGAGTGGTATCCAATAAGCAGTGGCGTGCCGCAAGGCTCCGTGCTAGGACCCCTGTTGTTTCTAGTGTTTGTGAACGACCAACCACGGACCCTTCGATCCCAATGCCTTATTGACGCAGACGACCTGTAGATCTGGCGCACCATTCGTTCGGCAGAGGACCGTGAGATACTACAGGAGGATCTGCAGGCTCTAGTTGATGTGCGATGAGGTTTTCCGTTTCCCTCTCAGTTTTAGCGGGGATTCGATCAAATACACTCGGCAGTGGTGGGTGCATAACTGGTGTGCATACCATCGAAGGAATTCTAGACGCTCGATTGGCCGTGGCCATTACCTGTCCTGTGCAGACTGAACTGAACTGAACTGAACTGAATTGGTTGACCACCTAGGGTCTACCGGTAAACGTGGACAAATGCGCGAGCATGAGGATTGGTGGCCCCAATGGTACTTGCAGCTACTGCCTTGGGAGTATCGTACTCCGTCACACGCACGAGTAAAAGGACCTCGGAGTTGTTGTCACCAACAGTCTGAAGACAAGAGCACACAGTGAGAGAGAGTGCGCCTCAGCGTGGAAGATACTTGGTCCCATTCGCCGTTCACTTGGGCCCCTACCCCGGACACTTTCCGACTGCTTTATGTCTCGCATGTACTTCCCCTCTTGGAATATGGCAGTCCGGCTGTCTACCCGCACACGGCGGCGGAAGTAGCCAAACTGGAACGAGTGCATCGTGCTGCCACACGCCTCGTGGCCGGACTGCGTGGGTTCGGCTAAGGGGAACGCCTGGAAGTCACCGAGTTGTTTCCCGTGGCCTATCGACGTCTTCGAGACGAACTCATCTATGCCAGGTGAATAATCCGTGGTGAGTTGGGCCGGGAACTACAGTCGGAATTCCCGCTCAGGAATAGTGATCGTACCAGAGGACACTCTCTGACGCTTCGTTAGGTGCATTCCACCGGCTTACCGGCAATCTATCGATTGTCAAAGAGAATAACCAATCTCTTGAACGCTCTACCGACCGAAGTGATGAAAGAGGAGACCGAGACAGTTTAAGAGAAAATTGGATCAGACCCTGAAGGATTATTGGCGGAGCACCGACATCTAGCCGAGTCAATAGAGTACGATGCGATGGGGCTCATACGGGATGACTTCCCACTGCCCTTTACCTGAAGACTGGCATATACCTGATAAATATGCTTCTCAATGTACCGCGTAGAATTACACGTAAAGCAATGGTTTACTGAATTCTAAAGCGCAGGCGTGTACAATACTTTACCTGGGTTTCCTGACCGACAATCCGAAGTCCTTGGCCTTGTTAAACCAGTGTTGTACATGCTTCTCGATATCTCCGTCGGAGATATCTTTTAACCTCTGGCAGTTGGTAATGGCGTCTAATGTGGTATGAATTGTGTGATAAGAGAAGAAAACCTGCCTTTGATTACGCTCATTAGTCGCAGCTTTGAAACGACGGTTTTCGTAACGTTGCCTGACCAGCAAAACTGCTTTGCAAGCTCATTGCTGATCATCGGGGACAACATTTTTCCGACAGATTCCCGGAGGTCATTTGTTACAGTCCTGACAAGCATGGACATCTGGAACAGTAATGAGCAATATAGTGATCTTACCAGATGTTCGTATTTCGACAGAACATTCAAATCACCGTCCATGGTTTGTAGTTCCTCCACTGTGATGGCCCTTGTCGGTTTGTAGAGTGACTGCACACCATGTGTTGGTCTTGCACTGGATAAGCCGTTTATTCGGCTCTGTAGTGCTCCAACCCCGGAGTACAGCAGTGCGATGATGAAGGAGAATTTTATAGTCATATCTCCCACCATGGCGGTTCCTGAAGCCTGCAATTTGTCCACCGTTTTGTCCAACTGTTCCATGGTTTTATGTGTTGTTTCAACGAACTTCTCGTTTAAACCAGTGAAACTAGCATTTTCAAAACTGCATGAAGGTGTGGATGAATGTAGTAAAAACTGATTGACTTACGTTATAGGTGACAACATCGGAATTCGATTACTGGTTTCCAATATACGGGATACTGGTTGTGGCGTGGTGGATGGTCTGGATAATAGGAACTATTTTGTTAGATTGTTTGACATACCCCGCTGTCTGACTGGTAGTAACACATTGTTCCGGTAGACTTGAAACAACTGTCGGCTCTAGGGGTCGTTTTTTGCGTTTGGTTCGCAATCGGTATCTTCTGAGTCACTGCTAAAAGTGACGGGTAGTCTGCAGGAGTAAGAAAATGCCAGTGATATATTTTTTGCGTGTTGTGTACCTCGTTGCAAACAGTTTCATTGGTACTGTCACATCAGAGAACTCTGAAGTGACATCCCGCATATATTGTGACTGACACTCCTGGATCTCAAAAAAAATTTCTGTTACAAGCTTTGTAGTTTCTAGATGTACTCATATGTGAACTAAACAGTTCACGGCATTCATAAACGCAACCAGTTTTGTTGTGTGGTTGCGAAACTTGGAGTCTGCGTATGGAATATATTCGTCGCCTTAAGGTTTTCGACCATCTATGTTTGCACAGTCTCACTAAGAATGGGTGGAATAGCCGAGTGAGCAATGCTGAGGTCAGAAAGCGAGTATTAGGTACCAATACGGAGAACGTTTTGTCACAGCGTATCCAACTTAGTAGACTTCGTTGGTTGGGGCACGTGTTTCGTACGTCTACCAAACAGTGTCTTATTCTCCGTTCCTCCTAGGGAGTGGAAGAGACCACGTGGAGGTCAACAGATGACGTGGCAAAGAGGAACGAGAAAATGTACAGCAAACTTGGGAAGAGTAGGTGCTTCACGTCTTCGCGGTTGGGGTCCAAGAGATCCGTCTACCAGTTGGCTGGAGACACTGAAGGATATGGCTGCGAACCATGAATAGTGGCGATCATGTTGTCACTTTCTGTCGAATCAGAATGATTGATCGATGTGTGTTTGTACAGTTAGACTGTGTATTCCGTGTGTTGGCTACTAGAGCATTCTTTCCTTTTCCCATCCGTGTAGGTCCAGTCCCTGTGCATCTTGTCTATTCATACTTTCTAATTCAGCGTGCAACATTGTTGGAAAGGCAGTGGTCAGTGGGGCTTGCCCTACTGTTTAACGCTGTACGATGACGATGATTCATAAACGGGAATGTCGTCGGGCAGTCGTGAACATTATAAACAAGTTCTGTCGAGCCGTAAAAAAGTTCAAGTTGTTGGACAAACAGAGAGGAAGTCAGGTGCGAACTGGTGGTAACGAAAATACAGATGGGGATGACGAAAAATGTACACCGCCATTGATAGTGCCCACAAATGGCGGTACGCATCTTCCGGTAGTATATGTATCAAACATACAGGTCTCAGGTACAGTAAGAAATGTCGGCATTCACTGGCTTTCCAGCTTCCCATGTCTCTGATATGTCGGTATTTCCGTGGGAAATCACAAGTAATATCAACATGTGATTTTAGAACGCGATTCCCTAGTTCCTCGGCGATAGGTGGACTTATACAGGCAAACCCATCCCCGAGACCATTGAGCCAGGACTGAAGCAACTTCTTCATTACACCCAAGCATACCAGGTGCATATTGTCATGGCAAAATGTGCGAACCATATCTATGTCTAGAACCAAAAATGGACTGTTGGACTCCGGTAAGTGGTGCTTCTTGTGACTTTTTGCACGGAAGCTTTCGTCTGTCCTTGGTTTGGCCGTTATAGACGAGAAGGTCATTTTACCACAGGTGTAGTATCCTGGCTGAATGCATCTATCACACCCAAAATAAGCGTTGTGCCCAATAACTTGGCGGACAAACGCGGGTTCGGGGGAGTCACATATAACGGCAGAGAGCGTACGTTCGTAGAACACACCGTGATGTACAACGCCGTGTTCCAACACTGTCTTCAGTTCATCAATGCACTCCTGCAGTAACTGTTCAACGGGTTTCAGTTTACCTCTACCGCAGTAAATATTCCATTCATTTGTGGTCTGATTATTCGTGGTAATGTCGGCCACACCTGCAGGTTGGAGGAACGATAAATGACTGTTCCGTCACAGTATATTCGTATATCGAAGATGCATTCCGAGAGTTTCAGTGAGCATATCAAACCAGAAAGTCCTTTCACAAGTTCCATGTGAAAATGATTTCCGTTCTGCAAACTGCACAGAGTCCTTGGGTCCTTCGGAATGTTTGCGAAACGTTTTCCAAGTATGCGCAGCACTGCAGCACGTTGAGTCATGTCAAAGCGAAATTCAACCAAATCCTGGCGTAATTCGTTGAACAATCCAAAAGTCTCTTCGGTCTTTTCGATACCTGATGTGAGGAATTCGTTATTCGTATACGTTAATATACCATAATCACTCCCAAGGTCTGCCACAGTCACACATGTAGACAGCGCTCCTTGGACCTCTTGAAATGATACCGACGAAGTTGATGGCACCAACTGGGTATTATCAAAGTGGATAGGGTCACCACGGTGTCTGGATTCTGGAAGTGTTATTAACGGTGCAGTCGTACCACCAGCAGTAAATACAGAACATCCATTAGGATGTTCCCATACGGAAGTATCCAAGCAACACCTGCACAAGGCTTGCATCAATCTTTTTCGCCGAAGGCGAAATCTTTGCTATCGTGATAGTGCGGACACGATGGTGTTTTATCTAGAAACGAGAATTTAGACAGGAATGTCACTAAGATTTCAGCATATTGCATACCTTGGAAGAAAAACCGGAAAATTACAAAACCCATTCAATGTCAACCCAGTATTAGTTACTTGTTTGCCCAACCAGATCCCTACCAAAACCCGACTGAATCCTCAGCACAATGAACTGGAGCCTAGAGAAGATTATTGTACTTTGTTATTTGTGCATCTAAGCAAACGACGTTAAAATTATTATTTGTCTTTCCATATACATATGACAGCGATTACATCTACTGAGGCGCAAAAAGGGACAAATTTCTGACTAATGACACCGAGAAGGTAAAATAGTTTATGGACCTCACTAGGCTTGTTTAGGACGTTGGCATTTTTAATGTATGGAACTTAACATCCGGTATAAGACAATACGAAACTGGAAGCGAATCAACTCCGGAACACAACCAACCACCAGCGGATAATGAAAATTCAAAGGGGCGAAAAACCGTGATTTAAAACGAAATGTAACGCATTTCAGTACCAATACCATTTCGGATTTTCACATCTATGCAACATTTCAGGAATTTCCTTCACAAGTAAATAGATCTTGCCATGCAAAAATAATGATTCAACATCCCCATTGGAACCCAACGTTAACATGGGGATGAGTACTACATGAGCCACCGCTACCCAGGAGGAAAGACTTATTAAGCGAGGCTGCGGTGTGCACTGTGTTCTGTTACGACCAGACCAGCCGTAAAAAAGGATCTCGATACGCTGGTACGTTGGTCCTACAAATGGGCCCTTCTGATAAACTTAGGAAAGTCTGCCCATCATCATCATCATCATCATCGTACAGCGTTAAACAGTAGGGCAAGCCCCACTGACCACTGCCTTTCTCACCATGTTGCACGTTGAATTAAAAAGTATGAATATACAAGATGGAGAGGGAGTGGACCTACATGGGTGGGAAAAGAAAAGAATGCCCTAGTAGCCAACACACGGAATACACAGTCTAACTGTACAAACGTACACCGATCAAACATTCTGATTCGACAGAAAGTGACAACACGATCTCCATTGTTCGCGGTTCGCAGCCATATCCTTCAGTGTCTCCAGCCAACTGGTAGACGGATCTTTTGGACCCCAACCACGAAGACGTGAAGCACCTACTTTTCCTAAGTCTGCCTTACATTTTCTCATTCCTCTTTGCCACGTCATCTGTTGACCTCCACGTGGTCTTTTCCACTCCCTAGGAGGGGCGGAGAATAGGACACGGTACGGTAGACGTGTGTTTGCCATACGTAACGTGTCCCAACCAACGAAGTCTACTAAGTTGGATACGCTGTGACAAAACGTTCTCTGAATTAGTACCCAATACTCGCTTTCTTACCTCATCGTTGCTTACTCGGCTATTCCACCCAATCCTAGCGATACTACGTAAACATCGATGGTCGAAAACCTTAAGGCGACGAATATCTTCAGCACGCAGACTCCAAGTTTCGCAACCATACAACAAAACTGTGGCACAGTATACACGACCTTTCAACTTCAGTGAAATATCGGATCGGCGCCACAAGTGCTTCAGTCCAGCGTACGCCGCTCGAGCTTTGGATATCCGCGTACTCACCTCTACTACTGTGCTCCCATCCGTCGTCACGCAGCTACCGAGGTAGGTGAAGTGGTCGACAACTGACAGCACCTCCCCATCGAGCATCAAGCTCGGAATCGTTGACGTCCAGTCTTGTAACGTTACTTTGCACTTTGAAGGTGCAAAGCGCATGCCGAATGGAGCTACAGCTCTTGCGAGATTATCTAGTGCACGCTGAGCATGTTCCGTGGATTCGAACAAGCAGACAACGTCGTCTGCGTAATCTAAGTCACATAGCTTTTCACTATCTCCTAGTTCGACCCCTACATCCTGAAGATTTTGCTGCGCACTGTCCATTATTTCGTCCATGACGAAGTTAAAAAGGAATGGAGACAAAGGGCATCTCTGCCGAACACCACTGGTCATTTCGAACCGACCGGATAGTTCGCCGTAAACCCTTACGCGGCCAGAAGTATGAGAATACAATGATCTCATTAGGTTCACGAACTTCTGGGGCATACCTTTTCGATGAAGAGTACTGAAAAGCGATGTTCGATCAACTGAATCGAAGGCGCCTTTCAGGTCTAAGAAAAGCATTATTGTTGGTCGGCGGTGCGTGTGACGCGTTTCAAGTAGTCGGGAAGAGTAAAAATCTGGTCGATGCATCCTGTTCGCGGACATTCCTCTCGCGAGCGGGTGTAAGACGGTGCAGCAAAATCGAAGCTAATACTTTGGTGACTATCGGGATTAAGCTAATCCCACGATGATTACTGCAGTCATTGCGTATTCCCTTCTTGAAGATGGGAACAATCAATGACTCGCTCCATATTAACGAAATACGCTCCTCCTTCCAAATGTCACGGAGCAAGGCGGTTAGTGATTTTATCAACGCCTCACCACCCAGTTTGAAAAGAACTGGGGGAAGTTCGTCGGGACCTGCCGCTTTCCCCCGCCTTAGTAATCGAATACGTGACTCTACTTCTACTTCCGATGGGGGCTCAAGTGATACCACCCAAGGAGTCACAGTTGTTGACATGGGAGTAACTGCACTAGCGTGCGGCCAGCTAAACTGTTCCTTGAAGTATTCGGCCCATCGGTCAAGCCTTTGCTGTTTGTTATGGATGGGTTCTCCATTCCTATTGCAAATCGTTTCACTGACCTGAGTTCGCCGTCCACCGGTGTCACGAATAAGTTTGAACAGTCTTTGACTGTTACCTGAAGCAGCTGCCACTTCCATTTCTTCGGCTACCTTGACCCACCAATTTTCGCGATCATTCTTAAGGCTTTTCGTAACTTGTCTTTGCAGCTTTCTCCGCATCTTATTCATCTCCTTACGGTTCGAAAGCTGATGTTTTTTCTCCATTATACTCAGCGACTCTTGCGAGATCCAGTGTCTTTGATGGACAACGGATCCAGGACCACAGGCAAAACCTGCTGCAACGTGCATCGCCTGTTTGATATGAGACCAATGCTCATCTACATTACTGTTCTCCGTGGATCCTTGCTCATGTGCTAACTTCTGCTCATAACGGGTGCAAACGTCTGGATCACACAAACGTTGCACGGCTAATCCGGTTTGCGGTTTGCGACGATGGCCATGGAGCTGGAGAGATAATCGCATTAAAACTAAGGCATGGTCCGACTCTACGTACGTGGACCAGTAAGATCTACAGTTCTGAACAGAACTGCGCCATCGGTAGCTTACGGCGATATGGTCAATTTGACTAAAAGTACCTGTAGAGTTAGAGCGCCATGTCGCTGTGCGACGCGAGCTGTGTCGGAAATTTGTGCTAGACAAGAACAATCGATTGTCTGCACAAAATTGGAGAAGCCTATCCCCGTTATCTGTGCGCTCAGCGGGTAAAGCACAACGCCCACCTAAACAGCCTTCTGACACACTGAGTTTGCCAACTTGTGCATTGAAGTCACCAGCTAGCACTACAATGTCCTAACTTTTACTGCTGCGAACGAGAGTGGCGAGGGCATCATAGAACTCATCTTTCTGCAAGTCTGAGCTGCAGTCCGTTGGGGCGTACGCCGAGATCACGAACAAATTGCGTTTAACACAACTATCCTTTCGAACGCCGACTGACCCTTGGAGTCTCACAGCACATAAACGACTGTTAACAGGGATCCAGTCTAATAGGGCAGCCTCAGCCTTGTCAGTCAAGACAATTCCTACACCACGTTGACCCACAGCTCTAGCTGCTTCGTCTCCTGAGGTGCGCAGAATATACCTCGATGAGATACCAGGAGCAGTTAGCTGAATTACACTGCTCGAATCCTGGATACGCGTTTCGCTTGAGCAGCAAACATCAATCTTCAGAGAGTTCATTGTGAGGGCAAGGCACGCCTGCTGACCGACTTGCATGAGTGTACGCACGTTGAAGGAGCCGAGATTCAGAGGCTGACGGGGCTTGAGAAAATGTGAGTTACCAGTCAGAGGATTATTCCCCGATACTATTTGACAGTGAATCGTTGCGAGTATCGACCGTGTTATCAATGGGAGCCTTATGGATGGATAGATGGGGGTAGCACGACCGCCACGTGAGTGTGTCAATTGTAAACAAGAAAGGGACACTTCGGTGACTGTCACTTATAAATGGAAACAAGCCGAGGAGCGTTATTTTCCATGCATAGGCGTATGAAGTATCAAATGCTCTAATTAATAATAGAACGTTTATTAGCTGTACGATGATGATGATGTTTATTATCATCTTCAAATGAGTATTACGTATTTGCTTTTGAGATAGAACTAAAATTAATAGTTCTTCATTGTACATTATTCTCTGTGTGAAACTCATAATTGGGCGATAGAAATAGTCATCATCATCATTGTACAGCGTTAAACAGTAGGGCAAGCCCCACTGACCACTGCCTTTCCAACAATGTTGCACGCTGAATTAGAAAGTATGAATAGACAAGATGCACAGGGACTGGACCTACACGGATGGGAAAAGGAAAGAATGCTCTAGTAGCCAACACACGGAATACACAGTCTAACTGTACAAACACACATCGATCAATCATTCTGATTCGACAGAAAGTGACAACATGATCGCCACTATTCATGGTTCGCAGCCATATCCTTCAGTGTCTCCAGCCAACTGGTAGACGGATCTCTTGGACCCCAACCGCGAAGACGTGAAGCACCTACTCTTCCCAAGTTTGCTGTACATTTTCTCGTTCCTCTTTGCCACGTCATCTGTTGACCTCCACGTGGTCTCTTCCACTCCCTAGGAGGAACGGAGAATAAGACACTGTTTGGTAGACGTACGAAACACGTGCCCCAACCAACGAAGTCTACTAAGTTGGATACGCTGTGACAAAACGTTCTCCGTATTGGTACCTAATACTCGCTTTCTGACCTCAGCATTGCTCACTCGGCTATTCCACCCATTCTTAGTGAGACTGCGCAAACATAGATGGTCGAAAACTTTAAGGCGACGAATATATTCCATACGCAGACTCCAAGTTTCGCAACCATACAACAAAACTGAACGCAGTGTGGCACAGTGTACAAGAACTTTCAGCTTCAGTGAAATATCAGATCGCTGCCAAAAGTATTTCAGTCAAGCGTATGCCACTCGAGCCTTGGATATGGGCGTGCTGACCTCTGCTCCTGTGCTTCCATCCGTCGTCACGCTGCTGCTGAGGTAGGTGAAGTTGTCGACAGTTACCAGCACCTCCCCATCGGTCATCAAACTCGGAATCGTTGACGTCCAGTCTTGTAACGTTACTTTGCACTTTGAAGGTGCAAAGCGCATGCTAAATGGAGCTACAACTCTTGAGTGTCTACCTAGTGCACGTTGAGCATGTTCCGCGGATTCGAAGAAGCAGACGACGTCGTCCGCGTAATTTAGGTCACAGCCTTTCACAATTTCCTAGTTCGATGCCCACATCCTGATGATTTCGCAACGCATTCTCCATTATTTCGTCCATGACGAAGTTGAACAGAAATGGAGAAATCTGACATCCCTGTCGAACACCACTGGTCGTTTTGAACCGACCGGATAGTTCACCGTAAACTCTAACGCAGCCAGAAGTGAGAATACAATGATCCCAGTAGGTTCATGAACTTCTGGGGCATACCTTTTCGATGAAGAGTACTGAAAAGCGATGTTCGATCAACTGAATCGAAGGCACCTTTCAAGTCTAAGAAAACCGTTACTGTCGGACTGTGTTTGTGTGTGTGTGTGTGTGTGTGTGTGTGTGACGCGTTTCAAGTAGTTGGCGAAGAGTGAAAATCTGGTCGATGCATCCTCGACCTGGGCGGAATCCAGCCTGCTGTTCGCGGACATTCCTCTCGCGAGCGGGTGTAAGACGGTGCAGCAAAATCGAAGCTAATACTTTGGTGACTATCGGAATTAAGCTAATCCCACGATGGTTACTACAGTCATTTCGTATTCCCTTCTTGAAGATGGGAACAGTCAATGACTCGTCGCATATTAACGGGATACATTCCTTGTTCCAAATGTCACATAGCAAAGCTGTAAGTAGTTTTATTAAGGCATTTCCACCCAGTTTGAACAGATCTGGGGAAGTTCGTCGGGACCGGTCGCCTTCCCCCGCCTTAGTAATCGAATGCATGACTCTATTTCTACTTCCGATGGTGGCTCAAGTGATACCACCCAAGGAGTAGCAGTTGTTGACACAGGAGTAACTACACTAGCGTGCGGCCAACTAAACTGTTCCTTGAAGTATTCGGCCCAACGGTCAAGCCCTTGCTGTTTGCCATGGATGGGTTCCCCATTTCTATCACAAATCGTCTCAGTGGCCTAGGTGCGCCGTCCACCGGTGTCGCGAATAAGTTTGAACAGTCTTTGACAGTTACCTGGATTAGCTCCTATTTCCATTTCTTCGGCTACCTTGACCCACCAATTTTCGCGATCATTTTTAAACTTTTTCGTAATTTGCTTGTATAGATTTCTTCGTATCTTACTCATTTCCTTACAGGTCGAGAGCTGACGTTCTTTCTCCATCAGACTGACCGATTCTTGATAAATCCATTGTCTTTGTTGGACATTGGATCTAGGACTACAGACAAAACCCTGCTGCAGCTTACATCGCCTGTTTGATGTGGGCCATCGCCTGTTTGATATGGGCCCAATGCTTATGTGCATTTCTGTTCGTTGTAGATCCTAGCTCATGTGCTAACTTCTGTTCATAATGGGTGCGTACTTCTTGATCACACAAACGTTGCACGGCTATCCTGGTCTACGCTTTGCGGCGATTACCATGGAGCTGGAGAGATAATCGCATTAAAACTAATGCATGGTCAGACTCTACGTACTTGGACCAGTAAGATCTACAGTTCTGAACAGAACTGCGCCACCGGTAGCTTACGGCGATATGATCAATCTGGCCTAGAGTACCTGTAGGGTTAGAGCACCATGTCGCTATGCGACGCGAGCTGTGTCGGAAAATGGTGTTAGATAAGAACAGTCTGCACGAATTGTAGGCTCTATACGCAAACATTGCACTGTGATAAACACGAAAATACAGGCGAGATGAATGCAGTCGGGAGAGCCGTTTTTAGGCTTCAATCTGTTTGGAATCAGCTGAAATGGAATGTTAGCAAAAATGTGAATGAAGCATAATGAAACGAAAATACTTAGTTTAGTAAAACCACTACGGATCACAACACCTATAGCCATGCACAAAACAAAAGTGTTTATTGCACGTGAGGTGTGACCATACATGAAAAAACCGGTGCCGAATCCCAAAATAAGGTAAATGAATACTATACTTGTTGTCAGAAATCCTGTGAATGGAGTTGTGAACATTGACCTGTCGGAAGGTTCCTAAAAACAAGTAACAAAAGACTGATGTATTACACGTTCCGGTCGGTTCCTGTGCATATGCGGTCTAGGTGTTTCCCAGAATAAAGGAGTCATCGCGCCCTGACCGCGAGAGCCTACAAAAAGTGAGATGCTACACAAGTCTGTAAAATGCAAGAATGGTTATCAAGTGTGATATGAATCGTGCTATTCGGTTTTCCGCGTTTAGCCACTGAGCACTATTTCACTAATCGAACTGTGACACCTTGTATATTTCGCATATTGTAGCATTTCCTTCTCACTGCTTTGTACACAACGTTGTAATGTTTTATCAAAGTAATAAAGACATTTTCAACGCACCCGCAAGTAGTTACCGCGGATCGTTCTCTTTGCCTTGCTTGTGAACGTTCTGAAACATGTGGTAATAAAAACTAAATTCATACAATCCCAAACACCACTTTTAGCGCATCTACAACGACTTGGCAGCCAGCACTGGAGTTATTAAAACCCATTTGAACGACTTGCGACCACCTGACCATAAGCTACATTGGACCAAACTTGAGAAGCAGTTGTGTGTTGCCGGTTTGATATCGATTTGCTGAGCGTTGTGGACAAACTGTGAGTCACCTTTTTCATTTCTGTTACGCCTTATTTCTGTACACTAGCATTTGTTACCATACTACATTTTGTCTCCTATTTTTATCGAGCCGCCACATCATTGCTCGTCTCTGTGTAAATCTCCGTTTGATGGCTCGTACTAAACAGGCCGCTCGCAAGTCCGCAGGAGGGAGGGCTCCTCGTAAACAAATGGCTACAAAGGCTGCCCGCAAGAGCGCCCCAGCGACTGGTGGTGTGAAGAAGCCTCATCGCTATAGGCCTGGCACGGTCGCTCTACGTGAAATCCGTCGTTTTCAAAAAAGCACTGAGTTACTTATTCACAAACTCCCGTTCCAACGGTTAGTTCGCGAGATTGCTCAAGATTTCAAGATTGACTTGCGCTTCCAGAGCTCCGCCGTCTCGGCCCTGCAGGAAGCCAGCGAGGCCTACCTAGTTGGTCTTTTTGAGGACACAAACTTGTGTGCCATCCACGCTAAGCGTGTTACCATCATGCCAAAGGATATCCAGCTAGCTCGTCGCATCCGCGGAGAACGTGCCTAAGCGTCTTCCTCGGATGATCCATCGAGAACAATACCAGAGTCCTCTTCAAGACCACTTAAAAAAAATCAGCCCGTGTTTTATTAAACCAGTGCTCTAACCACTAATCATGCCAACTTTCGAAAGTTCGTTGCCATACGATCACTACACCCAGCACGTTTGGCTTTGCCCTATGGTCGTTTTAAGTGCATTCACATTGACTTAGTAGGCCCTCTTCTTCCTTCCAATGACTTTACTTACATTTTACCAGGTGTCGGTCGTTTTACCTGTTGGCCCCACGCTGTTCCCACCAAAGGCATTTCCGCTGAAACGGTTGCACAAACTTTTACAGACACTTGCGTTGATTCTTTCGAAATGCCCGCTTCTACTACGTCTGACCGCGGCGCTCAATTCACATCCGCACCCTTCCGTGATCTCAGTCGGATTCTTGGCTGCGAACACAATAAAACTACGGCGTATCATGCAGCATCCAGCTGTCTGGTGGAGCGTTTCCACCGTCAGCTGAAAACTTTCATCATGACTACCTCGTCGCCTAGATGGGCAGAGAAACTGTCGGTGATACTTCTCGGCATTCACAAAACAATCGAGGGGAATTTACATTGCACCCCGGCCGAAATTGTTTATGGCACTTGCGTCTGCCAGATGGATATGTTCATTGACCATGCTACTTCAGACCTAGACCCAACGTCATATGCATCACGCCTAACCAGTCACATATGCCAAATTTAACCTACGACTACACGGCACACTGACCGCCCGGCTCAAGTTTCTCGGGATTTACTCACTTGCCCTTTTGTTTTTGTTCTGTTATATTCCGTTGGTAAGCCCCTTCAACCGCCATATGATAGTCCATGTTGTGTTATTAAGCGTTGTGATAAGTACTTTGTAATTGATGGCGACCGACTCAATGATTCCATTTGCGTTGACCGTCTGAAGGTAGCTTATGTTGAACCTTTACTATATCCTGTCATTGTTCCATCCACACCCACACTTTCAGAACCTTCCCATTCATCTCCGTCAACACCACTATCACCATTGACACAACCGGAACCGCCACCATCACAGATATCGTTGTCACCACTACACGATCTCCGGGGGTTCAAATTCCACAGAAAAAGACTCATTTTGGCAGAAATATTCACGTTCGACTTCGCTTTTTAAGACAATAATCCCTAAACACCTTCACGCGAGCGTTTCCTGCCTATTTTTCTTTGTCCCAACGCTCTAAGGGACGTGGAGTGGAACGAGTTCTTTGGTACCTTGTATAGTTCGCATATTGTAGCATTTCCTTCTCACTGCTTTGTACACAACGTTGTAATGTTTTATCAAAGTAATAAAGACATTTTCAACGCACCCGCAAGTAGTTACCGCGGATCGTTCTCTTTGCCTTGCTTGTGAACGTTCTGAAACATGTGGTAATAAAAACTAAATTCATACAATCCCAAACACCACTTTTAGCGCATCTACAACGACTTGGCAGCCAGCACTGGAGTTATTAAAACCCATTTGAACGACTTGCGACCACCTGACCATAAGCTACATTGGACCAAACTTGAGAAGTAGTTGTGTGTTGCCGGTTTGATATCGATTTGCTGAGCGTTGTGGACAAACTGTGAGTCACCTTTTTCATTTCTGTTACGCCTTATTTCTGTACACTAGCATTTGTTACCATACTACATTTTGTCTCCTATTTTTATCTAGCCGTCATGAGACTTGATGACTTGAGTATCCGTTTTCTCTAATTTTTTCGGTCACTTCATGTGATCTTCCTTCTGATTGGTCGACCAGCTTGAGTTTGTTGATGTTTACTCTTTGACAACCGAAAAACGGGGTTTTCTGCTCGATGCCGCTGGTAATTCACCACGACTGTAGGTTTCGTTTGCGTTATCCCTTTTGTTCTTCCCGTTTATTATGCCATATGCATTGATGTATTTTTTTTAATCACCACATAATAACCTGCACTTACCTGAAATTGGACAGTCTTTTGGCATCGTGTTGACATCGGGTGCGTTTATTCAGGTGGTAAGGCATTTACAAACGTTATTACAGAATATGATTGAGTCTGACGAAGACAAAGTCCTCCGGATCTGTCTTAACATTCACGTACAGGGTCGCGAATATCTGTCAAGCGGGTGGAACTTTACCGGTGTGAGATATACTCGCAGGACTGAAAATATTATAACTCGCAAAGCTCATCGAAGTGAAACAGTTGCAATACAAAAGCAGCGACTCAGAGAGACTGACGGCGATGTTTCGCAAAAAGTCCAGGCTTCTTCATGTAACGCCCATATTTAACCGGTGTTTCCGATTAGCCGGATATTTGCTGTTCTAAATCCTTGAGAAGGAAACTTGTGTGACTTCTGAGGTATCTCGCAGTAACCTTGAAGACGTCAAGGTTGTCCGAAAAGTGAATTTTTAAAGAATCCTGAACTTCCATAAACTCGGAATTAAGATACGATAAAAAGGATGAGTTATTGAAAGTGATTTCCTGAAGCTCGCATGGTAAGCGGAAAATCAAGAAGTTCGCGAAACACTGGGGAGACTCAAAGAGCAGACAGCACAGATATCTGGAGGCGCACAAAATACAGCATTTCCGTGACACTGACAGTGCGATATTGTGGATGAGTGCAAAGTCCATCTCTCTCGGTTAACGATTGCGGCCGAGATTTGGTGTCGGTTCAAGAACTTCAACGTGAACACGACATAGTGGAGAGAGGCTCCGCAGCTTTGGAAGAGAAGTTGGTTCGCTTAGGTATAGACGCCGAGGCATTATCTGGGAATCATTCAAACTCCAAGGAAATAATTCTCGAAAAACGTCGTACTCTTCTAAACGCATGAAGAAAGCCTAAAGCCAAAGCAGCAGAAAGAACGATCAGGTCCCGTTAAGGCCTTCAAGCTTGAAGGCTCTGATCGAGGCGGACGAGCTTGTAAGAGACGTTGCTGGACGTCATAATGAATATAAGGCGGAGGTAATTTCCCTCGAGGATAGTTTCCAGACTTGTATGCAAAAAGGAGGGAATTTGGTAGAGTTCGGTGTCGCCAACATTATTGATGTTGCTATTAAGCTTTCAGAGTCGGAACGTAAATGGGAAGCACTAACCTATCTATGGAAAGCTAAACGAATTCAGCCTAAACGGTGTATAGACCCTCAGCTCTATAGTCGTGACAGAACAAGCCGAGTGTTGGATATCTGAACGAGAAGCTCCGTTGCAGAACAAGGGTGTTGGTGACTCTAAACGCCGTAGGAGCCCTAATGATAAAGCACGTGTACTTTGCAAAACCTCGTTGTGTAAAATGGAAAAATGAAACTTACTGATGACTTTGCTGCAAAACCCATGAATAACCAGCACTACGCCGCCCCACAATCTGTAGAACTTCAACAGTCACACGACTTACAACGCTTATCTCAGCATGAGGAACGCCTCCGCGGTCCAGAAGATCGATTCTGTTTTCGCGTCCACCCGGTGGCGGAGCATTCACTAGAAGAAACGTACTTCCTTACGTATCATCTATTTTTAACCCCACGGGCTATATTGCTGCAGTCACAATACTTGCGAGAGTGGTTCTACAGAGTTTATGTAAACGTAAGATGGGTTGGGACAAATAAATCGCAAGGGGAGAATAAATGTTGGAGAATATGTGATTGGATCAGTTGCCAGAACTGAAGCTCTTCTCCGTTCGACGATATATTCACTCTCCAGAAGTTAACGTTCCGAATTTCATATTCATACGTTCTGTGACGCATCTAAGTCGGCCTACGGAGCAGTAACTTTATTAGTGACGAAGTTGGGTGGGGAAGTACAAAAATGCTAACTAGTGTTTGTAAAGACCAGAGTCGCTCCAATCCGATCTGTGAACACATCACGTCTAGAGTTAATAGCACCCATGACAGCCGTAAAAATAGCCCAGTTGGTTAGAGAGGAGTTGCTCTTTCAGATTTCTGCAGTGCTTTTCTGGACAGCTTCTTTGGTTGGTTTGCAAAACATTCGCAGCACAGAGCGTTTCCCCACCTTTTTTCCGATCATCACGTACCCGGGCAACTAGTCATCCATATCAAGTTTGTGCCACTAGATGTCGTACTTCTATCTCTCAATCTCCTTCTTTTCCCCGGACCGTTAAGTTATGGAACCTTTCTCTCTCTTCAAAAGCAGGATCAATGAGCTGGTTCTTACGTGAATGTCACCTCATAGCTTTTACAGTGTTTTTTGATTGTGAAGATTACCCTTCACACTGTTATTCACTTTACGTGTAATGAAAAACGATGCAGGGAACTGCTTCCCTATCGTTATACAACACGTGACGTCGTACTGTAATAGGGGAATGCTGGGCCAAGGGAACGACGTGAATATCAGGACGAACGGACGAACCAGTCAAGGACCACATACAAAAGAACAGACGGCGAATATATGGGAAGCTTCCCAAAGCAGACAAAAGGAGGCATACAGATTAGTAGAGGAGAATCAGCGTGATCTCCGGCAACCAGAAGGTTAGCCTGGGTTAGGGGCTGCCGATCAAGTCGTTAACCGAGACAATCGGACCAACCGAATAGAAATGATGCCTAAGAGAAGCAAGTTATCGGCCACGGGCAACTGGCCAGAACGTAGCCGAAGCACTCAAACAGCCGCAAGAGCAATATGGGTGCCGCGCAGTCTGGAAAAGGGCCTATATAAACGAATGTATGTATGTCTCATCGTCCGTGTTACAATATGACTCGCATGCACAACATACCACACTGAATATGTAGAAATGGTTGGTTTTGTGCGTCGCGTTGCAGGTGGAACTACAACACGGTAGTATCTCTTTAAGTAACTTTTTCATCTATTCCATTAGTTCAGTTTCATTGTGGTTATCATTACTGCTACTTTACTTAACTGTCGAATCGCTTTTGCTTCTTTCCTCTTTTCCTTTCTGCATTATTCTCTTGTCTCCTTTTTCCTTCAGATTCAGCGATCCACCCAGTAAATGCATTAGGGAACTGAAAAATCGCATCATTTACGCGAACACCGTCACAGCAATCCCGACAAGGCGGAAAATGGTCAGAGCTCAAGGATAAGACAATAGAAGTAGATGTGGTAGCAGTCACTAAAACGGGGCTAAGGCCAGGCAAAAGCGGTACTAGACTGGTCCTAAGCCCCTACTGAGTCTTAAAGGCGGATAAACAAGACAGTCGAATCAGAGGTGACGTACTGGTCCTCATGGCGGAACAGCATGATGGGTTTGAGAGAAATTGACTTGTCACTTCCAATATACAAGTGGTAGAGGTTGTAGTAGCTACGGGTGGACCGAGGACGTCAGTTGCTTGCGCTTATCGGAAACCAGGATCAGAAGCTGATAAGGTAGCCATGTGCTAGCGTTTGTCACTACGGGTACCAACGCCGGACGGAAGTTTTACTCATTTAGGATGATTTCAACGCGCCCGAAATAGACTGGACGTCAAAACCGCTTCAGGAGGTACATTTTTTGGGCGAGGTTGATCAACCTAATCCAAAAGAGATGTCTCTTGTCCAACACGTTAGTCACGTGACAAGATGGGAGTTTGGTCATTCACCATCAATCCTTTGAAAATTTTTGCTTCTACTTGTTGTTATCTTAGTGTTAACTCAATCAGTGTTACACTCTGTTCGTGTCATTCCGTTTTCCGCGTTTTGCTACTGTCTACTACTTCAGTAGTCACACTTTGTTTCGGTTCACTCTTATCCTTTCATTTTAGTGGCCGATTCTTCTGATCTTTGTTCGGACTGATCCGGTCCTCTTGAATCTGGTCACTTTTTCGCTCGGAACACCAAGTGACGGTGTCCTCTGCTTGAGACCGCTGGTAATTCGCCACGAATGTGAATTTCACTTCTGTAATCCATTTTTAACTTGTTTATTACGCCGTGTGTCACCGATGCAATTATTTACAGAACCACACAATTTCTACCGACAATTTGACTGTCTTCTGACAATTTATCGACCTTGGGTGCATCTGTTCAGGTGAAAAGCCAACGTAGATCTCGAGCAAGTGATATGCCATCTACAAAGTTATTCGAGGGTCATTACAACCCCCTCCACGGGACATAGGGTTCCTGGTAAACGGTGACTTTAAACGAAGCCGGTAAATTGACGTCATTGGTTCCTAAAAACCTCAGCAGAACACTACGAGATCGAATAGTAAATCACTTCGAGAGAAAGAAGCTAGTATATGTCATTCAGCATGAATTCTGGCACGGGCGTTTTTGTCCCTCCAACCTAACAGGCTTCTTGGATGAAGAAACCAGTGGAGTGGGCCAAGAAAATGAGGTGAAATCTATTGTTTGAACTCGTAAAGGGCCTTTGGTCCGGTTAATTACGGATTTCTCGAATAAAAAGCGGAATAGTTCCAAAATACGGAAGTGAATTATACAAAACCAAAAGGACGGGGTCTTCCTTGGAGAGTAGAGGGCTGCTTACCGAATGATGAAAGGTTTCATAGTGGTGTTCCATTGGAATCAGTCCTTGGACTTCTGCTGTCCAAGATGTAAATTAACGAGTTGGAAAACCCGTGCTTTACGTCCGCGGACAACGTCATGCTGGTAGGAGCACCAGATGATGCGGCTGTTCAGTGTAATCTAGATAGGGTTTACCAATAGTCGGCGGCGTGGGATTTTCTCGTCAATCTATGCAAATGTCGACATCTCATCCAACAGGGATGCGTTGAATTTAAGCCAATTTCACTGTGTCAGGAAATTATACAGAAGGCATGTAGAGCCCTGCACCAGCTGAGGAGAGCGGTCAGCTCGAGGAAAATGGGTCTTGCTGCCATTATTCAAAACCTTTGTGGGGTCCGATCTAGAAACCTGTGCAAGAGCGGAGGTCATATTTGATGAATGACATCAAGGCGTTTGAGCAACCACAGCGCCGTTTCACACAGTGGTTCGCGAAACACAAAGATTCGTGCTACGAACAGAGGTCGAAGAAACTGATGCTTTTTTCTTTAGAAAGAAGGAGAGCTGACCTCAGTGGCTTTCACAGTACTAAAAGGGCTCACAGTAGCACGAGGTCACAGAGCGGTCTTACTTGAAGGAGGATGCAGTGACAATCAAAAGCAGCGAACGGAGACTCAAATCAGAAGCCAGTGTTTTGTGGTTAAAGCCGTTAACAACTGTGATTAGCCTCTGAGAGATGTGATAGGCACAAGCACAGTGGTTGAGTTCAGGAGCCTACATAAGGCGTGGAGGACGGTATTTCGACAATGATGACTAAAAGCCTGTCCAGCCGATTTTGCTTACACACGTTGTTCTTAATTTTTACTTCCATTCTTCCTGACACTCTTGTCTACAAACAGTTCCACTTACCGTTTTATTCTTACTATCGAGGAGAATATCTGTGAGGAACGTGTGCCTGCTGACTCTGATTCGAAACGTTATTGAGGAGAACAAGGGTTGGAGGCCTAACTTGAACCTTCCCTCATTGTAGCCAAGTATTGATGAAGACCCGAATCTTCCAGTTGTCAAAGCACCGGAGTATCCAAGGAGATCACCACTGTAAGAATCTAGACAGTCAAATATTTCGCCTTCAATTGGTGGAACAGAATTAAAATTAAACTGACCGCGAGATTGGAAAATTGGTTACATGTATTTAAAATCCGTGATTGGCTGGTTTTTGATGAGCGCCTAACTGCGAAAGATTGACTTTACCACATAAAGACAATAAATAGCCTAATAACGCTGCGCACTTCAATTTTCTCTGCCTAACCCATTTTTCCTTTGCTTTTCAGGTGATTTTTTAACCAGTACGCGTGATATCGTCTGTTGTCTCGTAGTCTGTCTAAAGTTTCGGGTGGCCAGAAATGTCATTTGCGCAGCTGGTAATATATTCTTCGTCACAAATATTTTTCTCCAGGGTGTATGCAAGGAAATTCTTGATGTGATCGAAAAGCTTGGATGGGAAAAGCCTTCGGAAATTCAGACCAAGGCTATTCCTCCCTCTCTACGAGGAAGAGATATTGTCGGATTAGCAGAGACAGGTTCAGGAAAGACAGCGGCTTTTGCCATCCCAATATTACAAGATTTAATTTCTAAACCACGACACAACTTTGCCCTGGTACTCACCCCCACGCGCGAATTGGCACTTCAGTTAAAGTCCCAGTTTCTGGATCTTGGGGAAGCATATGGGCTGCGGGTCATCTGTCTTGTAGGCGGTCAGCATGTGGAAGATCAGTTGCGCGATCTGAAAATTAACAAGTTTCACATAATAATTGGCACACCAGGAAGAATTGTATATCACTTGGAGAATTCTAAAGATCTGCGTCTTAATCGCATCCGCTATCTAGTCTTAGATGAAGCCGATCAGATGCTGGAGGATACTTTTGACAGTCATCTTGAAATCATTGTTTCAAGAATCCCGGAATCCCATAAAACTTATCTATATTCGGCAACCATGTCACAGAAAGTATGTTTTTGTGTTGGTGAATAAGTGTCCGACTTTTCATTCACATAGGTAAGCAAAATTCAGTCGGTGTGCTCGAAATCTCCAGTTACCATCCAAGTGAGCAATAAGTATGCGAAGGTCGAACGCTTGGATCATGCTTTCACTTTTTTACCGGACCAGGAGAGAGATATTTATCTCGTTTATTTGCTGTCTTGTGCAGCGTCAAAGGTAAATGACGTACGGTCGTTCTTGGATGTTTATTGCTTCTCATTGTCCTGTAGTTTGCTTTGCAATTTCTTCTGTTCATGGTAATCCATCACTATTCAATGGAAAATACGCCTTTACTTGAATGTTATCCACAAGAGCCGATGTCGATGTAATGCGTGCAAACTTTATCCGGTCTGAACGTTCCTAGTTAGAGCGTGAATTGTTTCTGTGATCCGCCTCTGTTGGAGAAGCTTGCCCTGCCTATATTGCTCTCTGAATGAGAATAATAAGGTACCATGCTGTACATGCCAACAAATAAATTCCAGTTCACATTTTTTGGAGTCGAAATTTGAATCCGTGTTCCAAGATCTTGTTTGTTTTCTTATTTTTTATGAGTGACGTGGATCTGGAAGAAATTTCCAACACAATAATAGGCAAATATGTAACATTATATGCTTATATATGTGTGTACGGATAGGTGCTGTTCGTAAAGGTGTACGGTTAAAAATAAGACTGGATATTTAGAGTGGGGCAATTTTTTGTTTTGAAGTTCCTCGGATTGGTTACTACTTACTGGGGAAAGTTATTTCGCTCAGGATCACCCTACACGTAATGATGTATTCCCGAAAATCGACCGTAGACAGGATTAGGATTGTTTCTTATTGTGCCTTCTTGGGATATCTGGAGGTCCTTCTTTGGAACGCGGTTGGATGTTCTCCTGGTTAGGTTTAGCGTGAGAGGCATGCACTGGTCTTCAGCCGATGCGATGAGGAGCGTAACTTACTGACCAACCAGAAGCCTACGGCCTTGTGTTGGTCCACCCTCCATTTACGATGTTCCACCGGTCCTGAATGGTTAATCAGGGATCTATGGAACGCCATACTCACGCTTATATTCATTTACCGGAAGGATCTAGTCAAATCGCGATCACTTGACTGCATGCATCGCTGATTACATTTCCTCTTTTTGATATACCACAGATGTTCACGTCCTGGGCGTGCACAAATATGTTAGGCTTCATGATCTCGGAAATTTTGCTGACAAAGATAAACGGTCGATCATCACACCCTTCAGGGAACCACATAGTAGCTAATAATAATAGGTAATGGAAATTGCCTACTTGTACTGTGTAAGTTCGCCCAAACAGATTTCTGAAAGTCATGGGAAATTGACCCGCGACTCCGTGCATTTGCAGCTTGTGAACCACGAGTACAGGCACCCTGTCGAAGGCCTTTAAGAAATACGCAAAGATGGCGTGTGAAATATTGCCCTCGTCGTAGGCCTGTGTCGACCGGTTGCACTCAAGTGGTTTAGGGCACTTGTTTACCACCCCAAAGGTCAAAGATGCAAATCTCGTCACCGCCGGTCACTTCGATAGTAGAGACTGAATCACTGTCGTCTTTCTCGTTACCCCATCTGACCTATTGGGACCCCATGTTCTCCACTCCAGGTATTTTTCATTGCATGTTTGCGCATGAATGCACTGGGAGACTTACTACACCGTTAAGTTTAGCCGGCAACCAGACTCTGAGACTTGCAATGAGGAACCACATGAAGTCCCAGTAGGTCAGGTGTGGTAACAAGCCGTCGACGGTGGATAACTGTCTGCCACCAGAGTGACCCTCATCGATGAGATTCAGACATCTGACTTATGAGGTGGTAAGCAGGTGCTCCAAACCACTCGACCGCCACCGCGTCTGGTTGTTGACCATCCCTAGTAATGCAATGGGCCTTCGTAACTATGCGGTATACGCCTTCCACTGCACTCACGCAAGCAAATAATGAAAACAGTTAGTTATAATCCGTGAGGGAGATATTTCTGTTAGGCTAGTTAAATGAGATAATTAGTCTTCGGGTGTTGTATTATCGCGTCTTTGTTAAGGATAATGTTTGGGTATACCACCTGAGATTTTAAAGTCCTGCTTTCCCGTTCTGTTGGACCCAATAAGTACGCTTTTCTTTAGTATCTTGGACAACGAAGTTCTCCCTAAATACTGCTCAACCTCTATCCTACCACCTATACCGAAATAGGGCGACAAGACTGTCTGCGCGAACTACAGGGGAACAGCCTCATCGATGTAATGGCTAAGCTTTTCGGGACCATCTTGCTAAACCGCTTTAGTGCTGTTCGGGACGTGTGAACGCAATCCAAACAGTATGGTTCTCGTCGAGGAAGAGTCTGTGTTAACCAAATATTCACACTACGGCGGATCCTGGAGCATTGCTACGGATTCCAGTAACTCACCACAGCGTGCTTCACTGACTTTTGGGTATCATTCGACTCCATTGGCAGACAGGTACTCTGGTGCGTACCGTGAAGCGACGGGATGACCGAAAAGTACATCGGATTGATGAGATCATACTACTCGGCAACACAGGAGCGCGTTTGCGCCCACAATGAAGTGTTTTCAGAGTTCCCAGTCGACTCCGTCGTCCGCCAAGGATGCCCGCCATCACCTGTTCTATTTAACTGTGCTATAGACTGGATAGTGCGTCACACCCTCAACAACGTTTGAAGAACACAACCCAGCCACGATTCTTCTGTTAAAGACCTCGAATTTGCCGACGACGTTGCCATTCTAGGAAAGGATCTCGCGACTCTGCAAGCGGTTTTCGACCGAATTGTCCGTGAAGCCAAAGCTGTTGGTCTGAATAATAACAATACAGAAACGAAATTTTTCACGACTTCGCAAGGCCTGACACATTCAATACGCTTTATTGGTGAAACTCTAGAAAAGCTGTACCAATTCAAGTACCTAGGTGCTACTGTTCGACCGTTCGGCCAGGTCAGGAACAAGGTTAAATTTCGTATAGACTGCGCGAGGATAGCGTTCCTACAACTTTGCAAATCATTGTGTTCCCACAGCGAAATAAGCCTCCCCACAAAGCTCCGCATATACCGAGCTGCCGTCCGCCAAGTTCTTACGTACGCGTGCAAGGCTTGACCGTTAAGAGTAGACGACACAAAAAGGCTGGGAAGCTTAGACCATTGATGCCTCCGCAACATGGCCAAATTAGTTGGTATGGTCGTGTCACAAACTCGATGGTGCGTCAACACTGTGCGAATACAGAAAGATTTTCTTCGTTCCTCTAGTGGTTTCACCTGCAGTGGTTTAGTCATGCCCCACGACGACACGAATAGGAGCCTGCCGCTATCACCCTGTTCAGACTGGAAATGTCGCCTTGGTGGCCAACTAAAAACGTGGGTTAGCACGATTGAAGCAGACATGGATCGCCTAGGTCTTCAGCCCTTCTTTGGAGTACGCGACTGGCTCAGCAACAGGGTTTTACAGTGTGAAGACCGAAACGCGTGGACAGCTACCACCGGAGACATCCAAGAAGCCGACTTCTTACGCAGAGGATTGTCGCATAAAAGTGAAAAAGTAAGTTTTCTATAACTCAAATTGGGTATAGGTAAGTGTTTATTGTTCGGTAACAGAGCGTCATCGGAAAAGATGGTAGTCAGTCGACGTTTCGGTTACCGCGGGTAACCTTTCTCAAGACCAGTTTGCAATCGATACACTCCGAATGGATCTGGGATCTGATACATTATATCAAATTGGGTACAGAGCAATTTCAAAATGTTTCGCAGCGTAAGGTAATGTTTCGGGATTACTCAAGTTCCGGTCCGAGTCTCACTACATTAAAGAAAACAAATTCCAGTCTTGCTATCTGCAAGGCTTTATTTCAGTCCACGATAAGGTACCAAAGGACGTCTCATGGAACAACTTAGAAAACTGTTTGACTTTCGTCTGGTTGATGGCTCTTCAATGTGGTATCCCGTTGTCCGTCAAGAATCCGAACACGTTCAACCGGATGAAGTATGCGAAACTAATGAGTCTTAAAATACTGATATTCGCTGTTAAACTGATGTGGTAACATCGAGTTTGGTTCACCCGAGATCGATATTTGTCGTACTGTAACATGCTTTTTGGTTGCCTTTACTCTGAAATGCGAATAAAAAATGAGCTAAAGGTTAAATGAACTGGATTCGCTTTCCCGGTGTTGGCTTACTTTTGCCCAACCGCTGTTTGCCTTTCTAGGTAGAAATACATGGTTAGGATTATCGGGCTTCAAATCCCGAAAATTGTCGGTCAGCGATCAAATTTTCTCCACAAAATTATCACGGATCGTGTTTTACTTACGCTGTACTAAGTCTTCGATGTGAAGTAAAAGACAACCGTTGGTTTACATAAAAATCGCACTGTCTGTATCGAATTTGTATGAGTCCATGGTTCAGTTGGCGCGCGCCAAAGCAGTTGGTTTTTTCAGGGATCCACAACCGAAGCCTTTAACTATCGAAAGCTTAATCCGCAAGGCAGCGGGACGAAACGTGGAGTCTGGAGGAGGGGGCGGTGACTGAATGCTCAGTTCATACGCCCTTCGGATGAGGCCAAACATCCTGGGTGCATAGTGCACCTCTCCGCCACAAATGCCGATGAGCATAGTGTTGTACGCCTCATACACCATTTACGGTTGGTTTAGAATCAGGGTTTAGCCATCTCCCTTAGACTGACTGTTAGTCAGTTAACCCGGTGGAGAGCGCCGGACATTCGCTTTCGTCCTATCACTTTTGTGGGAACACCTCCGCCACAAGAAGACAGTGTGTAGGACTTCCTCAGCAGAAGCTATTTGGTACGCGTGGTCATCCGGGCGTATTTCAAGAGGCGTTCAGGGCGAGCAGCCAATTCGGAGCCTGAGACACCCACCCCCAGCAGTAGCGAAGCATTTGGAGGCTTGTGAGTGTCGTGGAATAAGGGTCCATCAAGTTAGGTCACCTGCTGTTGGTCGTTAGGCAATGGTGCATGTAAAAAGAACTTAAAGAGGTTGCTACAATAACGTCTGCGTACTTGGAGAACGGTTCGCAAGGTTGAGAGAAATAAACACGCTAAACGCAACTTTTATTGGTCCTATTACGACGAGTAATGGTACGATGGGTGACAGTGGGGCTGTTTACTATCAGGATTAATTACTAGTCGTCCAGAGGTTGAATCCAGCATTCTTTATTCATGATATTGCCGACCATCAGTTTCGTTATGCGAAACACAAGGTAATCTCGTTACTTTCAGTTGAATTACAACCTTCTTCTTGTCTTGAAAGGTCATCTAACGCAATCCAATAATTTAATTCTTCCCTTTTTTTGAAGACAACGGATAACAGCAGGTCGATTGTGTTCACTACAACCTGGCGGGAGTCATTCCGAATTGCATCACTCCTTGGGCTGTTGGGTCCCCTCGTTGGTGGGACGGTCAGTCCGTTGAACGGTGCTATGCAGCAAGATAAACGTCAGAACGCACTATTTGGATTTCGATTAGGGAAGACAAATATTCTGGTGGCAACTGACTTAGCATCTCGGTGAGTCTGCACTCTGTCCGCGACCATTGATGAACTTGTTGCTGTTCCGCCTATCGCCCAACCTCGACCGATCTCCAGATATCTTTTTATTACATTCTTGCGCATCAGTGTAAATGACCTTTTGCGGTCGGGTGGTTTGTAGTGTTTGGTCTCCACCTTAGAGGTGATAAATTCAAATCCCGCCACGTTCGGCTTCCTCGGTGGTACACAGTCATCCACTCGCCCAACTCGTTAACACACCTGACCTGTTGGGACATTACCTGATAGCCGAGTTTCTGGGTACGGTTGCCGGCTTTACATGTTGGTGCTAGAGGCCTTTACGACGATGGGCTTTATTTCTCCCACTGCACTCACATGCGGACAGGTAGTGAGAAATATCAGGGGCATTCTTCAGAGCCTCAAAGGCCCACTACGCTAATAGGAATAATCTGAGACCTTACCCTTAGTCGTAAACTACAAGATGTAGGAATGCGCAAGGCAACAACGGATTGTCATCAGTAAAAAGAATGTTGCCTTCGGGAGATTATGGGTACATCGGAATTCCTGCCACTGGCAATTTATTTTCGTTCATTCAGAATGGTAGAAAACTTGAGCAACTGCTAACCATGTGTTGTATGTGCATTTAAATTTGTCGATCATAGGGGTTTGGATATCCCAGACGTGGACTTGGTCATCAATTATGACGTACCTAAGCGACCATCATGGTCTGATTCCGCGAAAGCTTACATCCACCGAGTCGGCAGGACAGCCCGCGCGGGTCGACCTGGTCGTGCTGTGACGTTGGTCACACCGTACTCAGCCAGCCGACTAAAGGCGATCGAAGCTGCGCTAGGCGAGCGCGTCCCGCAGCTACCTTGGCCCGGTTTATCCTGTCTTTCCTCAGAAACGCGGGAGCGTATTCACCTGGCAGACAAACAAGCACGAGCGGTGAGCATGTCTTGTTGAGTCATACTGATCTTTCCAATTATTGCCCCTTGTTAAATGTGTTTATTGGAGTTGCTGGTCAATGTTTTATATACGTCCTTCAGACCAAAATTGTAAAACCGCGGTCGAAACGCCCTTTAGAGATTTTTGTTGCACATGCTTAATACTTGGACATAGAATCAATGCATTCTCATTCAATAATTCTGCTATTCCCAACAATGTAGCCTCCGTTGATCCATTGATCAACCACCGTCTTCGATTTAATAGTTGCTGCGTCTGTTTCATTTCAGTGACTCCCATCAACGTATCTTCTGCTGAGTTACTGTATTTCAGATGACCGTCTCCAAAAACCCTAACATTTAATAACTGCATATTTGATTTCAGAATCTTCGCGAGAAAGATAAGAAGAAACGGATTCTGGGCAAGAAGCGACAAAAACAAAAGGAAAAACGAGCCGAAGCGTTTGCTGATCCGATCGACTTTGACGGCAGTGACCCTGATGTGGAAGACTAGCTGTTGGGGCGGATACTTGATGTACATTTGTATAGATACCATTTCATTAAGAATAATACCGTCATCAGCCGTCTCTGTTTCTAGTTCGATCCCTTATGTATACTATCAGATTTCGCTCGAATTAGCACACATTCTTGTGAAAATCAACCGACTTATCACGGAAGTGACATTTTTCGTATCTAGTTTTGCATTACGTGCTTGTGCGTAAGTGCAGTGGGAGAAGTGTACCATATTGCCCTCAATTTCCCCCGTGCCTTGCTGGGTATTGTCGGCGACCAAACCCTGAGACTTTGGACGGGGAACCACAAAAGGTCGCAATTGGTCAGGTGTGGTAACGAAGCGGGTGACTTTCTACCACCAAAGCGACCGGCAGTACTCGAACCTCCGAGGCGGTAGGCAATTGTTCTAAACCACTAGATCACGAATAACTGAGTACATGATGTTAAGCAGGGCATGAGGAAGCTGAGTCTAGTCCGTGAATTAGGTTTTCTGCTCTGAGCGGTATAGAATGTTGTCTCAAGCCTTTCCTGGTAGCACCATCATGATGAAACTGCAGCTTGACGTGATGGCCTGCGTACCTCCATGACCCAAAATGCTAGGCGGGGTGGCTTCCTTAAGCCACAGATGCAATCATGTTTGATAGATCATTGGGTAGAGACCAGAAGAAGTGCAGTTTGATGGACAACATCTGGTTCTAATTATAATGCCCCTGGAAAGGACACTGCAGCGAATAAACACAGAGAGAAACAGCTCACCGGTCTAAAATCCGTCACTGGATGGAGGTAGGAGTAGAGTACCGCTGGTTTCTCTCGACGCTGGTGGAATTCATCGCGCTTCATTGGACAGCTATCGCCCGCCTAAGCTGGACAGCCTCCAGCCCATCCCCCTTCTGGTTGTTCCATTGGGTGTATGGAGCTGAGGACTGAATCCAAAAGGCGAGTCGATAAAAAAGCACTAGCGACGCCAAGACAGCACGTGTGCAAACATAAGGTCTCACGTGACAGATCAGCAGAAGTTCCATCACGGGTTCCTCGGTCGCATCCCCGTGCTGCATTAACACCCCACTGCCTTGTGCATGAGACTTTTGAGTCAAAGGCTTCGGTTAGACTTCCCAAAGAAAAGCCCCTTCTGTGGTGTAGGCAGCCGCGAAGTACGATTTGCCCAAAAACCTTCAGTATCTTTCCTGTAAAGGGCCTTACCAATTTCCTTATTTTAATTTAAGGTCGACGCAAGACGTCACGGGTAATTGTGGTTGTGATGGAAACAATAGTTCAGAGTTGGGTACAAATCAGATGCACTTCTTAATCCCAAATGTTCGCTACACTTGACTGCCTTTAACGTCCGCACGCTATGTCAGATAGGGCAACAGGCTGCCCTCGCTAGAACTCTTGATACTTTCAGAATAGACGTATGCTGTGTCTCTGAAACACACATATAAGACCTCACTTGTGTGATAACTCTTCGCACCCCAGGTAAAAGCTCCGTTTATCACTTTTCTCTTCGCGTGTTGGGTGATTCGATATCTAGAGCTCGTGGTCAGGTTGGCGTTGTGATTGCTTTGAGCATGAAGGCTGAGCGTGCACTGCTGGACTGGATTCCAGTCAGCAGTCGTTTGTGTGCAGTTCGGTTGGACGGTTCTGTTCATGTCAACAACAACAAACTGAAGCGCCGATATTTGTTCGTCGTGTCTGTGTATGCGCAGACTGACTGCAGTTCCTCTGAGGGCAAGGACGCGCGTGTGCTCGACAGACATCATGGTTGTTGCTGGTGATTTCAATGCTCAAGTTGGAATCCTAGATAGGACGGAAAAGAAAACAGGCCGTGTTGGCGCTCTAGCCAACTGAATCGATGACGGTGACCGACTCATTCAACTATAATCCGTTCATCGGCTATTCCTGGCACAAAAAGGCGCACCCGCTAACTTGTTGTTCTGCTCTGCTTTCACAGCGCGGGACCCAGATCTACCACATCGCTATTCGTTACCATTGGCACGGATCGACTCATGACTGTCGATAATTTCGGCGCGTCTGTTGACGCTGATCACGCTCTCGTCGGTGTGCGTTTCAGCTCAAGTCTCGTCGTAGAGCGAACCGTCCCAAGCGGCTGCTACTAGACGATAACCTTTCCAAGCAGAATCGTCCACCAGGTCATCGAAACAACCAGATGTCCAGAATCCAGAGGAACAATGTACAAATATCCAGCAAGCTCTATCTTAGGCTGCTCAACGTCCAGCAACCAGACACATACACAGATCACAGCATCCTGGGTTGCGCCGTTAGATGTTCCCCGATCTATTCCTGCGGATTCCAGACACTATGAGCCATGTAGATGTCCTAAACGCTAACTGGTTTTTCGCCTGGGAAATGACCGTCAGCAGTAGTGGGAAGATGGAAGAAGCTGCGGCGACTGGCTGCAGCCACAACCTGCCCCGTCTAAACCGAAATACCGCTGCCCGTGAGCCAGGCGTTAGTCAACTGGTCGAAGAGGAGAGCGGCTCTCTGATTCAAACTTTAATTGTAGATACCAACTAACGTTCGGGGGCGTAGGTCCTCCATAAGATAGGCTACCCTAAACGATCTAAGGCTCCTAGCCCCGATGGGCTTCTTCCGCCTATTTTCAAACCAAGGAAGATTGTCAGTATTTGAACACCGAGATCTTCGTAGCCTTGTACGAATATGGCGAGAACACCGTACCAGGAATGTTGTGGTGGACCACAATATTATTTGCAGGAGCTAAATCATCAGAAGGTAAATTGGCTGAAGTGATTGGGACAAGTGTTGGGTATGCGTCAGACGGTATTTCTCGGCGCGCAGTGTTCTCCGAGGCAGTTTATGGTTCGAAGACGAGTATTAGTGGCCAGTCCAGTACATCGAAGAAAAGTGTGAAAAGTCTAACCATCAGAGGGACATCTTTCCTGACGAGAAGGAATGTTCGCATAGCCTAGCATGGATTGTACGGAATCATAGCACTTCAGTAAATGGCTTATAGCTGTACTTTGGTCAGGGCGAATGGATCTTCTTTCCTAGAAATATTCTTTTATGGAAACTACATTACCACAAGCAGGAGCAACTGACTAGACAAATCGTTTGCTACATCCGCCATAGTTTTGAATACAGGATTGGCATTCGCGCAGCGCAAAAAAAATCCACAGAGATTTTCTGAAGACAATTTATACAGTTAAGTTAACCGATGAGAAAAATAGGAATACGTTATGTACAGTCAAAGCGTGTTCAAATACCAAACGATGTAATGACAAGGTGGGAGGTTGAGTGAATGCGAAATAATTAAAATGAAACGAAACGAGCTCTTTAGAGAAGAATGATGGGTTTATGTGCACAAAATGGTGGAGTAAGTTGAGGGTGATAGAAAAAACTGTGGTGAACTATAACAGTCTGGGTGGACAACATATAAACATAACAATCTCGTCGCTATTTCCAAGGTACTATAAGGTACACGGGCGAGGGTGAAGTGTTCACGTGAATTGGATCGAACAGGTTTTAGTGATGTAGCTTGTCGATAACAGGCGGTAAATGCTGTCCAACAGAAGAGGTTAAAGCAGTTCGTCGCCTTTGACACGTTTACTCGGAGTTGGATATCCACTAGAAAGAAGGGGAATGAACTGCGTTTTAGGATAAATAAGGTAAAGTAGTAGTAGTGGTAACAAATAGACATGGTAGTTGGAATAGGGCTGGTGTCACTATTTTGGATATACAACTCACTTCAAACTGGAATAAACGATCCAAACATTGGTCAGCATTTAGCACTGCACTGTCGCCTGGTCCGTTACCGTGCCTAACTTATCGGAGGCCCTATGTCCTATGATAATGCGTAGACTGTTGTGGGTGATGGTATATCACTCATGCGTGAATCAAACACTAAAAATGGTACCAGCAGAGACAAGTAGGATGGAAGGAGGCAACTTCCGTTGACGAACCACAGCCTAAATCTTGCGGGTCGGGTGTAGCATTATTTGGTGCAACACCATTGCTTATCACTAAAATTACTCGGCACCCGTCAGTCCAAAAATTCGAACGTTTTTGGTGACGAAGAAGACCGCTTACAAACGTTTGAAAGTGCCAGCCGACGATGAACAAGCACAACAGACTGATTTGATTCGGGTATAATATGGCGGTTGTTAAACTGTTCGAACAAAGGTTGGAAAACAGCAAAATATGACCTACCCATCTTGTGAACCACCCAAACTTGGCACACGCTTGAGCTGAGCTGCAGCAGCAACTGCGGGGTTCACGGTGGGGCCGGAACCCACCGGTGAGGTGGCCACGTCTTGTAACCACCGGACCTGGGTGGCCGGCCCATAACCCTTTTCATTTCGCGCAGCAATTCGGAAGATGACGGCCGGCTTCGAGCTCAAATCCAAATGCGCATTGGCCAGAGTGGATGCAGTCACGGTGGCGGCAGGGGCCTGGCCGCAATAAACGCGGACAAAAGCCATGCCAGCGGGGGTGGAACTTATCTGCAAAGGAAGAATAAAACGGTAGAAAAAATACGAGTATGTGGTGGTTTGTTCCAGCAGGAAATGCGTCCACTCGAACTACTTTATTGAATGCTCAACCGTTTGCGGGTGGAATTACCAGGCTCACCTTGTTTAGCCAGCTACTAGGTACTAAGCAGAAACTGGGCTGAAGTCTACTTGGGGATAGTGCAACACAGGTACCAACTAACATAAGCGGTTGAGTTTTAGTGTTCGACCTCGGACACGTGAAACCGTACATCTTACCTCGGCATCAGCGATCTGGTCTTCCCATCAGGTTCCAACATCGTTCCGAAGAAATCAATGTTGAAGTACCGGCCATCGTGTATTCTGCACGGTATGCACAGTATTAGCTGAACTGCTACAAATGATGCGGCCTCGACAAACGAATAACGCTGACACCACAAATGGCTACCTTACCGTGGCGGACGGGTTTGCGTGCTACGATGACCCCGACGGCTACGCCGATTAGAGCGCCAAATGCTCCACTAGGGTCACCCATATCGGAAAGGCCGAGGGCAAGTGACCGGACAAAAGCAACGAGCAATTTTCGGGAACGTGGCGAGTTTTTCACTTTGCGAAAACCACAGAAACTCATAGAAATCAACTTGACGTGCGTGAAATAGACCCACCACTGAATGAGACCACTGCCTCTTACTCAGCTATCTTGAGTGGGGCAAGATTAACTAGGGTATGTTGGGCATTCTCGACTGGCAGACCGCCAACAAAAAGGCACGTGGACCGCTCGTTCAATCACCGGCTCTCAACACACAGACCTTTTTTTGTCTGATAGGTACCACTCGGTTGTACACAACCTAGAGTTGCTACTTCGAAAAAAGTCAAGTGAATCTGGGGACGGCATTTCATACCTAACTCCCAAGCCTTCACGAACAGTCCCTCTATACAAACACCGCTCATTGGCAGGTGCCATTTGGGACATCCATGAATCTGGGTCATTCTCTTCCAGGCGCTATCCACATGGAAGTAAAGTGTTCACATGAACACTGGGGACTGAATCTGCACACCAGAGTGCGTGAAAAATTAGTAGGACAAAGAGGTGAATTTACAAAGGTCGCGGAACACCTACTTTGGTGAATCTGGAGCTGACGCCTTGCAGTCAACTGAACACGAGTTGGCACAATCAGATCAAACATGGCGATCGCTTTTCAGCGTCCGTCGCTGGTACAAAAACTACGCTTTCGTGTGGCGATCTTATTGCGGATCAAAGCGCGTGCGCAGTCATCACGAGAACCAATCAGAAAATCAACTATGCCTCAAGTGGGATATCCAAATAAAAGCAACTTCTAAGGTCATCTTCGACAAAGCCACATTCCAGTCCCCTCCCATTTCTAATTCCCTTGGTGATCTTGTATCGAGCCACACGAGAGAGCCGAGGTTTACGCTGCACGTTTTGCCCTTAATTCTACTTTGCTCAATTATTTCACTGCTCCGGCTTCTCCCTTTTCATATAACTTCCCTTTTCTACCTTGTTTTGCTACTGGGAAAGTGTGGCAAACACTGCGCTTTCTGAACGTACACAAATCACCCCGTCTGGGCAGTATTGCACCAATCGTCTCTAAGATGTGGCCCGTAACTGACTCCTTTCTCCGCGTTTACTATTCTGTTCATTGCTCAATCTTGCTGCCTACCCAGATCTTTGGAAATGCATTAATTTTTCCCGTTTTAAAAGGTGAAAACCATTCTAACCTCGAATAATCACGGTCCATGTCCCTCACATGATATTTTCAGACCGTTACTTCTGACTAACTACACATGTTCCTCGTACTACAAGGACTACTGGGCGTTCCACAAGTGACCTCCAATCTCTTATCTCATACTTCTGGCCGTCTGCACCCGATAACCACGGAGAATCATACTTGGTCTCGCCCGAAATCCCGAAGCCGGAGGGAAAAACAATGTTTCAAGTCACTAACCTCAAGAATAGACAACCTTATGTCATATAATTCGTGCTGGTCGACCACGGTTGTCATCGTTCTTGATTTCGCACAGTTATGCTTTGCTTGTTTACTCAGAAAACGCTGAATGTTATCTGAAAAATTACCGCCCGATTTTTCTTGGGAAACTGCGGAGGCCTCGTGGAATGGTGACATTGAATATCTACCAGTCTGTTGAATCCGTGATATCACCGGCACGGTGGGTTCCGTATGCGGTTAGAGAACTATTTGAACGAGAGTTGGACATCCTAATAGCGAAAGATATTCTGGCGAAAGTCAGTGAACTGACGGGTTTGGTGAGTCAAATAGTGTCAGTGACGAAAGCATCCGAAAAACTGCGCATTTGCGTTGATCCCAAGCTGCTAAACAAAACACTCAGTCAAGAATGCTTTAAATTACCCGGCCATGACGATATTCTGCCAGAGCTATCTAACGCGCGGCAATTTACGAACGTTGATCTGGCTTCAGCGTTTTGGCATGAAGTGTTGGATGACGCTTCAAGTTACCCGACCACTTCTGGCACACCGTATACTCGTTACCGTCAGGTTTGAAAGTGTCCCGTGAAATTTTCTAGATGATTCTGCAAGCGGTAGACAATTTGTTAGGGTATGCCACGTGACGGATGACGCTGACTTTCGGCAGGAATATTCAGAAACACAATGAAAGGTCTGTTTTTTTCTGACACGATATATCCGAACAGCAATTAAACTAAACGCAGACAATCTGCCATTTTGTAATCCTTGTCACATCATCATCGTACGGCGTTAAACAACAGGGCGTGCCCCACTGACCACTGCCTTTCTCACCATGTTGCACGTTGAATAAGAAAGTATGAATATATAAGATGGACAGGGAGTGGACCTACACGGGTGGGAAAAGGAAAGAATGCCCCAGTAACCAACACACGAAATACACAGTCTAACTGTACAAACGCACATCGATCAGTCATTCTGATTCGATGGAAAATAATGACTACACGATCTCCATTGTTCGCAGTTCGCTGCCATATCCTTCAGTGTCTCCAGCCAACTGGTAGACGGATCTCTTGGACCCCAACCACAAAGACGCGAAGCACCTACTTTTCCTAAGTACGCTGTACATTTTCTCATTCCTCTTTGCCACGTCATCTGTTGACGTCCACGTGGTCTCTTCCACTCCTTGGGGGGAACGGAGAATAGGACACGGCACGGTAGACGTGTGTTTGACATACGTAACACGTGTCCCAGCATGCAGCATACTACTGGACGAGTGTGACAGAACTGACTAAACAAATGCGACCACCCGAGTCAGGAGACAGTTTGGATTCAACCGTCAGAATCAGCAGAACATCCTTGGGTAAAAGGAGAGGTGCTGTCACGTGCAACGCATCCGTACCTGGGACGCCTTGGAGATGGTCGACCAAGAAGCAGATTTCACTTGGGAAGATCAGATGAAGAAAGTGGAAAGAAGGAAACTGAAATGGAGTTGCAAAAGACTGAGGAAGATGCGAAATGCGAATATCGGCCGCGGAGTACCAATCACTATATCGAACTCGGAGTGGCCAAATGTATCAGCAGACAATGAAATAGAAACGTTTCCAAAACAGGAGGGATGTGTTGCATATAATTTTCCCTTTACTGTGCCGATTTCGCGTTTCTGATTGGTCTATAAAAGACTTTCGGTTGACATATTTTGACCAAAAATCCGATCGGTGCACTGGGCTGAGCATTGATTGACTCGAATACTGCAGTCACGTGTCACGAGTGGGGCTTTATCTTCCGCTGTTTTCATACATGACTGCCGTCATGACCAAACGGCTGGTCGATAATTCTTCTCTAACCTCCAATCTGTAGCCACCACCCAACCGTCAGGCGGCTGCTTCATTTTCTGTATTCGACCGTTACTATTTTGGTTTCTGTTCTTCAGAGCCTGCTTTGACGGCTCCCCTTCCTTTACCAATACTTGCCATTCTCGTACACAGACCACAACTCATCCGCATCGAGGTTTCTGCCCCCGATGTCGAACCTCTATCTTGTAATCTCCCCTTTTTCTGTGAACTGGCAAGATTTGAAACATTATCCCTTCCACTTTCCTACTCACTTACAATCTTTCTTCGGAAGCAGTATCAATAAACTGGTTGTGACGTGAACGTTTCCCCAAAATCGCTCTCACAGTGCCCTTTTTGGCTATGGAATTTACCTCCCTACTATATATTACTTTGTGTGCAAAAGAAATATGTATCGCACCGTACAAACGTGCGTAAACGTACTTTGGTTTCCAGAGTCTCAGGTCCCGATGGTTGTGATTTAACTGCTAGATAGACGGAATATTCGGTGATTTTGCCGGCTGTATTCTGTGGTGGTTCCCATGTCAGATGCGCACCACTCTCTGATTTGGTGATCTTGATTGCACTGGGAGCACCGGGATAACCAGGCAAACAAGTTTTGAACGCACTAATCTCAGACCATGGTCCACGACCGCAGGCGTTTAGTCCAGCCACACGAAATTTATACGCGGTTCCCGGAGCGAGTTGAATTTTTGGGCCTTGAGTAGTCAAACCATTTGGTCCGATGCCATTAGGCCCCTGAAGGGCATCAATAGCCTATTGACAGAAAAAAAGGAGGTCATAGCTCACATGGGATTTTAGATCATTTCAAACAACCATTATTCATGTGATGGTTTCGAAAACCCCGGTCAGAAACTAAACGACTGAGAGCATGAATGTGATTCGGAAAGTGATAAAACAGTACATACCCACGTACCGGGATTCTCATGATTGAATGAAGGCACGCAATAAGTTCAGTTCAGACAAGTACTACACATGCACTGGGTGAGGTGGCTTTGAATGCTATCTCTGAGCGCAAAACTCAATCGGAAATAATGAGACTGGATAAAAAAGTAAGGGAACTACGGAAAGAATCGATTCAACCTTGAAAGTTTGTGAACACAAGAGCGCCAATGATCGTAACACCGAGCCTTGTCCTCTAACGTATTTGCCCGGTGAATGGGGCTCTCTTGGATCACCTACATGACCAAGATCAGTGGTCAGACTTTTCGCACTTTTCTTCGATGTACTGGACTGGCCACTAATACTCGTCTTCGAACCATAAACTGCCTCGGAGAACACTGCGCGCCGAGAAATACCATCTGACGCATACCCAACACTTGTCCCAACCACTTCAGCCAATTTACCTTCTGATGATTTAGCTCCTGCAAATAATATTGTGGTCCACCACAACATTCCTGGTACGGTGTTCTCGCCATATTCGTACAAGGCTACGAAGATCTCGGTGTTCAAATACTGACAATCTTCCTATATCCTCCACGTGCAGTGGTCATGTATTTGAACCATACAGAAGCACTGGCTTGACTGCTTCAGCGTACACTCGACCCTTGGTAGATAAACGGATGTCATGTCGACACCGCATGTGACTCAGCTTTGCAAAAGCTGAACGAGCCTTCTGTGTACGCGAATACACTTCATCCGATACGCAACATCTGGATGAAATGCAGCTTGGCCACATGTTCTGTAGTCTCCCCAGATATCGAAAGGTTTGGTGTTGGATCAGCTTAATCCTGCACTTTGAAGGTGCAAAACGTTATTACACAGTTGTTCAAGCTGTACATGAAAGCTTCCAACTTGCCTGGATCTTCACTGAGAAGAACTATATTGTCCGCATATGCAAAGTCTGACACTTTGTCACCCGGGAAAAGTTTAATACCGCCATCATCACCCAACAAAGTTGTGATTTCTAGGACCATATCAATCACAAAGTTGAAAAGAGGAGAGAGCAATCTTGACGTACACCTCTCGTGACAAAAGATCACCGTAAGCGCGAACCCGGCTTCGGACTTTATAATGGAAATGAAGTCCTCTCGTACGTCTCTCAACAAGAGACAACGCCACAGAACTGTGTGGTCGCTGGAGTCCATGGCTACTTCAAGATTAAGAAAAACGGAGATGTGTCTATGTTCTAAAACTTGTGGGAAAGTGAGGATGTGATCAATACAACCCCGATAAGATCTAAACCCAGCTCGATTCTCGCAAGAGCACTGTCCGCAAGCGTCAGATAAGCGATGGAGAATACTAGCGAGCAGTTAAGATGCGATGCCAGCCAGACTTACTCCTCTGTGGTTTTCACGCGACGACCCGTCACCCTTCCTGTAAATCGATGGAGCTGGTCCCTCCGTTCATACCAAGCTTTGGAGCTTTGTTAACTCGAGTGACGACGCTGAGCCATGGCGTTTGAAAATAGGCGGAACTCATACAGGCCAGCAGTGTTGTCCCGTGAGACAGTTTATTCTGATGATTGGTCTCCGCGTCCAGAACCATGCCAGCTGACCCACCCGTCGTTGATGAAGACCGGTTAAACTGCTTTTCGAAACGTTCCACGTCACAACTTAGACGATGCTCCTGAGTTTGAATCAGTGAGCCGTTCGCCTCTTCGACCAGTTCACCAACACCTGTTTTCCGTGGACCGGTACTTCTAATGAGGCGAAAAATATCAAAGCACAGTTCATCTCCCCACACTTCGGAATCTACCACTGCTCACGCCAAGCATTGACCTAGGCCTAATATGGCTGAATGATTTCAGTGTCAAGTTACCAAGTGGGAGCACCATCTACAACGCAGAACAAACAAACCCACTTTGGAAATGTATTCGAATGATCTACGGGAAATAAAATCTGGTTATTTCTCACTCTGTGCCTGTAAGTTATGACTGATAATGTTGTGGTTTTTTGGCTGAGATTTGCGCTGTATGGCTGAATCATCAATTTAATGGAGGAAAGAAAAACTCAGTGGCTGCAGTCGACTAAATAGGTGAACAATGGGAAGCAGGAAGGTGTTCTGTTTACCTCCATGTTAACGCCGACATCATTCGTGTACGCCGAATACATGGTAACTGTACAGTTGGTCGACTTGATAATACCCACATCATGCCACGAGCTGTCTGTGCGATGAAGCACTCCGGTGCCTGGTGTAGTCGCTGCGCTACCGCTGCTGTTGCTGTAAGTGGTATTGGTTAACCCGATTGTGTTTGCACTGACTAAGCCTGTGGCGATTGGTCGTACGGACTGAACGACTGAGGGAGCTCCGGTGCTAAGAATCGCCGTGGTTCTTGACACGATCCCACATTGATTAATACGACTTGTGGACGTGATGGAAGGTACCAAACAGCCGCCGATAGCTGTTGTTGTAATGTTCAAACTGGGAGCGATGCCAAATTCTGCTTCAGGAGACCCGGTCGTTAACGAGACTACCGAACTGTGTGAGTCCACATCGACTGAGGGTAGGTGGCTTGCTTCAGATGTTCTATCATTGGTAACCACCGTCCCAGTGACGTATTTATCACATGTAGTGCCTGAAGAACACATGAACCCGGAAACGTTTTTAAAGCACAAGAGAATAACACGACAAGAGGCCCATAAATGTTACAATGAGCTATGAACTTGAACTGAAATCTCACAAGTGTTGAAAATTACCCGTTTGCAATGTTACTGGGGCTAAACATTCGTCAGATATGTCGACTGATGTCACTAGAACTTAACCGTGTCGCTAACTATCCGCTGAGTGAACCTCGCAAACATCAATTAGGTTTCCCACACGATCATGGTGTCCAAGCTACACCTCCACGTACATGATCGATGGCTCTGATACGTTTCCAAAGCACTCAAGGGCGAGAGGAGAAATAAAGACCGTCAGAACATCAGGTCACTGTAGAACTGAATGGTCAGTTTGTGTGCTTCACACACTGGACCACATGACATCTTATGAAAGAACACTCATTATAATATTGACAGTTTGTCCACACGATGCTTACTTACCAATTCCGACCTATCTTTTAGCCGCTCCTCGATGAACAACTCGCACGGAGAAAGTCCATCCAAGGAAATGCATATTATATGCCCAAAAACAAAATCCTTGTTAGGCAATCATGGAACAGCATTAGTGTGCAGGAGACAAACGAATCTGCGAATCGGACGCTCATTTCATTTGACCCTCATTACACGTGGTTTAAGCTACACAGATAGCAATTTTTGTTGAGATCACGAGATTTGAAGGACGAACATACTGGAGGGTTGCTCACTGGTCTTGCATTCAAGCTGCTGTGTTATACCAGTGGGTGTTTGGCGGTGACTTGCAAACATAATCTGACTGGTATATTATCTTGCCTTTTATCAAGCAAAAGTAAAGATATGAAAGGTTTCAAAGGCTTACCTGAATGAGCACTATCACTGCTTCGACGTGCCGCAATAAGTGCGAGAGTTTCCAGTGGGTCAGCGGCATTCGGTGCATTTTCCTTTTCGTCATCTGATACGTAAATTACGGAGTCAAATGTTGAGAAAAGCACCAAGAAAACCATGAATGTCTGAGACGGTATCCGTACATCAACAACCGAAACGCAAACCAAAATAAGTTGCAGAGAAAACTGATGACCATAGGATGAGCGAGCCATAAATTAAAATCCCAGATGCGACACAAACTACCGCTAACTGACGTTCTCCGACAATACCATAACTTTGCTGTTTGAAGATGTTTTGGTCATAACTCTGGAGGAGGCAATAATGAAAGTATGAAACTGGGTTCGGCAGTCGATCAAATCTGCCACCGCTGAGAATACGATGTCCTCAAAGGATCGAACGGACGGTGGCGGCTAGGTGAAAGAAACTGCATTGCAGTCTCAGTACGGTAAGAGAAATACCGCGTGATGTTACTTTTCTACATCGCGTATGTACAACAAACTGAGGTTTTTGCCAACTTGATCAGTGGACTTGACTGGATAGGACGTGTCAGACTTCTCGGTTGCGGTCCGCGACACCCACCTACCAGATGGTTAGAGACAGTGATTCAACTAGATGTCGTCGCCAGTGGCTTGGCTGCATCCGAGTTCTTTCTTCGGCTTCGTGATTTCTGCTTATTAATTCCTTTCGACTCTTCCATTTTATCCCTCTGTTCTGTCTACTCCCGACTCGGCGATGCTGCGACGTAGCAACCAAAACCAGAGCACGGTGAGGTTGGTGGTTGAATGAACTGAACTACTATTCATTCGTTCGACATTAAATGGAAAGTTACTGTTTTTCTTGAAATGATTAGAAAAACGATGAGAAAATGCTAACCTAACTAAACTCAACAACAACATGATATCAATTCATTCATGTTAACAATGCATATCCACCGAACCTCAGCGGAAACTTGAACTAAGAATTGGTTTGTGGGTTACGCACATTATCACCCGGTTTGGTTCTCAACGATCCGTTTAACATCAAAGCTGCATGACAAAAACTCTCTGGACGGCGACGTCCTGTCACCTGCACAGCGATGGACTCATTTGACGGACGTCCTCTGGGCAGGAACGTAAGTCGATAACATCCAAACATACTTTCACAAGAATGGTCCGGTGAGAACTTTCTGCGACGTAGTCTACTCCACCCCCCAAAAAAGAAAAAAATTGGGGCCGATTTCATAATCATAAGTGTTGAACACGACTGTCTTCGGAGTACCGGATTATTATAGATAGTAACCATGCGGATGTCTGACTCACATCTGACTGCAACGCTACGCAAATTAGCGTCTGTGTTTTAGCACCAAGATACATAAAATCGACACCGAACGTATCAGTTCACTGAGACAGACTGCACTGGTGATGAAACACACACAGTAGACGCAACACGTAGTATAACAGGGCAACGACGCGCATCGATCACTACAACGACACAGCACCACTTGGGTTGGCCCTCCTGGGTCCGTAATCTCACAACAAAATAGCCCACGGCTGGGCAACCAGCACTCGGATACAGCGAAGAATTCGACAACGCTAGCCCACCCGCTTGCTGAACACAACACAGTACGGCGCATCCGACAGCGACGACCAGCACATTTTAGTGTAAGTCCCCAGCTCTACCGCCTACATAGTCTATTTGAACGACCATGTGGGAATCGCAAAAATACAGTGAAGCAAAATAAGAAAACAAACAACGATGTAGAAAAATCAAATTTGGTGGGAGAATAGGATTTCTGGGTAGAGTTTTGTAAGAGAATAATATTTTCGTTCGACTATGCGGATAAAATTGTGGAGAAAGGTGCCTCTTGGAAATGGGGTCGTCCGACTTCTGTGTGGCAACTAAGACACGTCTGAAGCAAAACCATCGATGTTGAAGAGGAAAATATTATAGAAATATAGTGAAGTGATCAAATTTACGCTGCTCTGTCACAAAAGCTTTGCAAAATATTTAATTTTCTCACAATAAGTATTTGAAGTTAATAGTTTTGGGTACATCTTTCGGAAGCGAATCATCGTTTTCAAGGATTCGCCCTCTAGTATATGCAAATCATATTGCTAATGGGTCAATAATTGTGTACATGTTGAACAAGAATGTCAAACCCAAAATAGAAGATGTTAAGACCAGAGCTGTATTGGTTTCATTTGGCTTGTTAGGATTCAGAGACAGCACATTCTCCTATAGCGACTCTTAGAATGAATGAAACAACCGAGCAACGCTCCCATGGCCTTCAAAAGCGGACTTAGTATTGATAATGCATGGGGAGTCATATGTTTCTATTTAGTATTATGTATACAAGGGAATGGCTTATTGGAGAAAAACCGCAACCTGACTTCTGACAAGTGTGGTAGGAAGCTAGAAAAATTAACTGGAGATTCAATGATGAGGATCGTTCCGCTACGAGAAAACTACACGCTGCCAACAGCGTTAAAGCCATCCGGATAACTTCGACATAAACATACCTCTACTAGATTCGTTAACGGTATCCGCCACTACGGACCTCTCTGAGTGAACAGGTTCCGTGAATCCACTTGCATCGCTTTGATCTGTTGACTCTGGTTTCAGAACGTTTCCCGATTCGGGCTGATTGTGCTGTTTGATTTCAGTATCTGCGCACGCAATCGGGGTCACGGCAACAGATGCGGTTGCAGTCGGGTCATCATTTCCAACATCGGCGAGCAATTCGGCGGCCGCCTCAGCAGCCAGTGTAGCAGGCAGATCGGAAGAGGTGGTAGTATCCTGCGACAATGGAGAATAAATGAAGAACCACAGAGGAACACCTGACAACATCCACTAAACAGTTTGTATGAGTATTATTCATGGTTCATAATACGTACGGGATATTTGCA
This sequence comes from Fasciola hepatica, assembly GCA_948099385.1. Lineage (NCBI taxonomy): Eukaryota > Metazoa > Platyhelminthes > Trematoda > Plagiorchiida > Fasciolidae > Fasciola > Fasciola hepatica. Next base: position 1,034,392 of record CANUEZ040000004.1, read on the forward strand.
TAGAGAGGTAAAGGTAAAAATGTACTGAGTCCACATGGGGCCTTCTCCAGCAACCTCTGTGGTACCGAAAGGTGACTCACTAGGCTGCGGTTACTGCCCAGTAAAGCATTCCAAAGGTCAAAGATAGCTCAGATCTTCGATACAGAGAGCGAAAAAGCTTTCGGGGCGTGCAAACCCAGCTTTGGAGAAACAGGTGTACAACACTAGTATGGAGGTCGAACGGCCGTCGAGGCGGCGCCCGGATTTCACGAACTCCCGTTGGGAGGTATTGAGTACCGATGGCCGTCACGGAAACTTTCTGCCCTGTAGGCCACAGTTGTGTCAGTCCTTCCGGATAGGATCTACAAGATTCAACTCTGTGACAGGAATATAGCCGTGTCACGACCAGTGACGCTTTTGCATTCACATTATCTAGTAATTCCCTGTCATTCTACACTTTCAGTCACATGATCTCTCATGAAAGTTTTGCTCATACAGAAATCAACCCCGTCCTAACTGGACTGAACTACGGATCAGTGAAAAGAACAGAGCCAAGCAACAAGACCGGTAAAATGCGTCTGCATCAAGCGTCATTCTGGTGTAGATCTACGAATCTATTAGGAACAGATGCAGCCCGAGATACACTGTGTTGTGTACTGGTTTTCTACTGTTTGTGTTTGCTGTTCGTTTTCTATATATTCTAAATATCATCATACTTTATTTTCAGATAAATGTACAAGTGACAAGTTGGATAAAGCCCGACCACGAGGCGTTCTTATTCAATGATCGCTCGTTGCCAATTCATTACATACAACAACTAAGATACTGTATTATTAATAAAAAGGTAAAACCCAATAACAAAAAGCATTTAGTTGCGAAAAAATTGACATCTGTAAAGCTTACCTCACCAGCAATGCCTAGTTCTTGACCAAGACGCGTGGATGTTGTGGAACGTATGCTTGCTCGCGTCACATGCACTTTCTTGGAGGAACCTGTGGATGAGGCGATATCTTGAGATTCACCTGGCTCTTCTGTTTCCTGCGCTGCTTCATTTCTATCCCCGTCATCATCTTCATCATCGGCAGCGCCATCCAACTGAGGAATACGTGGATTATTTTCCATTTCTCCATCATCGGTGGCCCCGGCTTGTATAGGCGGTTCTATCGAATCCCGACGAACCAAAGTCACCTGGCCCGCAGTTGTCATCATCGGTTGTGACCGCATCCCAGCTGAAAAGTGCGAAATAGTGAGTGCTAGATGATCACGTGTAAAATCAGTAGGACAAGTAGCGCCCGAAGCTGCATTATTACCAAAAAGCAGAAAAAAGGCCCTCTTTGATCCGAGTAGAATCTACAGAGAGAGTAAAAAAGATTTTCGGAACCACACGATCGGTTTGACTGTTAGATTATTGTGAAGAATATAGCCTCATTTAAAGATGCAGTTTTGCCAAAGGCCACGCCATCTGTTTAAATCACTTAAAGTCTCCAACCATCTGGCAGGTGAACGTCATGAATACTAACCCGGAAGTGTGACGTCTTTTCGACCCAATTCGGGGATCAAGATTTCACACGTTTTTGTCATGTCATCGACTGAACACCTGACTTATCTTTTAGTCAACAGGACAGTACAAGCCAAAGAAGTTTATCGTCGGACATGAGTGAAACATGTTCCAGCTACTTCAACCACATTAGATTCAATACTTGTTTCACTGAATGATCACTAGTTCCAACACCCCACGCCTAACCTCAGCACTGCTGATACGGTGTTCCCGCCATATTCGGGCAACGTTACGGAGACCGCAATGCTCAAAACCGACAGTCTTCGCGTATCTCCTATCCCTAACGGACTTGTTTCTGTGCCGTGGAAGAAGTCGGGCTTACCCGCCGCAGTTTTCCCTCCACCCTTTACAGACAGTCGGATGTCACGCCGATGTAACAGATGACAGACGTTGGTAAAAGCCAAACGTGCCTTCCGTAAACGCGACGACATATCATCCGTTGTCTGTCCACCCGGTGAGATGTAACTACCCAGGCACTAAAATTAATACACCTCAACTACAGCTTCCCTTGCCAACACGAGGTTTGGTGATGAGCCAACCCAGTCCTGCAGCAGCATTTTGAACTTTGAAGGTGCAAAACGCATCCCAAACATTCTTACTGTTATGAAGGCTATCTAAGAAAGCTTGCAACTTACCTCGATCTCCGCTTAGAAGAACAATATGGTCCGCGTATACCAGGTAAGACAGTCTACTGCTTCAGCGGAGATCGAGGCCGCTATTCTCACACGAAGACAGGACTATCTCAGGAATCAATTCATTTGCAAAATTCAAGAGGAAGGGTGATAGAGGGCAACCCTGACGAACACCGCTTTCCGTGGTGAACTGGAGTGAAAGATCGCCGTAAGCACGAACTCGGTTTTGGCTGTTCTCATACAAGCATTGTAAGACAAATAAACTTCTCTGGCACACCCGTCAGCGAGAGGAAGCGCCAGAGAACTGCACTGTCGACTGATTCGGATCCCGCTTTCAGAAAAGGGAAGAATGGGACTGTGGACCTGCAGGATGTGCGTCTGTGCTTTAAAATTCGTCGAACACTAAAGATGTGGTCCTCGATCGGGTCTGAAACTGTTTCGATTCTTAAGCATGCACATTCCACGGGCGTTAGATAATCAGTAAAGAATAATCCTAGCGAGCAGTTACGATGAGATACCTATCAAGTCATCACACCACGACAACGTGCTGTCCGCTAGCGATGTGACAACTTATTTGAGAACACCATGTTTCGTTCTGGAAGATCTGGAATTCAGAGCAGACCCCAGCATCCCGGGAGAATTGACTGCGGTTGCCATCTTCCAAAAAGGCCTCGCGGAGTGAATGTGCCAACTATTGGGGAGTCAGCATTACTTCAATAGCGTCGAAACTAATTTTGTCTGTCCTGTTTGACAGATTGAATCAAACGCATGAAGAGCAGACTCGCGAAAGACTGGCTCGGCTTCACCCCAGCTGCTAACGCACCTATCAAATCTTCACCCGAGACATCATCGTCATCAACGTACAGCGTTAAACAGTAGGGCAAGCCCCATTGACCACTGTCTTTCTTACCATATTCCACGTAGAATTAGAAAGTATGAGTATATAAGATGGACAGGGACTGGACCTACACGGGTGGGAAAAGGATAGAATGCCCTAGTAACCAACACACACAATACACAGCCTAACTGTACAAATGCACATCGATCAGTCATTCTGATTCGACGGAAAATAATGACTACACGATCGCCATTGTTCGCGGTTAGCAGCCATATCCTTCAGTGTCTCCAACCAACTGGTAAACGGATCTTTTGGACCCCAACCACGAAGACGTGAAACACCTACTTATACTAAGTTCGCTGCACGCTTCTTCGTTTCTGGTTGCAACGTCATCTGTTGACCTCCACGTAGTTTTCTCAAATCCTAAGGCGGAACGGAGAATAGGACACGGTACGGTAGACGTGTGTTTGACATACGTGACACGTGTCCCAACCAACGAAGTCTACTAAGTTGGATACGCTGCGACAAAACGTTCTCTGTAGTAGTACCCAATACTCGCTTTCTGACCTCAGCATTGCTTACTCGGCTATTCCACCCAATCCTAGCGATACTACGTAAGCATCGGTGATCGAAAACCTGAAGACGGCGAACATCTTCAGCACGCAGACTCCATGTCTCGCAACCATACAACAAAACTGAATGCACTGTGGCACAGTAAACACGACCTTTCAACTTCAGTGAAATATTAGATCGCTGCCAAAAGTATTTCAGTCAAGCGTATGCCACTCGAGCCTTGGATATGGGTGTGCTAACATCTGCTCCTGTGCTCCCACCGGTCGTCACGCAGCTACCGAGGTAGGTAAAGTGGTCGACAACTGACACCCCCCCCCCATCAAGCATCAAGCTCGGAATCGTTGACGTCCAGTCTTGTAACATCACTTTGCACTTTGAAGGTGCAAAGCGCATGCTAAATGGAGCTACAGCTTTAGAGAGTGTATTTATTGTACGTTGATCACGTTCCGCGGATTCGAAAAGGCAGACAACGTCATCTGCGTAATCTGGGTTCAGTATTTCATAGTTCGACACCTACATCCTGAAGATTTTGCAACGCACTCTCCACTATTTCGTCCATCGCGAAATTGAACAGGAATGGAAAAATCTGACATCCGTGTCGAAAACCTCTGGTCGTTTCGAACCGACCGGATAGTTCACCGTGAACTCTAACGCAGCCAGAAGTATGAGAATACAATGATCCCAGTAGGTTCACGAACTTCTGGGGCATACCTTTTCGATGAAGAGTACCGAAAAGCGCTGCGCGATCAATTGAATCGAAGGCGCATTTCAGGTCTAAGGAAACCATTACTGTCGGTCGGCGGTGCACTTGAGGCATTCCAAATAGTCGACGAAGAGTAAAAATCTGGTCGATGCATCCTCGACCTGGGCGGAATCCAGTCTGTTGTTTGCGGGCATTCCTCCCGCGAGTGAGTGCGGGACGGTGCAGAAAAACCGAGGCTAATACTTTGGTGTCTATCGGAATTAAGCTAATCCCACGATGATTACTACAGTCGTTGCGTATTCCCTTCTTGAAGATGGGAACAATCAACGACTCTCTCCATATCAACGGGATACGCTCCTCGTTCCAAATGTCACGGCGCAAGACGGTAAGTGATTTTATCAACGCCCCACCATCCAGTTTGAAAAGAACTGAGGGAAGTTCGTCGGGACCGGTCGCCTTCCCTCGCTAGAGTAATCGAATGCATAACTCTACTTCTACTTCCGATGGTGGCTCAAGTGATACCACCCAAGGAGTAGCAGTTGTTGACACAGGAGTAACTACACTAGCGTGCGGCCAGCTAAGCTGTTCCTTGAATTATTCGGCCCAACGGTCAAGCCTTTGCTGTTCGCTGTGAGTAGGTTCTCCATTCCTAGCACAAATCGTTTTACTGACCTGGGTGCGACATCCATCGGTGTCACGAAGAAGTCTGAACGGTCTTTGACTGCTTCTTAGAACTGCTGCTATTTCCATTTCTTCGGACACCTTGATCCACCAATTTTCGCGACTACTCTTAAGGCTTTTCAGAACTTGCCTTTGTAGCTTTCTCCGCATCTTATTCATCTTCTTACAGGTCGAGATCTGGCGCTTTTGCTCCATTAAACTCTGCGACTCTTGCGAGATCCAGTATTTTTGATAGTTAACGGATCTAGGATCACGGGCAAAACCTGCTGCAACGTGCATCGCCTGTTTGATATGAGCCCAATGCTCATGTTCTAACTTCTGCTCATAACGGGTGCGTACTTCTGGACCACACAAACGTTGCACGGCTAATCGGGTTTGCGGTTTGCGACGATGACCATGGAGCTGGAGAGATAATCGCATTAAAACTAAGGCATGGTCCGACTCGACGTACGTGGACCAGTAAGATCTACAGTTCTGAACAGAACTGCGCCACCGGTAGCTTACCGTGATATGATTCATTTGACTCAATGTACCTGTAGAGTTAGAGGGCCATGTCGCTATGCGACACGAGTTGTGTCGGAAGTTTGTGCCAGACAACAACAATCGATTGTCTGCATAAACTGGAGAAGTCTATCCCCGTTATCTGTACGCTCAGCGGGTAAAGCACAACGCCCACCTAAACAGGCTTCTGATACACTGAGTTTGCCAACTTGTGCATTGAAGTCACCAGCTAGCACTACAATGTCAGAACCTTTACTGCTGCTAACGAGAGTGGCCAGAACTCAGCTTCCTGCACGTCTGAGCTGCAGTCCGCTGGGGCGTACGTCGAAATCACAAACAAATTGCGTTTGACACAACTATGCTTTCGAACGCCGACTAATCTCTGGAGTCTAACTGCACGTAAACGACTTTGAACAGGAATCCAGTCTAAAAGGACAACCTCAGCCTTGTCAGTCAAGACTATTCCTACACCACATTGACTCGTAGCACGAGCTATTTCGTTTCCTGAGGTGCGCAGAAAATACCTGGATGATATACCAGGAGCAGTTAGTTGAATTACACTGCTCGAATCCTGGATACGCTTTTGACTTACGCAGCAGACATCAATCTTCAGAGAGTCTATTGTGAGCATTAGGCACGCCTTCTGACCGGCCTGCATGAGTGTACACACGTTAAAGGAGCCGAGATTCAGAGGCTGACGAGGCTTGAGAAAATGTGAGTTACAAGATAGATGATTATCCACACTATTTGACAATGTGAACCGTTGCGAGTATCGGGCATGTTGCCAGTGAGAGCAGCACTATGGGTGGATAGAGGGGGCAAAAAGAGGTGGTTGAGGACAGAAGACAAAGGTTGAATAAAAGAGAGGGAACTCTGAGCAATAGCCCACTTATCAGTACCTACCCAGCTCGATGCAACGGGCAGCGCGGTCCTGATTATCCTGCGCGACGACCGATGCAGCATGGCATTCTTTCTATTCGTACAGTTCATGAGACAGCTACTAGAGCACAGTCGTGGCTTTTATGAACCAACGATCACCGTGTTTCTGGGAATCCGCGCAACCTCCGAGGCTGCTAACCGAAATTTTCGGTTAAGATATGTCGTAAGCTTTCACCAACTGATGTTGTCTCCATAGTGGATTTGTTGTGTCTGATTAAAGTCACGTACATTATACGGCCAATGGATCAATATTCCTCTCATGAATCGATATATGTCCACTTTGTCTTGATTTGCTACGTACTGATTGGCGTTACTCTCCTGCGCGAAGTACCACATGTACAGGTAGTATCGACTATGATGCAAATAGAAACTGACTCACTATATGCTTTGAATTTCGTGAATTAATTCGGATATATCAGGCCATCATCTTCATCATCATCGTACAGCGATAAACAGTAGGGCAAGCCCCACTGACCACTGCCTTTCTCACTACATTCCACGTAGAATTAGAAAGTATGAATATATAAGATGGACAGTGACTGGACCTACGCGGGTGGGAAAAGGGAACAAATCCCTAGTAGCCAACACACGGAATACACAGTCTAACTGTACAAACACGCATTGATCAATTATTCTGATTCAACAGAAAGTGATAACACAATCGTCACTGTTCGCAGTTCGCTGCCATATCTTCCAGTGTCTCTGGCCAACTGATTGACGGATCTCTTGGACCCCAACCACGAAGGCGTGAGGCACCTACTTATCCCAAGTTCGCTGTACACTTTCTCATTCCCGGTTGCCATGTCATCTTCTGTCCTTCATGTTGTTAACTCCACTCGCTAGAAGAAACGGCCATCGGGTAATGGTCTGAATTCATTCAAAGTGTTCTCCTATTTACGTTAGTTCTTCGCTGCGCTATGGTTAATCGAATGTGTATGACCTGGGTTACCAGTTAAAAAGGATCCGAGTAAAGTGAGCTATAAATTAAGAAGGTATAAAAACGCAATTGGACCAATCAAAAGGACAAGAAAAGTTACTTAGGCTATATTTAAATAGATGACTACCAATACTTTGACAGAAACCGATTTTTCGGCCTGCATATTCCCCATGATCATGCCTACATGATAAGGCCAAAAGAAATTCTTTCATATTCGGAAGATGACACGTTAAATGTGGTTTGAAAATTCATCTTAACAACGATCGCCAAACTTATCGAAGAAAGATAATCCCAGTTTGCATTAGTATAAGCGCTGGTTTGGATGTTATTTCAGCGCGCTTCGCTGGTCGCGTATATTGCTATCGCGACAGCGATAAAAACATCCGCCTAAACTGAATTTTTTCGGCGCCTCCGCAACGAGAACCAAGTGGGATTAAAAATACCTATCAGTTTGAGTTTTCTGTGACATATCTTGCTCGGTATTTCAGTGCAAACAGGAGTAGCAATTATCAGATAAATCACAAAAAACTACTAGAAACACATATTTCAGAGGCAGAAGACCTTGCAGGTACAATGAACAGGGCGATTTTATGTGCATTACGATCAGAAGACAATAGCAAAAACCCCTGCCCTTAATCCAGCGCCGGAGTATTTCTAAGCTTTCCCACTCCCTGTTGGACATAAATTAGCCGCAATTTTCGATGCGGCTAGTATCACGTGATATGAAGGCCTCATTCCAAGCCCAACAAGGGAGGACACGTATTGGTTTCATCAGAGGATTAAAATCACTAGACCCGTCACTTTGGCGATCGGTTTGTTTCTAGTATGTGTGTTTGGTATATGATGAATCGCGAAGCTTCATAAAAATGCCATCTGGTGTAGGCAAAACCCCCGAAAAATTATGACGCCGAATGTCGATATATCATAACAGCCAACACTATTGACTCGGATCGGCACAAAACACGCTTAGTTTTGTTGGTGGAATTCAACTGGGGAGGCCTCGAATGTTTGGGAAATCTTGTGCTACGACTAAAAATTCCCCGAAATCAAAGAAAAGAAGTTACCTGGGTAGGTAACAGTTTTCGTGATAACACTACATGCTGTCTCTCACAAGAGGTTTGTAAATAAGGTCATGCAGAACGAAGTGTCTGTAATTATTCACCGTAACACTGAATGTATGCGCAACTTCAAGGCCCAGTTCATACAATTATCCTCTAATAGCGCAGATTTAAACGTAGTCATAAAACTTTCTGCTCTAAGGAGAGTAGTCAATGGGCTACCTACACACTGGCCACTAGAGTCAACATATGAGAGTGCGTAAGATAAAGAAGTATTTTGTCACCCACACGATGGACTCTATTCCGATCAGACTGTGAAAAATCCTGAGGAATAAAGGCAGACTGAAAGATAAATGCCGTGTTCTAAATGAAGCTTGTGTCAATTATTTGCAAAAAATCTTTTATTTTCCCCTCAGAGGTTCATATTCTATCATGGTTGCAGACTACACGTAGTGGAAAAAATGTTTCCGTCTGAATTTTTAGTGTACCCATTCACCGCATACAAACAGACCACTAAGGTTATTGTCCCGAAAATTCGTCACTACTTGCCAGTAATGGTATACATAAAATTATGTAGTTGTGCATTAATAGTGTCGTGTACGAGCACAAAATGTGCTTGTCCGAAACTCGTATGCATCGGTTGCGACAATGCATGTAGCTTGACTCATTTACTTGCTTGTGCGCAGCTTATTTGTCGCCTAAGATTTACCTGCATGTACACTCCTACAAACGAATGCAACGAATACGTCTTCAGTTCTTCTACGGAACGCCTCATCTGATCTAACAAATGTGAAGTTGAACTCCTTCCAGAAAAGTTTTCGACTCGAAATATGCTGATAACATGGTGTTGCTGAGGGACGCACAGACGGTTTAAAATGCTCTGAAAGGATTGGCGGTTGAGGTTTCTATATATGGGATGTCGTTTTCCCCATATACGTGCAAGGTACTCTTATAAAACTGGCAGGAACCCGTTCCAGCGAACATCCTGTGTGGTGACTAGTTAGCAATCGACAGCTTCAAGTTGCTCAGGAGTTTGAATACAACTGGGAGTGATGCTGGAGAAGACATCACATCATCAATAGCGGGATCTAGGGCAGCTCTCACCAAACGTCGGCACCTGTGGTGCCGCCGTGACATCCGCCTCTCTCAAGAGATGAGTATATATAACGTCGGGGTTCGCAGCATTTTGCCTCATAGTTGCGAGGCCTTCCAACTTTACGATGAGGATGCTCGGTGGTTTTCCGTGTTTGGCTAAAGATGTCTCCGAAGTACTGCTCGGGTCTGATGGGGATATCGGGTGAGCAATGACGAAGTTGCTCACCGTGTCACGTGCGGATAGTCACTCTCTAACCAAAGTGATCGTTCTACACCGCCCTGACAGTGAGACCATGTTTTGCGCATGCTTAACCATCGTCTACCGGGCTCTATTTGCAACTGCTGGACAAGGCTTCAAGAAGTGACATAGCGGAGAGCACAGGTCTTGGCGTAAATGTACGATGCTAAAAACACTGGCTTTGATTGGTGCCTCCCGCTCTCCCGGTTAGAATGCCAGGGATAGGGTTTGTCGTTGGCTAGAGACGTTGAGGGATATGCCTCAGAACGTGAGTTAGTGACGCGAATGCCGTATGTTCGTTGAACTTCCATGCCACGTAAGTACGAGAATTCGTCAAGCGAACAAAAGACAGCAACAGAAAAAGTATTTGAAAAGCGCACAGTGAAAAAGCAAACAATATCATGCTTTCTTGACAAACAATCAGCCCAATGTGTTGTACTCCATTTCTTCAATTGTTGTTTCGCTGGTGCCATACATGATTACAAGCCGGTGCAAAATTTGCATATATACGTACTTAGATTTCATCAGTTAACTTACAGCTGCGGTGACAGTTACGTCAACAGAACAAACCAACAACTATCACAACGGATACCATAAGTTATTCCAAAGGGGTTAGACACAGCCAATAGTCACCCTGACCAAAATCCAGGATCATCAGGGTTGATCCGAATTTATTCTTTGAACCGTTTTTACGTAGTCATAATTCAAAGCTGTTTGCATTTGGCAAAGATATGCTGATCAGTTCTTTGGGCCTAGCGACTACCATAACGCTAATCCGTTCACTATGTCTAAAACTGGAGTTCGTTACAGTCGTTGCTAACGCAATCTTGTAAAAATTTCAGATTGAAAAGAGTAAACAAAACATTGCCATCTCAACTGTTTGTCGTCTTACTCTACCCGGTGATCATGCGTGCCATTATCTTCACGAGTACTGTAGACCGATCAGGATCAACAATCGACACCAACGGAAGGTCTCATCCGTCGAATTGAAACATTATTCCACAAGACAGAGATGTACCAAACAGACCGGAGTTACAAAAGGTGAGGATGAAAACTAACCAGTGGAATTCATAATCACGATTGATTGACCAGCGGGTCGATGCATGGCGGTACTGACCGGCTGCATGATAGTTTGAGCGGGCCGAGCCACTCCAGCAGTCGTGATAAGAATCGGTTTTCCCGTTGTGGACTTCTGCAGCATTGTGGCTGGAATCGCCTTGATCACTTTGGTTACTAAAACAAACAAAAAAAGAACAAATGAGAAGACGAGAGTGATCTGAAAAAACCGTGAAGCAGAAGAACGATTCTTCTCTATGACCGCGTGCAAACTACTCGAGGGAGGTGTGATTGCATCTTATTATATGTTAATGAAAAAATGCATTGAAAAAGTCAACGCTTTGTACCATAAGAACCCACTACACCATCAGAAAGACTCTAAAATCACACTTTTAAGCTACTGATCTGAGAACCGCCATTTTTATTGTGCCCGAGCCTGATTGCAGTATACCGTACGCCACAGCTTCAAGTGCTCACTGTCATGAAGTGCACAAAAAGAATTTCATACTGCACCGGTCGTCAAGCCGCTGCATCGAGCTGGGTGGATACTGATCAATGGGCTACGGCTCAGAGTTCCCTCTCTCTTATTCAACCTTCGTCTTCTGTCCCCAACCTCCTCTTTTTGTCCCCTCTATCCGTCCTTCACACGCAACAGTTGACTGTCAAAAAGTGTGAATAGGCCTCTATCTTGTAACTCACATTTTCTCAAGCCTCGACAGCCTCTGAATTTCAGCTCCTTTAACGTGTGAACACTCATGCATGCCGGTTAGCAGAGGTGCCGAATGCTCACAATGAGCTCTCTGAAGATTGATGTCTGTTGCGTAAATGAAACACGTATCCAAGATTCGAGCAGTCTAATTCAACTAACTGTTTCTAGTATCCCATCAAGTTATTTACTGCGCCTTTCAAGGGACAGTTGTCGACCACTTCACCTACCTCGGTAGCTGCGTGACGACGGATGTGAGCTCAGTAGTGGAGGGGAGCACGCCCACATCCAAGGCTCGAGTGGCGTACGTTGGACTGAAGCACTTGTGGCGTCGACCTGATATTTCACTGAAGTTGAAAGGTCGTGTATACTGTGTTGCATTGCATTCAGTTTTGTTGTATGGTTGCGAAACTTGGACTCTGCGTATGGAATATATTCGTCGTCTTCAGGTTTTCGACCATCGATGTTTGCGTAGTATCGCTAGGATTGGGTGGAATAGCCGAGTAAGCAATGCTGAGGTCAGAAAGCGAGTACTGGGTACTACTTCATAGAACGTTCTGTCACAGCATATCCAACTTAGTAGACTTCGTTGGTTGGGACACGTGTCACGTATGGCAAACACACGTCTACCGTACCGTGTCCTATTGTCCGTTCCTTCTAGGGTGTGGAAGAGACCACGTGGAGGTCAACAGATAACGTGGCAAAGAGGAATGAGAAAATGTACAGCGTACTTAGGAAAAGTAGGTGCTTCGCGTCTTCGTGGTTGGAGTCCAAAAGATCCGTTTACCAGTTGGTTAGAGACACTGAAGGATATGGCTGCGAACCGTGAATAGTGGCGATCGTGTTGTCACTTTCTGTCGAACCAGAATGACTGATCGATGTGCGTTTGTACAGTTAGACTGTGTATTCCGTGTGTTGGCTACTGGGGTTTTCTTTCCTTTTCCCACCCCCGTAGATCCAGTCCCTGTGCATCTTGTATATTCATATTTTCTATTTCAACGTGCAACATGGTGAGAAGGGCAGTGGTCAGTGGGGCTTGTCCTACTGTTTATCGCGGTACGATGATGATAATAAGGTGCCCACTGTGCAATATTAGGGTGCACCGGTAACCTACCTACAGCATGAGACTTGGAATTCTGGGGAAACACACCAGGTCACAACCGGTTGGGTGCGGCAACGAGCAAGCGGATGAAGAGGAAATTAATGCCCAACACCGAAGCTGACCAATGATGGCGGGGTTCGAAATTCTCACGACCAAGATGATTTGTCTTAATATACAGTGATTTCATTTGAACGGGTGAACCCCATGGTCAGCAGACATACTGTAACGTGTGGGCAATATTCAAGTAAGCTTCAGTTTGTTGACATTGTGTTTAAAAACAGATTGTCAGTGATTGGAAATACGGGAAAGTGGAAGTGTTTCAAAGCTTTGCAGTGCAGGGAATAAAGAAAAACTGAAATAACGAAGTTTGACATCAAAGGACAGAGACCCGATACGAGTGAATGGTCACCTGTGTACGAGAAGAACGAGAGATAGTCATGGGAAGGGGAATAACCGCACCGAGTTCTGATGAACAAACACCAAAAAAAATAACCGCAGGAAGCAATGGATTTCGGCATCATCGGCAAAACAGTGAAGTGAGTTGGAGGCTGAAAATAGATCATCAATAAACAGACGAGGTAGGGCACAAGTATTAAACTTTGGTGAACACCAGCATTGACAGGTCGAGGGTGGGTGTTTCAGGCTCCAAAATGGCTACTTGTCCTGAACACTTCTCGAAATGCTCTCAGATGCCCGTGCGTTTTCTACAACCTCTGCTGGGGAAGCTCTACTCACTGCCTTATCGTGGCGGTGGTGTTCCCACAAAGGTAAGAGGATGAAAGCGAATACCTGGCGCTCTCTACCGAGTTGACTGACTAATAGTCAGTCTATGAGAGATGGCTAATCCCCGATTCCAAACCAACCGAGGGCGGCGTATGAGGTGTACAACAGTATGCGCACCCGTATCTGTGGCAGGAGTTGTGTACTGGGCATCCATGATGTTTAGCCTCATCCGAAGGGCGCATGAACTGAGCAATCAGTCACTGGCCACCAGAGGGATGCGATACGCTCACGTCGTCCCACTGCCTTGTAGGTTAGGCGTTCTGGTCAAAAGCTCGCGTGGGGCTCACTAAGTCAGGCCCCCAACCCCGATCTGGGCAACCGGGTAGTATCCAGCTCACATGCTTACATAATGTCTCTACACATATGATCACCTTTTCTCGCGCTCGACTTTATTCACTCACTCAAGCCACACAAGTTGTGACCGAGGTGCTGGTGATCGGACAAAATCGACTACCTATTACCACAACACCCATTTTCGCCCACTCTTTTACACAAAACAATATTAACACTACTCCATGTACTTCTCAGGTTACCATCGATAAAGACGCCGACCATGAAAATGAGATTTCTCCTTCAGTTGTGTGCAGTCCATCAGGACCACTACTGAGACCACATGTGCCATTGAAGCTTGCAGTCTTCAATGTACGCACTCTACTGCAAATAGGCCAACAAGCAGCTTTAGCGCGAAAACACTAGAGACACTGGCTATTGACGTCTGTTGTCTATCCGAGACCCACGTCCAGGAACTCACCATCGGAGTTCGTCCGAATTCGCCCTCGGGACATGGCTTTACTCTGCGCTTATCCGGAGACGCCGAGGCTTCTGCATCTGGCCATGCAGGAGTAGGAATAATAAAGTTTGAGTAACAAAGTTGAGTCTGCGTCAGGGTTGCCTACTCTCACGATTCTTGTTCAATGTTGCAATCGACAGCATTTTACGAGGAGCACAAAGAAATCAAACGAACGAAGGAGTTGAGCTCCTACCTGGTAACAGAATTTTAGACTTAGACTATGCAGATGACATCGCATTGGTTTGCGACGATGCTACTGTTGCACAGTGCGTCCTAAACATCTTCGCGTCGTCTGTATTACAATGTGGAATATGCTTTTCACTCTCCAAGTTTAGTGTTCCTACAAGACTGACAGGAATCCATTACCGAATTTAGCCTCGGTAATGATTGCTTAGAAGCTGTTCAAACGTTTGCCTACTTGGGAAGCTGTATAACTGTCGATGGAAGGATTGGAAACGATGTGGACGACCGAACAGCGAAGACTCAAGCGGCGTTCTGCACTTTACGTCACCAGGAGTGTGAGATGAACGCTAGTAGGTCACCCGCAGAACGATTCGGGTGGAATCCACATTGGGGATTATTCGCTAGACCTTCAAGTTCGAAGAACGAACGCAGCTGGTCGCAGATAACGGTTTCAAAAACTTTCGAAGGCACATAAGTGAGTGACCGGACGATAGTTGTTGGGGCAGAAAGGTCATTATGTTTGGAGACAGGAAAAAATGGCATTCTTCCACGAAGAAACATTTTTTTGATTTAGGGAAGAAAGGAATAGACGACGCAAAACGTGGGCTAACTCTGGAGCATACACTTTCAGGACCATAGGCGGGATCGGGGGGGTTGGAAGGATCCGGACTACGCAACACTTGGCGAACCCCGAAGACAGTTATTATAAGAATGACGTGGCTGAAAACGTCAAAGGCAGAGAAGTAGGGCTGACAGACAGAGTGGAATCGGAGGCAAAACGGGAGGCAGAGACCTTGGCCTTTTCGAGAAGGTCGGAGAACAGAGAGCCAGAGGACTTACAAACGGGGGGAAAGTTGGTAGGGCAGAAATTACGGGAAACCACTTCTGCAAGGGACAAAAATGATCGGCTACCGGTTGCAGATGCGTCTAGCCGTTCAACTTTGAGACGTATGTGTTCTTTAGCTTTCTGTATGGTGAGCAAGCATTTGTTCCTAGCTTGCACAAAACGGTGTCGAAATATTTGGTTGGATGAGCGGCGCCACCGGCGGTACGCTGAGTTTTTAAACGAACAGTATGGTTGCAAGCGTGACTAGACCACTCACGGGACCGTGGGTTATCGGGTTTAAAGATGTGATGAATGCATAACTTGAAGAACCGTGTTAGTGAAATTAGGAAAAAGACACGAAAACATCAGACACAAAACGATAGTAGTTCCAAAGGTAGCAAGTCAGAGAATCGCGAAAACCATCCCGGTCAGCAGAATCGTGACGAAAAAAGGCGCGTCTAGAGTTTGGTGTTGGGACGGGATGAAAAAAATGACTGGAAAATGAAGTGAGATAATGGGGAGACAGTGAAGTGATATTTGAGAATGAAGAGGGGATGGATTTAAGCATGAGGTCAAGAGTGTGCGGTCATTCGCCAATACGACCAAGAATGAGTGTAAGGAGGTTCACCAGTAGGAAAAGGTTGTTGACTAAAGCGTAAGCCTCGGCTTCACGCCCCATGGTTGAAGTGACCGATGAGTGCAGTAGCCAATGCTCGTTGTGAACGTCAAAATCACCAAGAATGGGAATTTGGCAACTGAGGTATGTTGAAGTCAACGTCTCAATGGCTGAAGATAATAACTCAAAAACCAGAGGGTTATTTCCATTGCGGGAGCGGTGGGCAGTACAAAAATATTGAGTAAAGGAAGGAAAACGAGTCTTCAGCCACATTAACTGAAAGTCCCGACTGAAGAAATCAAGATGCCAGAGTCAGGAGGAGGCGGCTGATTGGTGGATACCGGCGCAAACATTAGCTTATATATATCCCCTAGACAAGTACCAGCACAACCACTGTTCGTTAAGTCACAATTTCTGATCGGCAATAGAGGCGCAGCAGTCGAAGCTAGACCACTCAATAGTTCAAATGAGAACAAGGGTTAATGTGTCGACGGGCAAAGGTTTGTCGTTTCATTGAGCACCAAAAACGTGTGGTTCAGAGGTGAACCGAAATTGGCTGATTATGCAGTTCCTACTAGGGCGAAGCAAGCCGGCCTTTGGAACCGATGGGCAGCTAGGGGAAGCAACCGATTGAGGGGAAGTAACTTGTATGTTATCAACATATCACGGTGAGATGAGATACGAATTCAAATTAGCAAATGAATAATATGAGTTATACGAGAAATATATAGAAAACACGAATAGCGAACAAGCTCGTTTTCGGTAACATCATCCTTGTGGCTAATACAGTTACATTTATAGGTTAGAAATGCACAAATTATGAAAAACGTCTGTGTGCTAAAGTGTGATTGGATAGTCATCAAAGTTGGTGTTGCGTAGTTGGGAAACCAACGTGGACAGGCCGGTACACCAATTTCGCCACCTCTGTACCTATCGGACGTAAATGTAACCTTATTCGCTCACTCGTAGCCCGTGTACGAATAATTTGCACGAATGAGACGGTAAGTGAAGAATTAGACATTTTGAAGCAAGCGCCATTGTATAACGGATACCCCGAGCGCTTCATTCAAAAGAACAGCAGAAAGGGCAACGAGTCAAGCGTTAGTGACCGTTAGGAAGATTCATACATTACACTCCCTTTTCAAGGGAGATGACAGAAACGAGTTACTAATAAGACGTTTGGAAAAGGCAATCGCTCGCACCTTTCCCGCTGCCACACTATGTGCCCACTTCACCTGTCGACCAGTGATCTCGACGAACCTAAACGACAAGTTACATGTCCTCACATCATCCATGCTAACTTATTCGTTTGTTTGCTCATGTTCGGCAAGCTATATAAGTAGAACGACAAGGCAACTATCACAAAAGAATCAGAGAGCACCAACCAACTTGGCTGTCGACGGGAAACAGAAAATCCATCACCATTGCAATTGTGGCGCACCTTGCGGACACTGGACATCACGTGAACGACGACGCGTTCAAAATATTCTTTAGAGTCCCTACGAACGCGCCGAAAGCCGCTAGAAAACAACATCTAGCAACGGCAGAGGCTGTAGCGATCAGATTATTTAATCCATCGCTTTGTTCTCAGAAACGTTTCGTTAGGGCACTCAAACTACCCTGGCCGCGATCCGAGACCGACCCTGGAGCTTAACGTGATGCATTCGTTGACCGTTTGGTTGAAACCGGAAATGGATAATCCCCGAAACCCATGTTCATTGTTTCAGCGGTCCCTTCCCCAACAATGGAACAACAACATTTCCCGTCCTATCTTCCCTGACTGAGCAACACCAACTTTGATGACCATCCAATAACATTTTAGCACACAGACGTTGTTCATAATTTATGCATTTCTAACCTATAAATGTAACTGTATTAGCCACGAGGATGATGTTACCGAAAACGAGCTTGTTCGCTATTTGTGTTTTCTATATATGAAATGGGATTATTCAGTGTATACGAGAAGTCATACATAAATATATATGCACATTTGAAAGATAAAGATGACTCAAAAGCTAGTCCCAGTAATGGACAACAATTAAAGTTCACTTTACCTGTGGATGTGGAACCGACTGAAGATGCCTGTTGCACAGTGATCGTTTTCGGAGCTGTACCGCTCGCCGTGACCGGGGCTGTGGAGACTAGTTTGAGTGGTTTGATCAAACCACCGGGAGTTTTGACCAGGTGCACCACTTGACCAGTGGTGGAAGCGGAAGTGGAAACTCCGGTTGCCGAACCCGGTAAAGACGGTGAGCCGACAGACATTATACTTCCCAATGGTTTACCTACAGTGATAAGCTGTAAAAATGAACGAAGACGAAAACTTGTTACGCCCAAAATTAAGCAGAATGCCTTAAATGATTCTGATCGATACCTACGGCAACAAGTTGATTATTTTTCACTAGGCTAATTCGTTTAGCTTAGATGAGAACCAATTTACTGTTTGATTTTTACCAACTCTGCACGTTCACTTCTGGTGTAAAGTCACGTCATTGATGGTTTAGATAGCCAGCTAAGATGTTACATGCACGAACGTAACGTAACAATTGTAAAGAACCCAATTATTCAGGTTAAATCGAATCGGACGTTAAATATGGTTTGCTATGACTCTGCCGTTCGTGGTTCCTGTTTGGTGGTGAAGTAATTTACGGGAGGGGGGATTGAGCCATAAGGTGACGACGGGGAACGAGATACCTGTACAAGTTGTTTCAAAGTGTATATGCAACCGGACACTGCGTACGCCTGGCTCATGTCACTAGAGTTCGTGTTTATTGATTCTCCCTGATGGGTTCGCAACTATCCCTGAAATTACAGACTTAATCATTCGCGAACATCGATGAAAACTAGGACTACTTCAACAGTATTCTTGTTTTGTTTACTTAGGACTGTGGGCGCCCCACAACCTAATGCATCACACCACTGCTTACGCCACTGAAAACTAATGTTTTACGAAATTTTCAGCTCACTTTGTTAACACTGTGCCAAGGTTACTCAGGAGTTCGATGAGCCGAAATCTGCTGTCAGTATCGTGATTAGTCGCAAAACATGAGCAGCATCCTGTCATCAAAGATTTCGCTTGATATTTCGCTGCGTTCAAATTCGTGAATTTCATAGGCTTTTAGATTGCTTTATCCCACTGTAAGAAAAGTGATGGGCGTTTCTAGAATGACAGTAACAAACCTAAAAAAACGCTGTCGACATTGTCCTTCGTCGTGAATCCACGTCTTTCGGACGAACAGTCTGAGAAATTGTGATGCAGTGATCGGGATGCGTTGCATCATCAGTGCAAAATACCTGGTCGTTCAATAGACTAGGATGTCGAATACCAAGGTCTTATTTCTAAAGGATGAGAATTAATTCGAAGTGATAAAAGTTGACAGCTGCATATCAGCCACTGATCGAATAAGAGAACAGAGAGCACGTTTGGTTTTTTCAACCTTATTCAGATGTAGTATCGATGTGACATCCTCTTGCCCGTCAAGGGTTTAGTGCAGCAAACGACGGAAGCTGTACTAGTATTCCAATAAAACCCAACATGATCGTTAAGGATTGAAACGCACGAAGCTTGTCGACCGTTGAGCGCTGACTAGTTCAAAACACTGCTCGGGTTACGGGCCTCACGCTCCGTCCAACTGCCTTGCGGGTTAAGCTTTGGATAGTTAAAGGCACCGGTTGTGGATCCCTAAGAAAACCACTTGCTTCGGCCTGGGCAATCTGGCAGCATTGCGCCCACAAATAAATTAATTACTGTATTGCGTTCTACGTCGACGAATAGCCCACAAAATCGCTCTTTTCACTCTCCGTTGCGTGCACAAACGCCCACAAACTCACCCGTTTCCGTATCTTCTTTCCTTACCACTGAAGGAGAGTCGAGACACAATCCAAGATAAGCTAATAAGTCCAGCCCTCCACTCTGTGATGCTGCACCCCTACTCCGACCACGTTCACCGTTCAGAAGGGTGACGTGTAATGTGCACAGGTCAACAAGCTGGGTTAGCAACAACCTAGGACAAGGTTGGTGTCGATATCTGCTGCCCACCGGAAACCCGCATTCAAAACCCCAGTCATATAACAAAGTCTTCGCCGACCGAAAAAGACGTCACTTTTCATTTACGCTGCTCTGGAGACACTGAAGCTGAGGCCTCTGGCCGAGCAGGCGTTGAAACAGCGCTGAACGATAGAGCCGAGGCTAGTCTTCTAGAAAGAATCCCAGCTGATAAACGACTATGTGCTATACGAATCAGAGGCTCGTTCAAAGTAAGCAGAAACCGAGCTAATAGGCGATGCCTGGTTGTGATTTACGCGTAAATCCCCAAAAATTGTAGTTCGGATGCCGCGAAGGACAGATTCTACGAACGTCTTCACGATCTAACAAAAACAGGGCAAAAGACCGACATCATCGTTCTAGCCAGAGACTTGAATGCCGGGGTCGGTAGCATCGCGCTTAGTGAACATCATCCAGGAGGTCGTTTTGGCTTTAGTTGCTGCCGCTCAGATAATGATAAAAGGCTTTTAAATCTCTGTTTTTATCACCGACTGTTTCTATCCAGCACTAGCTTTAGAAGGAAAAAGCGTCATTCAGCCACCTGGCGACCTCCTTCGTCAACTTAAGATTAGGCTCAAATAGACCACATTGCAATTAACTGCAGATGGCGAGGACGTATACAAAACTGCCGTTCATACTGGGGAACCAGTTTCGATTTTGATCATGCACTGGTGTGCGCCACACTATCTATGCACTTTGGTAGGACAACTAGAAAGATGGTGCCGCAATTTGGTGTCCCCAGGCTATCGGAGCCTAACGTGCTGGCCAGATTCCAGAATGAAGTAAAAGACAGAGTGAGCATCATAGCAGCATTCCCCCTTGAGCAACGCTGGGCTCTCGCCAAATCAGCCCTACATTCCGCTTGTTTGATTAGTTGTGGCATTATCTCCAGACTGGTGAGTCACTGGATAAAGGCAAACTCTCTCTGACTTTTAGATATTCCCAGTTAAATCCCTGCGGACTTAGCCGCCAACGAAACTCGTCTGCAAGCCTGAGAAAAGATCGTGAAAACTAATGATTGGAACGCGCTGCTGAGATGGAATCACCTGCTACCTCCGGGGACTTTCGGAAGTTGTTCCACATTATCCACAACACGGGTACCAAAAAACACAGTGTCAGCGAGACAATCTGCGAAGCCGACGGAAAACCTATTCATAATCTTCATCGACTCCTAGAAACATGGGCTGAACACTTCAATTTGCAATTCAACTGACCTCCTGCACAAACTGCCATACCTCTTGATGAATGTTATACCCAGTGGTCCGTGTCCCTAGATCCGCCCAGCGAAGGTAAAATTTGTAGCGCACTCGTACTTCTCAAACGCCACAAGGCTCCAGGCCCAGACCGCCTACCACCAGCTGCATTCAAAGAGGCAGGTTACGATATGGTGAAAGAGCTAACGCATATGTTCTCTAAAGTATGATGAAAGGAAGAAGTTCCTATGGGTTGGATGGAATCGATCGTAGTCCCTGTCTTCAAGAAACGATCCCGAACTGTATGTGGTAATCACAGAGGAATCAGTTTGATCCAGATTTCGTCGAAGATTTTCGCATCTGTCGTTGTTCGCAGATTGATGTCACAGAGAAAGATGCAAATCCGTGAGAAGCAAGCGGGGTTACGACCTGGCTGAGGCTTCATTTATCAGATATTCACCCTCTGTCACCTGTTGGAGCATCAATACAACTACCGAAGACCGACCATCGCCGTATTCCTGGATATGAGGGCAACCTTTGGTTCGGTTGATAGGACTGTTCCGTGGAAATGCCCCTTGAGAAACTGCATTCCTGAAAAGTATGTATCAATCATAAAATCCCTCTATCGCCATACTTGAGGACAAGTAAGAGTTTACGATAAGCTTTCGCACACCTTTGTTTTTTCTAGTGGAGTTCGACAGGGATGTCCTATTTCACTGTTTCTCTTTACCTTCACAAGTGACGACGCCCTTAAGAAATCGGTCCAGGGCCTCGCAGGTGGGTGTCGAACACCTCCCAGGAAACAGGATTACTGATCCAGAAAACGCCGTGGACATCGTCCTACTCGTTAACATCTCAGCTGCTCAACTTCTGCTGAACCGCATGATAACTGCGATAGCTCAATACGGAATGTACTTAACCTCGTCAAAGTGTAAGGTGCTACTCCAGGATTGGCGAGAGCATGTACCCGCGGTCTCCTTGGGCAACGAAAGACTGGAGATTACAGAAAGTTTTGTTTACCTGGGCAGGTGTATTACTAGAAATGGCGCTGTGGGAAGAGAAATATCTATGCACATTTCGAAGGTCAGACTAGCTTTCTCGAACCTCAGACATCTCTGGCGCCGACATGACAGTCTCCCCTTGAAAGGTCGAGTGCACCGCCGTGTGCTCCGTACTGCCGTGTGGTTGTGAAACGTGACCCTTCCGAGCCGCCTGGCTGTTTTTGATACACGCTGCTTTCCTAGCATTGTTCGTGTTTGGTGGGAACAACGCGTCAGCAATCATCAAGTGCGCAGGCGTCTTTGGTACAGCCGACTCCTCTCTAGAAAGGATCTTATTGCAGCATCGTCTCCGATGGCCAGGACATGTATTAGGGATGCCTGACCAGCGCCTGCCGCTTCGCGCATTGTTTGCGCTCCCTGGGTCTGACTGGAAGAGTGTGGAGAACAAGCGATGACGTGGCACGGAGTGATGAAGAAACGGACGGAATGTCTGCCACGTATAGGGCTGTCTCGGTTGCCAGGTTGGAACGGTAGAGATGACGAGGAACACTGGCTTGTCTCATTAATGCATATGGCTCGAAACCGAAATCAGCGGCGGGAGTATATCCGTTTCTGTTGTAATCATCGAACATAAACAAAAACGAACAAACAAAACGCAATACATGCATGCGACAAAATAAAAAAAGAAATTTGCTTTTTCACCTCCCCCCCCCACAGTGACTTTATATACACAGCCTGAAATCAGCCATGTGTGAAAATAAATAATATAATATAAGACTCTAACCGGAATTTACCTAAACTATTTTCTTGAGCGATAGCAAAAGACAACAGACAAATGTAGTGAATTTCGATCCACACCTAACCAGATGTGTGCAGTGGTAATATCATAAAACGGATAGGCATGCCCACCGACAGATCTCCCCGGCGTACGCTTTTCTCCGAGGCAGATGGTGATTGGAAGGTAGGTCAAAGTGGTCAGTCCATAACATGGCAAAAAAGTATGAATGTCTTGACCAGTGGACTTGGCCACGTAGCACGTGTTAGAGTTCCGTTGGGGTCTGCGCGACCAGCCAACCAGATGGTTGCAGACACTAAGTGATGTGGCTAGGTGTCGCAGCCAATGGCACAGTTCCTTTCCAACTCTTTCTTTGTCTTCGTGATTTCCTTTCATATGACAGGCTACTATAAAGCACGAACAAGCATTACGCGCACAAATCACTATGGACAAAAGTGAGCAACTAGGCTTTTCTGAACGCGACACTTACCGGTTGTGTTTTCGATCCTATTCCCAATCCCGTGGCAGTTCGAATGATGGTTGTGGTACCTGCAGCGCCCGAGTTGGCAACAGACTGCTGCGCGACGGCGGTCATGGCTGCTGCGCGTCCAGTGACAGCACTACCTGGGACCGGAGTTATTTTCAACCCAGTTGGGGTAACAACTGTGGCTCCACGCTGTGCACCTGTGGCGGCGGTTAACAAGGCGTTAGTCATGGGAACCGCAGTCACGCAGGTCGAATTGTTCAATCGACTCACTATAGGGATCGCGCTGGAATTTGCAGTGGCTGCGGCATTCGCTAATGCATGAAGTGAGGTGTTCACAGCCGGCAGACTAGAAGTCGCAATGATCGGACTCATACCGGACGGGACGATTGGTTGTACGGTGGCACCCAATCCAGCCACGACCCGCTATAAAAAGAAAATTATGAAAATAAAGGGTGCGAGGCCGTTGTCGGACAAAGAAACAACACCAGAAATCGATTCGGTTCTGATTCAAATAATTATTAACTTGATAGCGGTTTCATATTCCTAATTTTTATTAATCGCAGGAAATGAATGTAGGGTTGATGTTAATATCAGCAGCTCTAAGTCCTTGTGCTACTGCAAACAAAAGCCACGCCTGAAGAAAATACGATTTTTTGACGGATATACTATACTTATCGACAAACTTCCATTCTAGCCCGAATAACATATCCGGCGTAATGGGTCTCTATGGGGCTCACTACTCAAGGTTTCGGGTTGTTTATTCACCTTAACAGTACAATGGGTTCTTGCGGTTATGACATCCGAATTTCGGAATATCAAACCACTGTTATTTTTGTTGATAACCCTCAATTCTTCTTACTCAACAAAGATAAATTTATCGCAGCCTGAGCTACTACTTCTTGATCTGAACGAGATTCATCTAGGATGAACGCATAGCTGATGATCTGTCCCCTGTAAAGGATATCGGTGGTAGTACATTTCACCCCTTGCGGTTTACCTAGTACTCTCGTCTGGTGATGTTTCGGCCCACCTATCGTATGTGGTATCGGATTGGAGTACCATCTCTGAGTTCGCAGACTGCCGTGCCCTTGGGGTTTCTCCCATCTCTCTTACCTCCATGAGGTACCTAGCTCTCGCCTGTGGCTCCACGAAGCTGAAGCATGCACCAGCGGTCACACCCCGACAAACCGATCGACAGGCGGGTTCATCCAGACTGAGGGTCACCGGGGTCCAAAAACCCCGGTGAGACGGTGGTCGGCAAGCGAGCCTACCCTACCATCCGACACTAGTGCGAAGGACGAGTTCTACGGTGGTGAATCGCATTCCCCAAAGGAATATGCTTATCATAGCTGGAACTGGAACGCCCGAACAGGCGCGCAAGATGTCTCGACACGCCACATGCTCGGGAAGTTCGGCTCGGGTCAGCGCTATGAAAACGGCGATGGGCTAATCAATTTCTCCGACTTTAACCGGTTGTACATAACCAACACCCGGTTCCAGCACTTCAGAAGGCACCTCACATGACATTCCAACGACGGTAGAACAGCTCACCAAAATGACTACGCGCTAATCCGATCGCGCTAGATCTCGTTAATAGAAGAATGCAGTTTGTACCGCGGCGCTGAGGCAGACAAAAAGGGAGGATTAGATCACGCGCCGATAAGCGCGAAGCTTCGCACTTGCCTAGAGACTCGAAAAAAGACGACTCCCCCGAAGCGCCTTAACGCGAAATTGCTAAAGTCTTAGGAAAAACGGAAGCTCTAAAGAAGGAGATTGAACTGTAATTGTCAACTGATGCATCCACCTCACGCCAAACGATAGACTCGGTCGACCTGCTGAGGGTTGAACAGAAAGAAGCAGTATATCAAGGCGCGATAGGCGAATTAGGATTCACGAAATACCGATGTAAAGACCGGATTTCTGGTGACATTGTCCGTCTGTCCGCCTTGGCTAAAGATGCCCGTTTATCCGGCCGTCCTGAATATCAACCCCTCAGAGGCGAAACAACCCGTTTCCCAAAGAAAGATCGACGTAATTACTGGCACGAAATCGCTAATAAGGAGACTGCAGCTGTGCTTGTAAATTCGCAAACACCTTCGCCTCATACGATCTCCGTCAGGTGAAAGACAGTCCATTCAACCTATCTTGGGCGATTCTGCTGGTGTACCCACCCGTCCCTGATATGGATGATAAAATAACTAGATGGGTAGAACATTTCAGCCAGCTCCACAATCGCACACTAGATAGACCGATAGATATCGATCCAAATTCAGCTACCTCATTACAGCATCAAATGCGATCCTCCGTCATTAGAGGAGATAGCGAATGCAATTGGCCGTTCAAAATCTTGGAAGTTCCTCGGTGAAGATAAAATCGCAGCGGAAATCTACAAGACGTGCTTTACGGTGGTCATCGAGCCACTTCGTACCCTACTCTGCTTGATTTTGGAAACTGGAAAATGCCCATGCGACTGGAGCATTTTGGTTCTCCTCCTGTTTCCCAAAAGTGACAAAATGGTGTGCGGAAACTACCGTGGTGTCAGCCCGCTAGACGTGGTTACAAACGCGTTAGTCCAGCTCGTGCTGAATCGTTTCGCTGAATCTATGCATGTACGCACTCGGTCCAGTTCAGGCATTGGATGCAACCAAATACTCATCCTCCGGAGGACTCTGGAACACCGTCACAAATCCCAACGCCCTATCGCCGAATGCGTCATAGACTTTCGCGCCGCCTTTGACACGATAGATCGTGAGTCACTGTGGAAGATAATGCTTGCAGACGGCGTCACATTCAAACTGGCCAGTCTGACAAAGTCGTATTATACCGGGACAAAAGCACGAGTTGGAGTTCACGACGAAGAGTTTTGTTCATTCGAACTGAAGTTAGGTGCCCGTTATCTCCAGTGCCCTTCAACTTTGCTGTGGATTGGGTAATGCAACGTGCAATTGGCGGTTATCAGGCCGCCCACGTTTCTGCAGGCTGTAGTATTACGGACCTTGAATTTACAAACGACGTGATGATGCTCGGGAAAGACCTGGCCACCTTGCAAGCGGCTCTTAATCGGGTAAACAGGCATGCTTCGGAGACTGATCTTGAGATCAATACCAGCAAACCCAAGATGTTCATAATACCATTAGTTATGCAAACCGAATCCTATAACTGAGTGGCTAGTCAACATAAACTGTCTCGGATCTTTTGTATCTTAGCTCTATCATCCCGCCAAACGGACAAACCGTAAATGATGTCAAGCGGCGCATTGACGCGGCCCGAATGGGGTTTCTACAACTCCGAAACACCTTTTGACGACCAAGCTCACGGTGTTCAATGCAACAGTCCGGCCAATCCCATTGTACGGTTGCGAAACCCAGTCATTAGGAGCTGATGATATCAGGGGACTAGAAGTTTTCGACCATTGGTGCCTCAGATCTATTTTAAAAGTAGAATATTGTCACAGAATTTTGAATGAAAACATTCAAAATCGCTGCCGTATCACCCATCCTTCGGCGCGCACACAACTCCGCTGACTGCAGCGGTTTGATCACGCACCCCGTAGATCTGAACACGCCCTAACCAGCATTGCCTTGACACCATCTCCATGCTCAGATTGGCGTCGTCGACGACGGGGATAATTAAAAACCTGGCTGGATACCGTTTTTGAAGACGTGAACCGACTTGATCTTCGCATGGTGTACGCCACTCGCCAATGATAATCGAACTGAATCGACATCTGCAAGGACCTCGCTGTCAAGCGCCCAGCATGGACAGTCGTGACCACAGCAATTCACGAAACCGGCTTATCCTCTCCAAAGAGTGAGCCGCAGTAAAGTAAAGTAGGAAATCAGAATTCACAAGCACGGACAAAAAACCTGATGATTACTCATCGCGGAGTTCACATCTAAGTCGCGATCTACATAAACTTTAATTTGAATTTTATGCGGTAACTCCCACGAGAGGATGAGCCGGCTTCAGGGACGTCCCGAATGTCACCTGGCTATGAGTAGTGAGTGTAGAGAAACTGTTCGTGAACAGTTTTGGGAATTAGATATGAAATGCCGTCCCAAGCGTCACCCGGCTTTTTGTTTGAAGTAGCAAATCTAGTTCATGCACAACCAGGTGCTGTCTGTAGGATAGCAGGAAATTTCTGTGTTTGGAGCCGGCGATCGATGGAGCGGTTCATACGCATTTTTGATGGCGGTCTGCCAGCCGAAAATACCCAACTTGTCCTGGTGAACCTGGCTCCGCTAATGGACAGCTGAGTAAGAGGCAGTGGCCTTATTTGGTGGCGGGTCACAATCCCGTGGGTCACGTTGCTGTTTTTCGGTCTCTGCAGCTTGTATGTGACTGGTAGTGGTCGAGTACTTTAGAGCATTTCATTACCACCCTGGAGGTCTAGGGTTCGAATTCCCACTATCACCGGTCACTCCGGCGGTAGACAATAACTAATTATCATTCGGCTCGTCATCACACCTGACTTACTGGGACCTTATATGGATCTCTGCCACTCCAAGTTTCAAGATTTGGTTCCCGCTTGTCCCTAATGGTGCAGTGGGCCTTTGTGGCTATGGGGTACACCCCTTCCACTGCTCTCATGCGCAAACGTAATAATTTTAAAAAATGTAGAGTTTGCTGCTAGGCGAAATACACGCCGCGCTGCTTTAGTCTGGTTACTCGCCCTCGACCTGTTTGATATGGTTGACCCTGCAGGATGGCTTCGCGCTCCAGTCAGCATAGTTGTCGGAGCCATAGCAGCACGCAAACCCGATCACTACGATAGGATAACATCAATCTACATAAGTTCCCTTCAGGTTAGGATAGTTTACGAACCGGAAGAAACTGACTGGCGGTCGAAGCGTTCGAAACTCGTACCTCAGAACTGCTAGTATGTGACATGTCTCACTCAGCTACTACCGGTCAAGATAACCAATAGTGACTTGTTGAGGAGACTGATCTTACAACCTCAACAATCAAAGCCTAACATTATCATAGGTGATAGTTCCCTACAACATATTCCAGCCATTTCCCAAGTACATTTACGTTCAAAGATGGGTGATATACATATTTCCTAATCGTACCTAAATCAGCTGATGCAG
Organism: Fasciola hepatica; assembly: GCA_948099385.1. Classification (NCBI taxonomy): domain Eukaryota; kingdom Metazoa; phylum Platyhelminthes; class Trematoda; order Plagiorchiida; family Fasciolidae; genus Fasciola; species Fasciola hepatica. The sequence continues at coordinate 1,062,777 of CANUEZ040000004.1, forward strand.
CGCACACTTGACCGCTGACGAACAAACAAGTACTAATCGGAAAAGTCTCAAATTTGATTTTCTTCTCATTGCGTGATTAAAATATTAGAGGGGGTACACTCAATACCCTAGAAGACTAACTGCACTTTCAAGTATACCAACCAACCTGACCCAGAGTCTCAGAGTGCTGGAGAATCAAATAAGGTTTCAATAGATCAGTTGTGGTAGCCAGCGGGACGACAATGGATTACTGTTCACCACAAAAGTGACCGGCGGTAACGGGATTCGAAACTCGGATCTCTGAATTGGTAACCAAACGCTGTAAGCCACTCGACCGCCACCGGCCATGAGAATAGCGGACTCTAATATGACGACTAAAACTTCTAGCAAATAAAGAACGATTCGCTGATCCGGAGGCAGCGGATCACTATCTAACACCACGATACTCGGCAAAAACCCAGAATATAAACATGGAGAGCATTAGTGAGGCAATTTTCTCAGTCCCCTTTACTGATTTTGATGTCAGCCACTCACGTATTACGGAGGCATATGCTAATACCATTGATAACAGCATTTGCAAAAAGATGCATGTGACGAAATGGACATTAATCAAAGTAAATGACCATGATAAGAAGTTATTTATGGAGTACCCATGCGCTTTCTGTGATGAGTGGTATGTGAAGACATCACCATCATCATCACCGTCATCGTCCAGCGTTAAACAGCAGGGCAAGCCCTACTAAACACTGCCTTTTTCACCCTGTTGAACTGTGAATTAGAAGGTATGAATATACAAGACGAACAGGGAGTGGACCTACAAGGGTGAGAAAAGGGAACAACGCCCTAACAGTTAACAAACGTAATACACAGTCTAACTGACTCACTGATCAATCATTCTGATCCGACAGAAAGTAACAACACAATCGCCACCGTTTACGGATCACTGCCGTATCCTTCAGTGTCTCCAGCCAACTGGTTGGCGGATCTTCTGGATTCAAACGACAAAGACATGAATACCCACTTTTCCCAAGTTTGGTTAGACATATTTTTATTTCTCGCTGCCATGTCATCTGTGGACCTCCACATTCATTTCTTTCACTCCCGAAAAGGGACGGAAAACAGGGCACGGTACGGTAAATGTGTTTGCTATACGTAACACGTGTCCCAACCAACGAAGTCTACTGATTTGGATACGCTGCGATAGAACATTCTCTGAATCGGTAATGATTATTCGATTTCTGACCGTACAATTGCTCACTCGGTCATTCCATACAATAGTATCTCGTCCATGACAAAGTTGACAGAGATGGAACTTCCTTGTCGCACACCACTGGTAGTGTCAAATGGACTGGATAGTTCATCGTAAACCCTTACGGGCCAGGAAAGTAAAAACTCGGAGGAGACATTCTTGACCTGGGTGGAATCAGGCTTGCCGGTCGCGGGCGTTCCTCTCGCGAGCTGGTGTCAAACGGTGCAGCAAAATCGAGATCAATGTCCTGGTGACTATCGAAATTGAGCTGATCCCACAATGGTTACTACAATCATTGCTTATTCTTTTCTTGAAGAGAGGTACAATCAATGACTCGCCCCACAATAACAGAATACACTACTCCTTCAAAATGATACGGAGCACGTTTGTAAATGATTTTATCAACATACCACCAACTACTTTCAAGAGAACTGCAGGGAGTCCGTTCCGAACGGCCGCTTTCTCTTGCCTGAGTGACCGAATACATAAAGCTTTTGTTCCATTGCACTCAACGATTCCTGATAAATCCATTGTCTTTGATGGACATCGGATCTACGACCACAAGCGAAACCTGTTGCCACGTGCACTGCCTGCTGGATATGGGCCTAATGGTCATCTACATTACTGTTCGTCGTAGATCCAAGCTCATGCTAATTTCTCTTCATAACTGATGCGAACTTCTGGGTCACACAAACGTTGTATGTCTAACCGGGTTTGCGGTTTGCGTCCATGACCATGGAGCTGAAGAGATAGTCGCATTAAAACTAATGAATGGTCTGACTCTACGTACTTGGACCAGTAAGATCTACAGTTCTAAACAGAACTGCGCCACCGATAGCTTACTGCGATATGATCGATCTGGCTTATAGTTCCTGTAGAGTTAGGGCGCCATATCGCTGTGCGACGTAAGCTGTGTCGGAAATTTGTACTGGATAGGAATAACCGATTGTCCGCACAAAAGTAAAGAAGCCTGTCCCGTTATTTGTACGTTGAGTGGGTAAGGCATAATCCTCACCCAAACAAGCCTCCCACGCATTAAGTTTTCCAACTAGTACATTAAAATCACCTGCTAGCATTACAATGTCAGAACCATTGCTCCCGCAAACGATGGCGGCGAGTTCATCGTAGAACTCGTCCTTCTGCGTTTCAGAACTGCAGTCTGTTGGGGCGTATTCTGAGATCACAAACAAATTGCGCTCAACACAGCTGTCCTTTCGAACGCCAACTGACTCCCTGGAGTCTTACAGCACATAAACGACTGTTAACAGGGATCCAGTCCAAAAGGGAAGATTCGTCCTTTCAGTCAAGACTATTCCTACACCACATTGACCCGTAGCTCTAGCTACTTCGTCTCCTGAAGTGCGCAGAAAATACCTTGATGATATACCAGGAGCAGTTAGTTGAATTACACTGCTCGAATCCTGGATACGCATTTCACTTACGCAGCAGACATCAATCTTCAGAGAGTTCATTGTGAGGGCTAGGCACGCCTGCTGACCGGCCTGCATGAGTGTACACACGTTAAAGGAGCCGAGATTCAGAGGCTGACGAGGCCTGAGAAAATGTGAGTTACAAGATAGATGATTATCCACACTATTTGACAATGTGAACCGTTGCGAGTATCGGGCATGTTGCCAGTGAGAGCAGCACTATGGGTGGATAGAGGGGGCAAAAAGATGTGGTTGAGGACAGAAGACAAAGGTTGAATAAAAGAGAGGGAACTCTGAGCATTAGCCCACTTATCAGTACCTACCCAGCTCGATGCAACGGGCAGCGCGGTCCTGATTATCCTGCGAGACGACCGAACAGTATGAAATTCTTTGTAGTCGTGCAGTTCATGAGAGGTGTGGGACGGGTACTGCTGGGGTGTCCAGTCACAAATCAGAACGATTACGGTCGTCATCCAAAGCCTTTGTTTCTAACAAGAACCTGTCCACAAGGCGGCTGGGTGGCTTAGTGGAAGCCCATTTGCTTGGATCGATAATTCTTCCACTGATTTTACCGACTGAGTTTTACTACGTCCTAATATTAATTCACAATAGGCGGGTGTATAGTTTCTGACACTTCAACGACGGATGGAGACTTGATAACACTCCACCGATCACATCGGTATGATTTCGGGCAACTAAGAGAACACGACCAAAATTAGCTCAAAGTCTACCTGTGGCATGTTTGTCGATCGGGTGAAGTTCACTCCGCCAACAGAAGCAGTACCAAGAACCGATTTGTTCAACCCACCGGGATCCTGAGTGACAGGAGCCAGAGTACCCGAGTTGATGGAAGGAGAAACGTCGTACTTCTGAATCTGTAAAACGTATGCGTCCGCGGTCGGAACAGAGCCCCAGGTCACTTCCAAACTTTGTGTCCCTGCTCGGACTAACTGTACTCGAGTGGGAGCTGGGGGACGATCCGTTTCCAAAAACCAGAGGTCTTTGAAGCATACCTGCCATACAAGTTAAAACAAACGCGACAAATATCATCGGAAGAGTGTAAACGCAAAAACCATCCGGTTCCAATAACCACGTCAGAAAGATTCAGTTCCACAGTGAACGCTGGTAGAATCACAAACAGTACTAAAACCACGAAATACAGATCCGGTTTATACTTCCCTCCCAAGAAAACCGAGGAATACGTGACAATAAACAACAATTCTTCGTACGACTAATCGTCGCATTTAATAGAAGACTTTTATCCGGCTGCAGGCAAAGTGGAATTCATTACAATAAAAGTGACGAGCAGGAGTAGTGAACGGATGAGATCATCCGAAAAACACGAAAAACAGTTAAAACGGATCATGTGAACTGTTCTAACTTACATAACGGATCAAGAGAGTCAAAACACGCTAAGAATCAGCTTGGAGATTAAAAAGATAAATTCAGGACAACAATCAATAAATAAAGGTATCAGTGAATTCACACTGCAGATTCAAAATCGATCCAGAGCAAGAGGCCACAGACCGATAGTATCAGGTGGAACAATAAAATGGTACCAAGGAAAAAGACACCAAAAGCAAGTTAAGTTCATGACGGCATTTGTACCACGACGTCCTTATACGAGAAAAATAGTGAAGTAATTAAAATACGATGAACCAATCTGAAGCAGGCATGCGGAGCGAAGAATTTATTTTACTGCTATCTTATTAACCTCCCTTCCTCTCAAAATTCTTGTGGCACAGTCAAACAGCTGTGTGGCGTGAATAAGAAACCATTGTTATTATATAACACCTGAAATGACCTGTGAGACCGCTAACAATTCTCGCTCAAAAAGACTGATACGAGTTATTGTTAAACAATAAAAAAGAATCCTACTTTGCACATTCCGGACCAAACAATGTAGCTTGGGATAACCAACCTGATTATTCCACGCTTTCCGGTAGCCATCCCGACCGGACCAGATATACAGACGAGTGTGCACGGCCACAGCACAGTGACCAGCTCGAGCCCTAGGTACCAGGCTCTCGTCAAACACCTCCATTGCTAGCGGCTCCCAATTCATAGTGTCCAGATTCAGACTGGCCAGAGTATTTGTGCATTTCCATTCTTTTTCTTGTGTAGTCATTTTGATTTCTTCCATCACCAATGGTACCCAACCACCGAAGACAAACATACTGAAATCGGATGAGCGGGGGATGATAAATAAAAGGAAACCACTGTTAAATGTCAGCACACGTTAAACCGATTTCGTACGAAAGCAGCAGTCAAAGGCATCCTTACCACAAAGAAGTCAAAGAGACACTGATGTACGACGTGTGGTAATAAAGTATCGAGACAAGTCAGTGAATCATGCAGACGTCGTTATCGGTGAAACGAAAGGACTCTGAGTGTTCCCACGAAATGCATTACGTTGCTGGTTTTCCTACTTTTATTTCGTTGTACCATTTATTTCTGTATGCCGATAAGCTACTCAGCTATTCTTTCATTGAGTGCCAACACAAGGATACTTGGTGCAGTGTACAACAAAGTAGTTAAATTTGTCCAAGCACTGGTATTGTATTTGTGCTCTGGTTCTGGGTACTACGCCTGGCAGTATCATCCGGTAGTAAACGAGATCAATTGAAGCATGAAGAGTAAATAAACAACCCAGAAATCCATCAGTGAAAGCCATGTAGACAAAGAAAGAGCACGGATGCAAGTACGCCAGTGCCCACCGTACTTGACCAAGCCCTGTAGCAGGTGGATCTCATTCAACGGCTTAACAAATCCTGTGTCCAACCACACTGGTTAAGGTTTTCACAAATTTTCGTAATGTCCTGGACCGAACACTCTGACCGACCATCCAGACCGTCTGTTCCGGAAAATAATGTAAACAGAGGTAATTAAGCCATAGGCATACATAACATGCCACAGACACCACAGTCAGTTCAGATTAAGAATTTGTTCCATAGGCTGACTTCAGATCTTGAAGGAAAAGCCTAACCACCGTTACCACCTTACACGAACAACACTGCGAAGATACGGATACTGAAACACCAATAGCCTTCATGTGCCTTCCATCAACGACAGACAAGTTTTTGAGCATCACGTGACAGATATAACAGCCGAGGCGCACACTCGATCTTTGACGTACAGAAGGGTGCAGTAGCGATGCCAAAAGTGGCTGAGATGGGAAAAAACCAAATGTGCCTTGTGGATGCGCGACAATAACGTACCGTCGTCCAGCTCGTAACCATAACTGACCTATAAGGGCCTTATGTGGGTCGCCAACTCGGTCCTGCTGCAGCATTTTACACTTTGAGGATGCAAAACGCATCTGAAACATTGCCACACTGTTGCTTGGATTACCCAGTGAAAATTATAACTTAACTGGATCTTCCGTGTATTTTGAAACAGTTTACTATCCGAACACGGATCAACGCCGCTATTCTCACACGAGGACAGGGCTATCACAAGAATCAATTCAATTACCAAGTTGAAAAGAGAGGACGATAAAGAGAAACCCGGACGACTACCACTTCCCGTAGTAAACCCGAGTAATAGATTGCCGCATAGACTGAGCTTTGTCTGTTCGCGTAAAACGTTAGGAGAGGAAAAATAAATCCCTCCGGCACACTCTTTGAAATGATGAGCGCAGAAACAAAGTATCAAAAGTGGGAAGCGAGCGATAATATAGCGAAATACACAATACTATGAGCAATAGTCACAAAGGATGACACGATTAGGCTGTCACTGTGCTGCAAACAAACGCTGAAAGCATCTTGCTGAGATGACGTAATAAACTGAGACGACAGAGGTACTTGGCGTGGACAATCATACTACTCAGTAGAACTAATGATGCAATAAGAATCTGCACAGTCCACGTCACACATGTTCCAGCAAAGAGAACAACACCTTCAAAGTTGAATGCCACGTCAGAGACCGACCACAGTAACCTATGTGAAAGTCATTAGTGGTACTGTATATCAAATAGTCACTCGTTGCCGAAATACATGATCTAACGAACGCAGGTTGCGTGATTAAGTAAACTAAACAAGTTGTACAGTCAGCTATAAGTAGCTTGTGACTAGACTGTCAGGAAGTTGTAAAAAAAACTTTTTCCGAAGTAAGTTGCTGGTCAAATCGAGCATGCCAGGCCGAAGCAACTAATCAATAATCAATAAACCGTCGGATCACGCACGGCTTAACCCCTTTTGTCAGCTGAGCATTTATCTGTAGTGTGACGCAAATCGGACCAAAAATCAATATGGCCAAAGTTTATCAACCTAATCAGCCCGACAGACCACGAACCTGACTGGACGCCCGAATTCGGGAATGTTCCCTTTTCGCCTCAAATAGGGCGTTCTTAATCCCCGTAAATATGATGTTGTCTTGATGTGCTGTGTTGCTGTCTTTTGATTTGTCATTGCGGGCTGGAGCGGTAGGACTCGCGAGCAGAGGTTCACTGCATGGGCCGTGACTAGAAATTCCGGAGTAACCAAAGCGAGCGTCACAGCATAGACTCAACTCTGATGCTACGGTTATTCGATTAGTTTCCGCTCAATTCATTTGAACTTGGAAAGCTGTGTCACGGACCGGGAAAGTGGTTTTGGACGATCTCTTAGTAGAAAATTTTAGGAAGACGGTGAATTCTGTAAGAATGAAATTAAAATGACGGTACTAAATAGTCCAAATAATCCAAAAATAAACAGAAGAATACTGGTGGCGGAAAACAGCCATATCTCACGATTTATCTAGCTACAGAGTATTTAAAGTTCTTGTACCCCACCTGACATGTTCTACATGGCCAAGTTCGCTAGTTAAAGTTTTTATACCTCGCTTGCGTGTCATGGACGGACCACCACCTCTGACCTTCCAACTCTTACCCCCACAGTGAACATTGCGCACCGACAAACACTATTCCGGGACATGCGCGATGCATGTCCCAATCACCTCAGTCTGATAACCTTTAGTGTTTCATATAAAGATTTGGTTCGTGTACCTAATATTCTGGGCCAACTCTAGGCACTGCTGATACGGTGTTCCCACCAGATTCGAGCAATACTACGAAGACATTAGTGTTCGACCATAAAAAAATCTTCGTAAAAAGAAATAGCATGACTGCTGCAGCATACACTCAACTCTTGATACATAAGCGCATGTTACGTCGACGCCACAGATGACTGAGGTTGGCAAATACCAAACGAGCATTCCGTCTACGTAAAAACACTTCATTCGAAATCCGACCCCAGGGTGAAATGCAGCTGCCTAGATGACAGAACTCATCTACTCGTCAATACTCTCCACAGAAAAAAAGGCTTGGCGTGTTTTTTTATTACACGCTTGCACATAAGTGCAGTGGAAGGAGTATATTCCGTAACCTTGATAGTATCATTAGGGATATTCGATAACCTAACCTCGAGACTTTCGGTGGAGAACCACATGATGTTCAGTAGGTGAGGTATGGTAACAAATCGGGTGATAGTGGATTACTGCTCGCCAATAAAGTGACCGGCAGTGGTGGATTCGAGCTTCTGATCTCCGAGGAGAAAGGTAAATACCCTAAACCACTCGACTACCAACAGTTAGCTGTGAATATCAGGATGCGTCCGGTCGTGACATTCCGCCACATGCGTCTCATATATCCCACTAGAGAACACTAGCACGTCCCATACGGCAAGGTTCGTTTGTTAGGACATTTCTGTTTTACGGACTCATCGCTTGCCCATTGAGGGACAACAAACACCGTCCACCGAGGAAGTTGCCAGAGAAGTTGAGCAACTCGAATTAGGCTTCTTTATACCATGAAATCCGATTCGAATAACTACGGTGAATCAAAGAATAATAAAGTCATTTTTCAAGACAGCAGAGGTCAATGAGAACTTGTTTCTATCCTACTTCCCGGTTGGGATGTCATAGAAGCCACGAACAATAGCAGTCTAACTCTATTTCATTAGGACACTCTTTGAGAATGGATTCGTGCACGCTCCATCACGTTGGATGGTCCGTGTGATAAGTACAAATTCACAACCTATCCAACCAAAAAACCAACTTTTG